>CM077167.1:95976099-96358765 GCA_039583875.1 Platanthera guangdongensis
ACCTGTACTGCAGAAATACTCCAAGGATTCTCCCATAGTTAACAAAACTTTTGTTTATTTTCTTTTTGATGAGATCAAAGAAAACCTCTCCCCAATTCAGATTCTTTCTTGTCCACAAGAGCTCCCATGAGGCAGAGCTGATATCTTGATATTGTATCATGGGCAGAGTGCTTTGCCAGTAGCACTTTCCCAACCACATCTGCCATGAACCTATATTTACAGACAGTTCCTTTTGAAAAGCTTGCTAGGGTTTCCCTCTGGATTACCGATTCGGGCAAGCATTCAAGAATATATTCTCTAGATAACTCAGCAGAATCTTCTCCATTTCTCAATTCAAAAACTTCTGATAGAATGGTTGGGGTCAAGGGTACCTGAGTTCCAGCTATTGACCCAACAATAGTGTTGTTATCTTGATTATGAGCAGTATAAACCCACTCCTTGATTTCATCAGATGCCAGCTTGATCCTGGTGGTCATTATTGCTGTCAGATTATGGTCCTTGACCAAACCCAGTATATCTTGAAAAATCTGGTCAGTCGTGCTGAAGGATTCTATATCAATATCAAAACCGGCATCAATCTTCATTGCAGCAAGAACAGCAACTGACACGGCACATTGGTACCTGCAAAAACTCAACAAACAAAATGACCAAGTGTAGAACTGTTTGGAGGGAAAGAAAAATCTGCAGAGAAATCGAAAGAGCAAAAGAGAACGACGGCGAAAAAAAGAGTTTATATTAGGGTTCGACGCAGAATTGGAAAGATCGTTGAACTCAGTTCGACGATCGAGCTTCTAAAGGAATCTGAAGAGTCTTCAACATCGTCGATCTCCGTTCGACGATATTGGAGAGCGTCGAGCTCCGTTCGACGATCGTTCAGAGAACATAATCGTCCAGCGCCGTTCGACGATCGTTGACCGAAGAGATAGTTCATACTATCTGAGAAACGCTGAACTCAGTTCGACGATTTAGGAAATCGTCGATCTCCGTTCGACGATCTTGGGGCAAATCGTCGAGCGCAGTTCAGAGATCAGAAAAAATTCTAGACACTAAGAAAAATCAGAATGTTTGCCTAGTCTTGGTCAATTTTTAAGCTTTCAAAATCTTGGATATTATTTAAGACTTCCTCCATCTAACATTCCTAACTGATTTAGGAAGAAGGTGTATTTTCTTTTCATCCAAAAGCTTGGTGAAAATATCTCCCCTTTGTAAATCAGTTGGGATATATTGTAGTTTAATTTTATTCTTCAACATTATCCCTTAAGAAATGATGCCTAATCTCTATATGTTTTGTCCTACTATGGAGGACTGGATTTTGAGCTATAGAAATAGCACTAGTATTGTCACAAAAGATTTTAGACTTCTCTAAGTTGTAGCCATAGTCTACGAGTTAGTTTTGAATCCACAAGATTTGTGAGCAACAACTGCCTACAGCCATATATTCAGCTTCAGCAGTTGAAGTTGACACAGATGTTTGTTTCTTACAAAACCAAGAGACAAGTCTGTCACCAAGGAACTGACAAGTTCCACTGGTGCTTTTCCTGTCAATTCTGCATCCAGCATAATCAGCATCTGAGAATCCAGTTAAGTCAAATGCCGAATCCTTTTGATACCAGAGACCTAGATTTGGACAACTTTTAACATACCTGAGAATCCTCTTTACTAAAGTTAGGTGTGACTCTCTAGGGCTTACTTGGAACCTATCACATATACATGTAGCAAACATTATATATGGTCTACTAGCTGTAAGATACAGTAAAGAGCCAATCATTGCTCTATATGTTGTCTGATCAACAGGTTTCCCATGTTCATCAGCATCCAATACAGCATTAGTAGGAATGGGTGTTTTCATACAAGATGCCTCAGACATACCAAATTTCTTCACCAGTTCATTTGCATATTTGGTTTGAGAAATGAAGATGCCTTCAGCATGTTGCTTGACTTGCAATCCTAGGAAGAAGGATAGCTCACCCATGCTACTCATCTCAAATTTAGAATGCATTAGGTTGGAAAACCTTCTGCACATTTGGAGTCAGTAGAACCAAAAATAATATTGTCTACATAAATTTGTACTAGTAGGGTATGGGACTTATGGGTTCTAATGAAAAGAGTTTGGTCTACTCTACCCCTAATAAAACCATTTTCTAAGAGAAAAGCATGCTAGGGTCTCATACCATGCTCTAGGAGCTTGCTTGAGACTATATAATGCTTTATTCAATCTAAAAACATAATCAGAGATAGTTGGAGAGATAAACCTGGAGGTTGTCTGACATAAACTTCCTCTTTGATGTCTCCATTTAAGAATGCACTTTTGACATCCATCTGATAGACCTTGAAGCCTTTGTGAGCTGCATAAGCTAGAAATATTCTGATGGCTTCTAATCTTGCAACTGGTGCAAAGGTCTGGTCGTAGTCGATTCCTTCTTCTTGAGAATATCTATGAGCAACTAGCCTTGCCTTGTTCCTTATAATTACTCCTTGATCATCCAGTTTGTTTCTGAATACCCATTTTGTTCCAACAATGGAGTGATCCTTAGGCTTTGGCACTAGTTCCCATACTTTGTTCCTCTCAAATTGATGCAACTCCTCTTGCATTGCAAGGATCCAGTGTGGATCTTACTCTGCATCTTGAATGGACTGAGGTTCATTTTGACATAGGAAGCAGGTGTGCAACAGGTTTTGGTTGACCTAATTTCTGGTTTGCACACCAGCTGAGATTTCTCCAATTATTTGGGAAATTAGATGGTCTTTTGATGTTACTAAATCAACAGGGGGTGTTGATTGTTCACCAACCTGTGTTGTTGTTTCCTCTTGTGGTACAATAACTGGCTCTTCAAGTTGTTCTTCAATGTGTTGAGCTTTTCCTTCATCTTCACTGATTTCATCCTCTTGAGTAACCTGTGAAAGGGGAAACTAGATCAGATATACTCTAGAGGGGGGTGAATAGAGTATATGGTGCTTTTTAAAACACAAAGAAAAACTTTTGCAAAGATTTACAACAATTATTGTAATGAGTGTAAGCAGGGAAGCAGAAATAAAACTAAGCTATGCAGAAATTAAGCACAAGAAAATCTAGGCCAGAAACAAAAAGAAAACATGCAGAACCAGATGACACAAGGAAATATAGTGGTTCCCCAACTTGGGTACATCCACTCTTCTACCACCCTAGGTAGGAATCCACTGCAGGATGAGTTGATCAGGTGTCCTGGGCACCAATGAGCTTTTGATAAGGTGCTCAAAAACCAAAACAGATTTTTTGATCAGGTGTCTTGCCACCAATGAGCTTTTGACAAGGTGCTCAAAAACCAGATTCAAACTTTTGAAGGGAGTTTGAAAAACCCTTTACAGAGAGGGGGTTGAGAGAGTTATGGCAGTCTTCTCTTTCTCAATCAACTGAGAAGACTAAGTGGATTGATTTCAAAGCTCCCCCTGAGTCCTTGATCTTCAGGAAGATGAGCTTTGCTGAGGGTGATAGGCCTTCAAAGATAGATCTCCAGCAGAAGATGATTTCAGCAAGCTGAAATGTTGAGTGTCTGGAGTCTTGGATGATGTTGCCTTGAACACTTGAGAGCTGAAGAGATCTGAAGAATGTTTGAAAAGCTTGATCTCTTGATGAGTGTTCTTCTGAATTCTTGTTGACAGAATATTTTTCAGAGTCTCTGTATATTGAGAGGTGTCCCTTTCTTGTCAATCTTCTCCTTTTTGTTCTTGTCTATTCTATGTCTTTATTCAAAAACATTTTCTTTTATTCTCTGTGTCTGAATAGGATAATTACTCTGTCAAAGATAGCCGTTGGTCTGCATTGATTACAGCCTTAATTGCATAATATGTTCTGAAGGAAAGTCCACTGATTTGTTCCTTGAAAAATCCCTTGAAACTTGCTCCAGAAGTAAATGAAAATGCTGGCAGATCTTCTGAATTAAATGCAGAATAACTTCTATCTGATTTGAATTTGAATTCTGAAGATAACTGAAATCGTCGAACTGAGCTCTGCTATCGTCGAGCTGAGCTCAGCGAATTGGAAAATGCAAGCAGCAAAGAAATCGTCGATCTGAGCTCAAAGATCGTCGAACTGAGCTCAGAGATAAGGATCCAGTGCAGAGTCAAAATCGTCGACCTGAGCTCAGCGATCGTCAAATGGAGTTCGACGATATTGAGAAGTTGAGCTCAGCGATCGTCGACCAGAGCTCGACGATATTAAGAAGTTTGAGCTCAGCGATCGTTGAATGGAGCTCGACGATCTGTCAATAGTTGAGCTAGACGATCGTCGACCGGAGTTCGACGAAACGTCGTGCTGAGCTCGACGATTTGGACGTAGTCTCCAGAAAAACTTGGGTCTTTAGGGCAGCTTCCAATCCTAGCCTTCTAACCCTTAGACTCAATACTAATTGACCTATAATCTATACAGAAGGTCAAAACATAGATTCCTAGAGACATAGTGATTCTGACCCAAATTAGTAATAGGGTGTTCCAACAACCTGTAACTTGTTCAAGCCTTCAACTAGAGAATGTTCCTGCAAAGGTTCTATGGTAGAAGAAATCTTCTCCTTGAAAGATATGTTAGTTTCATCAAATGAAATGTGAACAGATTCCTCAATTTTCAAAGATGATTTATTATAGACCCTATAGGCCTTGCTGATCATGGAGTATCCCAGAAATACTCCTTCATCAGCTTTGGCTTGAAATTTTGCTAAATATTTCTTGTCATTATTGTGAATGTAGAAAATACAACCAAAGACTCTAAAATAGTCAACTTTAGGTTTCTTCCCTTTGAGTAATTCATAGGGAGTCTTTCCCTTTAGTTTATGTATCATACTTCTGTTCAGCACATAGTTGGAGGTGTTCACTGCATCTGCCCAGAAGGATAGAGGTAGATGAGCATCTGACAACAATGTGGTGGCAGATTCAATAAGGGTTCTATTTTTCCTTTCAGCTACCCCATTTTGTTGAGGAGTTCTAGGAGCTGAGAAAGTATGCCTGATCCCTTCACTCTGACAGAACTATTGCATAAGAAGAGAATCAAACTCTGTCCCATGATCACTTCTGATCAGGGCAATGTGAGTATTGAACTCAATCTGTATACATTTGAGAAACTCTGTCAGACACTTAAAGTTATCAAACTTCTTCCTTAGAAAGAACACCCAAGTGAATCTAGAGAAGTCATCTACAACTACTAAAGTGTAGGATTTTCCTCCTAGGCTTTGTACTGTGATGGGTCCAAAGAGATCCATGTGTAACATATATAATATCCTAGGTGAATCACTCTTATTAAGTGACTTAAAACTGTTTTTAGTTTGCGTGCCTAATTGACAAGCCCTGCAGAGTCCTTACTTCTTGTAGGGGCCAGAAGGTAGTCCTCTAACAAGGTTGTCCTTGGATAGCCTAGCAATAGTTCTAAGGTTTAGGTGTCCTAATCTCTTATGCCATAAAATATTTGGTGTACAGACAGAATTAAACAAGCAGATATCTACATCAGTTGAAAGAAAATCTACTAGATAGATGTTACCTTTCCTTTTACCTGTCAACACAGTTGTGTTGTCCTCTGACTTGATTTTGCATAAGGCTTTGCTGAAGGTCACCTGGTAGCCTTCATCACACAGCTGACTGATGCTAATTAGGTTGTGCTTCAGTCCTTCCACATAAGCTACTTCTTGAAAGTTACTGAACCAATCTGGACTGCACCATATCCTTTAGTCTGTCCAAAGTTTGAATCACCAAAGATAACTTTGGGTCCAAGCTTGGCCCTGAAGGATGTGAGGTTGTCCTTGTTCCCTGTCATGTGCTTAGAGCACCCACTATCCAAATACCATTGCTAGTTAGATGTTGGATAGGTTTTCACCTGCACATAAGACAATTCATTTGTTTTTGACCCAGTTTACCTTGGGCCTGGGTTGATAACCTTTAAATTCTGAAATGAAAGACATCCCAGGTTGACTCTTATATCCTTCAGGATGATATCTCCTTGGAGGTATAATCCATTCAGTATAAGGGTTAAAGATTTGGGATGAATGACCCTTAGGATTAATTTTTGATTTGCCTTTAAAACATTTTCCAGAGCTCTGACCTCTGTTCGACGATCTTGGAGCTGCGTTCGACGATCTTGGGTCAGATCGTCGAGCTCCGTTCGACGGTCGACTATGGCTGAGGTCAGGTATTTGATATCGTCGACCTGCGTTCGACGACTTTGGCTGAGATCGTCGATCTGCGTTCGACGATTTTGCCTGAGATCGTCGAGCTTCGTTCGGCGATCGTCGATCTTCATTCGGCGATCGTCGATCTCCGTTCGACGATTTCTGCTGGGACTTAGTTTTCTGAGGCAGATCAGAAGTTTTCCTAGCAACCTCTATAACTCCCTTTCCTTTGTCAGAAATGAATTTGATTGGAGTTGTTAGGACTATAGGTTGGCTGGATGAAGCTCCCAAGCCCAGTGTACTGTTGAATCTGGAGT
This sequence comes from Platanthera guangdongensis, assembly GCA_039583875.1. Lineage (NCBI taxonomy): Eukaryota > Viridiplantae > Streptophyta > Magnoliopsida > Asparagales > Orchidaceae > Platanthera > Platanthera guangdongensis. Next base: position 95,982,545 of record CM077167.1, read on the forward strand.
TCACTATGCTTGTGATGTCCATCAGCTTGATGCTTCTCCCATTGAGGGATTCTTCAAGCTTCTTAGCCTCAGAGAGCTCACTTTTCAGTGAGGCTATCTGTTCCCTACAGCACTCCAACTCCTGAGAGAGTTTGAGGTTTTCTGACTTTAAAGTATTGTGTTCAGATAATTGATTTCTGAGAGAGTTAATCTCTTTCTCAGACTTTAGCAGGTCTAAACACAGTGCTTTAAATTAAGATTTAAAATCTTCTGAACTAAAATCAAAAGAACCAATTACCTGATCTTCTTCAGGTTGAGTTTCTGAGTCTAACTCTGACTCCTCTTCTTCTGAATTATGCTGTGAGGCATTGATTGCCATCATGTAGAACTCCTTTTCTTCTGCATCATCCTCATCATCACTGGAGCTGGATGAGGCTTCTGACTCTTCTTCTGTCTCACTCCAGGATTCAGCAACAAACCCTTTTGTTGTATGTTTGTTTTTGCTTGAAGAAGGTTTGCCATTGCCATTCCTTTTGGAGTCTTTCTCCTTTCTTCTTTCTTTCCTGTCCCTTCTGTCCTTGTTCTTGTTCTCTGGACAGTCAGGAACTATGTGCCCTGGTTTCCTGCAACCAAAGCAAGTAATGTCTTTATTATTACTAATGGACTTGTCATACCTTGGCTTATCCTGCTCCTTGTATGATCTTCTTCTGAAGTCCTTTCTGGCCATTTTGTAAAATCTTTTGGCCAGCAGACTGAGTAGTTCATCATTGCCTATAGCTTTATCTTCAGGCAGATCTTCAGTTGTCTTGAATGCTATGGTCTTCTCTTTTCTTGTGGCTGGTGAGGCAGCCTTCTGTTCTTCCTCTCTATTTTTGATGAGTAGCTCATAAGATTTGAGCTTACCCAATAGAGCTTCAGTGGTGATCTCATTTAGACTTCTGGTATCCTTAATTGGCCAGATTCTTGAATCCCAAGTGCTGTGGAAGCACATTAGGATCTTGTCATTAAGTTCAGTTAGAGAGATCTCTTTGTCTAATGTCCTGAGTTCACTGACAATTAGACTTAGTCTGTTGTACATATCTCCCACTGACTCAGTCTCTCCCTTCTTGAAATTCTCATATTGAGAGATGAGGTGGGATCTTTTATCCTTTCTCTCATCAGCTGAGCCTGAGACTATTTCTGAGAGCTTGTCCCAAATTTCCTTGGCTGAATTACATTCAGCTACCTTTTGAAATATGTCATCAGACATTGTCTGGGCTAGGATGTTCATAGCCTTAGCATCAGCTACTTTTCATCTCTTGATATCAGCATCTGTTCCTAATGGAGGTGGAACATCATTTGTACTTGTGTTCTCTGGGGGTCTTGGACACACTGTCAAAATAGAATTAAAGATATCTTCGTCAATAGAATTCATGTAAAGTCTTATCCTTGCTTTCAATAGTGCAAACTTGGATAGATTGCACACTGGAGGTCTGGTGCTAGCATAATCTTTGTTTTGGGGCATGATTTGTGAAAACAAAATCTAATAATAAAATACCAAAGAAAGGCAGATCTAGTTTGGGATCTTTGGGTTCAGGTGTTAGCCTGTACAACCAATCAGGTATGGTATGTTTAACCAACCTGGCTTTGATACCAATTAAAAGAGCAGCTAGATCTGATATACTCTAGAGGGGGGTGAATAGAGTATATGGTGCTTTGAAACTTTTTACAACAACTGTTGTAATAAGAGTGAGCAGGGAAGCAATAATAAATCTAATCACAGCACTAAGTTAAACAAAAGCTAAGCACAGAAAAATCAAGGCCAGAAACAAAAATGAAAACAAGCAAAACAAGAAGACACAAGGAAATATAGTGGTTCCCCTAAACTTGGGTACATCCACTCTTCTACCACCCTAGGTAGGAATCCACTGCAGGATGAGTTGATCAGGTGTCCTGGGCACCAATGAGCTTTTGATAAGGTGCTCAAAAACCAAAGTAGATTTTTTGATCAGGTGTCTTGCCACCAATGAGCTTTTGACAAGGTGCTCAAAAACCAAGCTCAAACTTTTGAAGGGAGTTTGAGAAACCCTTTACAGAGTGGGGGTGAGAGAGTGATGGAAGTCTTCTCTTTCTCAGATCAGCTGAGAAGACTATGTGGATTGATGGTGTCAAAGCTCCCCCTGAATCCTTGAGATCTTCAGGAAGAAAAGCTTTGCTGAGGGTGATAGGCCTTCAAAGGTTGAACTCCAGCAATAGCTGAAATGTTGAATGTTTGGAGTCTGGAAAAAAAAATGTTGGCCTTGAACACTTTTAAAACTAAAGATATCTGAAGATTTTTGAAAGCTTGATCTCCTTGAATGAGTGTTCTTCAGAATTCTTTTAGACAGAATATTTTTGAATGTGTCTCTGTAATCTCTGTTCTGTGTGTCTCTGAGTGATTCAAAAATTCTGCCTTTTATTCTCTGGTACAGAATAGAATAACATTCTCTGTCAAAAATAGCCGTTAGCCTGCATTGATTGCATCCTTAATTGCCAAATCTCTTCTGGAGGAAAGTCCACAGAAATATTTCTTGAAAAATCCATTGAAACTTTGTCCAGAATTGAATGAAAACGGCTAGGAAATCTCTGAATTAATTGCAGAATAACTCCTAACTGATTTGAATTTGAATTTAGAAACATCCTGGAAGTTATCTGAAATCGTCGAACTGAGCTCTGCTATCGTCGAGCTGAGCTCAGCGATCTGGAGACATACAGCAGCAAAATATCGTCGATCTGAGCTCAAAGATCGTCGAACTGAGCTCAGAGATAAAGATCCAAAGCAGAGTCGACCTGAGCTCACCGATCGTCGAATGGAGTTCGACGATATATAATGAAGTTAAGCTCAGCGATCGTCGAACGGAGTTCGACGATCTGTCGAAGTTGAGCTAGACGATCGTCGATCGGAGTTCGACGAATCGTCGTGCTGAGCTTGACGATATGACTTAGCCTCCAAACACAAAATCTTGGTCTTCAGGGCAGCTTCCAAACCTAGACTTCCAACCCTTAGACTAAATTCTAATTGACCTATTAAGCTATACAGAAGGTCAAGCAAAGGTTCCTAGAGACATAGTGATCCTGACCCAAATTAGTAATAGGGTGTTCCAACATGCGGCCTGGTGGAAGGTCTAGTAAAAATCTGGTTGTTGTTCTGAGCGGTTTCCACGGGTAAAGTCCGCGGACTATGCGGCATGGTTTCTGCGGATAGGGTGTTTGCTGATTGGCCTTGCCAAGGAGCGGCCTGAGCGGATAGAGGCTTGCGGACTGGTGCATTGCTCAGTGGCCGTGGTGCAAGCTTGTGCTGATAGGCGGTTTGGCCCATGTTCGCGGGACGCTTGCGGACTGGCGTGTCCGCAGTTTGGGCTGTTGCGGACTGAGCTTAGAGCTTGGCTGAGGCCTTGTCGAGCTCTGGAGGCACAGCAGGTGCTTTGCTGTGGAGGTCGTTTGGCGGACTGGTTTTTGAGTCCGGGAGGAGGCTACTGTGATGGGGCAGGAGTGCGAGGAGCTTGCGGACTGCTAGCGGTCTGTGCTTTGGTGTTTGGCGGACGGGTATTTGGGTCCGCCATACTCGCATTGGCCTTTGATGGCTTTTGGACTTGGTCACACTCTGTGCCAAGATCATGGTGTCCGCCGTATCCGCCAAGTCCGCTGTGACCGGGCGGACTGTTGCTATCTGCCTTTGGTCGTGGACTTGTGGCGGATTGAGGCTTGAGTCTTGCGGACTGCCTCGTGTTGGTGCGGACAGCCATTGAAGGGGGTTGCTGTCCTGTAGTGGTTGGAAGCTTTGCGGGCTGATGACTTATCCGCATAGCTTGGGCGGACTGGAGAGGGTTCGCCAATGTTGTCTTGCTCCTGGCGGTTTTCCTTGGTATCCGGCTAAGTCCTTGCGGACTATGCGGACGGTGTTTTGCTATCGCGCGGACTGGGGCGGTGTCTCTATCTCTAGGGCGGTGACCACACTCCTCAACTCGCCTATAAATAGGCCCCCCTGGTAGGTCTACATTAACTAGAGTGAACAGTAAGTAGGGGGTGTTCCTCAGTTCAGCTTCAGCAGGAGACGAATAACGGTGTGTCCGCACAGCCTCGCGGCTTCGGCGGACTCCGTGGCTATTCGGTGGACTGCAGCTAAGTGTGGGCGATCTCAGCGGACTCGGCGACCTCGGCGACCTCGCGGTCTCGGCGGACTCCGGTGCTGTCCGCCCGACTTGTTTTTTGGTGCTTTCTATTTACAGCTGTTATACTAGCAAAATCATGTCTTGCTATGTATGCCTCGTGGTGTAAAGAAGTGAATGAATAAAAGACCTGCTTGTGCTTCCATTGTTTGTTAGGATTAACCTTTGTTCCTCGTTTTTCCGCTGGTTCAACGTGAGAACTGGGTAGTTCCGAAGATATTAATTTGGCGTTTGGGCTATCTTGCTGACCACGTTGAGAAAATTTAACATGGTATCAGAGCGAGGTTCAGTTGCGTGAGCGGAGGTCAACCAGCGTTGTTACTCAGTGATTGAGTGGTGCTCAACCTGTGTTGTTGCTCGGAGCTTCTGAAAGGGTGCCAACAGGTGTTGCAATGGAAGGGAGCTTTGCAAGAGGTCTGGGCATTGAACTCTTAACGCCGACTAACTTCAAGAAGTGGAAGTCGTGCATGAAGAGTTATCTTCATGGCGAGGTGCTGTGAGAAGTCGTCGGTGGTGATGACAGGCAGGAAGTCACTGCTGCTTTCGGTACTGCTGAGCAGGTTAGGCTCTAGAGTAGAACAAATGCTAAGGCGGAGTTCATTCTGAAGAGAGCCGTGTCTCCGGAACTGTTTGATCACATCGTTGGATGTGAGTCGGCTGCTGATATTTGGACAACCATTGATGAGTTGTTCAATAGGAAGAATGTGGCGCGGCTTCAGTTCCTGGAGAATGAGTTGGCCAGGGCAACTTAGGGAGACCTTTCCATCTCCAAGTACTTCTTAAAGATGAAGAGCTTGTGTGCTGAGCTGCCGGCACTGGATCCTGATGAGCCTATCTCTGAGGCGAAGATGAAAAGGCACATTATCCGCGGCTTGCGGAAGGAGTATGTGGCCTTTGTAACATCTGTTCAAGGGTGGGCTACCCAGCCATCTTTGCTGCAGCTGGAGAATTTGCTTGCCTCGTAGGAGAGCTTAGCAAGGCAGATAGCTGGAGTGAACCTGAATCAGGAAGGCAGTGAAGCTCTCTTCTCAGGCAAGAAGAAAGGATGGGAAGGGAAGAAGAAGAAGAAGGTGCAGGTCGTTGGTGAGAAGGAGACTTCAACTTCATATCCGCCGGAGAGGGGCAATGCTCCTAAGGACTGGAAGAAGAATATGAAGTGCTACCGGTGTCATCAGCGAGGGCACTTCAAGCGGGACTACAAGGTCAAACTACAGCCCGGGCATGCTGCGGGAAAGGAGGAAGCTTGCTCAAGAAGTGAAGAAGCAGAATGGGGCGGAGCCTTTATGACGGGCACTTGTGTCCGGGCCTTGTCTGCTGAGGACTTCAACAGCGAGTGGATCGTGGACTCCGGGTGTGGTCATCACCTCACCGGATACAAATCGTAGTTCACCTCCATGCAGGCTTACTCAGGTAATGAAGTTATTATCACTGCTGATAATACTATTTATGCAGTAGAGAAAGAGGGGGTCGTGTCTTTGGGTAGTGATCAGGGGCCACTCACGTTAAGGAGTGTGTATTACGTGCCAGGCTTGAAGAAGAACCTCTTCTCGGTGACCAATGCGGTGGACGCTGGGTATCACGTTCTGTTTGGGCCAACAGACGTGAGGTTTCTTCGCAACGTATCAGCGGTTAAGGCTGATGTTGCTCACGTTGGGAGGAGGGTGAAGAACTTGTTTGTTCTTTCCACCAGTGCTTATGTTGATAAAATGAGAGCCAATGATAGTGCTGCTATCTGGCATGAGAGGCTGGGGCATGTTGGCATGGACAAGCTGAAGGCAATGGCTAGTAGAAGTTTGGTGAGGGGGTTGCCGAAGCTGTCCTCCTTTGGTGATGGGCATGTTTGTGCAGGCTGTCAATACGGCAAGGCACATCGCCTTTCGTTTGATAAATCACAAACAAGGAGCAAGAAACCATCGGAGTATATTCATGGCGACCTGATGGGACCGACTGTTACTGCCAGCCTTGGTGGAAGCAGATACATGCTTGTCTTGGTTGATGACTACTCAAGGTATACTTGGGTGTACTTCTTAAAGGAGAAGTCGGAATCCTTCCGTTTGTTTGTGGAGTTTAAGGAGTTGGTAGAAGGCCGGCTTGGCTTGCGGATTAAGAAGCTTAGAACTGATAACAGGGGTGAGTTTGTCTCCTCCGAGTTTTCTAACTTCTGCAGGAAGCACGGGATCCAACGAGAGCTTACTTGTGCTCACACTCCGCAACAAAATAGGGTAGCGGAGCGGAAGACCCGTCATCTGACGGAGACCTGCAAATGTTGGCTTCATGCAAAAGAGATCCCAAGGTCCTTTTAGGCGGAGGGGATGTCTTGTGCGGCTTATGTTATCAACCGGATGCCACTCATCCCTATCAACATGAAGACTCCTGTTGAGCTGTTGCTTAAGGAGAAGCCGAGTGTTGGACACCTTAGGGTGTTCGGTTCAACTTGCTACGTGCATGTCCCGGATGCTTCACGGACAAAGCTGGATGCGAAGGCAAGGAAACTTGTCTTTGTTGGCTACGATAAGCGGAAGAAGGGATGGAAATGCATGGACCCTGTGACGAAGAAGTTCGTGGTATCAAGAGACGTTGTCTTTGACGAGCTGACGTCATATGGAGGTGGCTCGGTGGAGCTAACTGGAAGTAGCAAGGTTGATGAAGCACCGGTGGTGGCTGCTGAAGGCTTGGAAGAGGAGCCTGATGTTTCACCAGTAGATCCTGTTGCTTCGAACTCCGAGGCTGAGCCTTCTGGCTCAGGAAGAAGGGGGATCACTGCTCAATGCTTTCCCCAGGTAAGAGTGGATCCTGAAGGAGCAACGGAAGCAGTGAGCAAGGAGCCGACCCTTCGGAGATCGAAGAGGGTGGTTAAGCCACCGACTCGGTACTGTGATGGGAATGCAGTGAGCTTTGTCTCCTGCTTCTTTGCAGGTCCTCTGGATGAGCGAGAGCCTGCAAACTTCAACGAGGCCAGTGGAGTGAAGGAGTGGGAAGGTGCCATGAAAGAAGAGATTTATGCTCTGAAGAAGAACGAAACCTGGGACCTTGTTCCCAAGGTTGATGGCATTACTCCGGTTACTTGCAAGTGGGTGTATAAGTTGAAGAAGAAGGCTGATGGGAACATTGATAGGTTCAAAGCTCGCCTGGTCGCTAGAGGATTCTCACAGCAGTATGGAGAAGACTATGAGGAGACATTCAGTCCAGTTGCGAAGATGACTTCAGTAAGAGTGGTGATCGCCTTGGCTGCTAGCAAGGGATGGAGGTTGTGGCAACTCGATGTGAAGAATGCCTTTCTTTACGGAGAGATTGACAAGGACATTTTCATGGATCAGCCGCTTGGTTTTGTCTCTGAAAAGCATCCGGACTATGTCTGCAAACTCAGGAAGGCTCTCTATGGATTGAAGCAAGCTCCTAGAGCATGGTATGGTAAGATTGCAGAGTACTTGCAATTCTGTGGATACCTTGCTTCCAACTCGGATTCAAGCTTGTTCGTCAAGAAGAAGGGAGAGCTATGTGTCTTGGTCCTGCTATATGTGGATGACATGATCATCACAGGGAATTTGGAGGGGGAAGTAGCAAGGCTCGGAGCTGAGCTTGCTATACGCTTCGAGATGAAAGACTTGGGAGAGTTGCAGCACTTTCTCGGTCTGGAAGTGGAGAGGAAGGAGTGCGGGATTCTCATTCGCCTGAAAGGGTATGCTGATCGTATTGTGAAGTAGTTTGGCATGGGCTAAGGGAAGAAGTGCTCTACTCCACTGGAACCTAGGCTGAAGCTTCAACGAGATGAGGGAAGGGTTCTTCATGATCCCTTGGTGTTCAAGGCTCTTGTTGGGAGCTTGATTTACCTGACGATTACAAGGCCAGATATTGCTTATGCTGTTGGCTGAGTAAGTCGGTATATGGCTGAACCAAGGCAATCTCATCTAGTGCCGGCAAAGGGAATTCTGAAGTATGTCAAGGCTTCTTCTGACATGGGACTCCTCTATAGAAGGGACTCGGAGTTTGCGTTGCTCGGGTACACGGATGCTGACTATGGCGGTGATTCGGATGATCGGAGGTCTACTTCAGGTTATGTGTTCACTTGCGGTTCAGCTAGCATCTCGTGGTGTAGCAAGAAGCAGGACTCGATGTCGGTTTCAACCATGGAGGCGGAGTATAAGGCTTCGGCCTTGGCTGCTCGGGAAGCCATTTGGTTGAGGAGACTTATAGAGGATGTTCATGAAGAAGTGCAAGGGCCTACTTTACTCCGTGGTGACAATGAGAGTGCTCTCAAACTGGTTAACAATCCAGTGTGTCATGTCAGGACCAAGCATATAGAGATTGATCACCATTTCATCAGGGAGAAGGTGTTGGAAGGATCTCTGTTGGTCGGGCATGTTCAGAGTGAAGATAATCTTGCTGACATCTTCACGAAGCCACTATCGAAGGGGCCCTTTGAACACTTGCGCAGCTTGCTGGGCTTGGTCACCACTTCCCACTTCAAGGGGGAGTGTTGAAATTTGTGAAGTGGAAGTGGTTGACGGGATAGGCCGGGCGGCCTGGGCGGACAGCTTTAGCGGACTAGGCGGACTGGACGGACTGTGATGTGCGGCCTGGTGGAAGGTCTAGTAAAAAGCCGGTTGTTGTTCTGAGCGGTTTGCACGGGTGAAGTCCGCGGACTATGCGGCCTGGTTTCTGCGGATAGGGCGTTTGCTGATTGGCCTTGCCAAGGAGCGGCCTGAGCGGATAGAGTCTTGCGGACTGGTGCATTGCTCAGTGGTCGTGGTGCAAGCTTGTGCTGATAGGCGGTTTGGCTCATGTTCGCGGGAAGCTTGCGGACTGGCGTTTCCGCAGTTTGGGCTGTTGCGGACTGAGCTTAGAGCTTGGCTGAGGCCTTGTCGAGCTCTGGAGGCACAGCAGGTGCTTTGCCGTGGAGGTCATTTGGCGGACTGGTTTTGGAGTCCGGGAGGAAGCTGCTGTGATGGGGCAGGAGTGCGAGGAGCTTGCGGACTGCTGGCGGTCTGTGCTTTGGTGTTTGGCGGACGGGTATTTGGGTCCGCCATGCTCGCATTGGCCTTTGATGGCTTTTGGACTTGGTCACACTCTGTGCCAAGATCATGGTGTCCGCCGTATCCGCCAAGTCCGCTGTGACCGGGCGGACTGTTGCTATCTGCCTTTGGTCGTGGACTTGTGGCGGATTGAGGCTTGAGTCTTGCAGACTGCCTCTGGTTGGTGCGGACAGCCATTGAAGGGGGTTGCTGTCCTGTAGTGGTTGGAAGCTTTGCGGGCTGATGCCTTGTCTGCATAGCTTGGGCGGACTGAAGAGGGTTCGCCAATGTTGTCTTGCTCCTGGCGGTTTTCCTTGGTATCCGGCTAAGTCCTTGCGGACTCGGCAGACGGTGTTTTGCTATCGCGCGGGCTGGGGCGGTGTCTCTATCTCTAGGGCGGTGACCACACTCCTCACCTCGCCTATAAATAGGACCCCCTGGCAGGTCTACGGTAACTATAGTGAACAGTAAGTTGGGTTGGGCGAAGTGCTGCGGTCTTAGTTTGTCAGTCCGCGCGGATTGTTTCAGTGCTGACGTTTGCTGTGTGCAGGTCGCGCGGGTAGCTTCAAGGAGCCAGGAGTTTGGTTGTGACTTCGGTCAAGTACTTGGAAGTGTGCGGTCTTTGCGGACTCAGCAGGAGGTCGCTCTGCCGCTTGTCAGCTCTGTTTCATATTTGCCAGCTTCGATAACATGTCCGCCGGCTTCAGGCGGGTACGGGGTGTTCCTCAGTTCAGCTTCAGCAGGAGACGAATAACGGTGTGTCCGCGCGGCCTCGCGGCTTCGGCGTACTCCGTGGCTATTTTGCGGACTGCAGCTAAGTGCGGGCGATCTCAGTGGACTCGGCGACCTTGGCGACCTCGCGGTCTCGGCGGACTCCGGTGTTGTCTGCCCTGCTTGATTTCTGGTGCTTTCTATTTACAGCTGTTATACTAGCGAAATCATGTCTCGCTATGTATGCCTCGTGGTGTAAAGAAGTGAATGAATAAAATACCTGCTTGTGCTTCCATTGTTTGTTGGGATTAACCTTTGTTCCTTGTTTTTCCGCTGGTTTAACGTGAGAACTGGGTAGTTCCGAAGATATTAATTTGGCGTTTGGGCTATCTTGCTGACCACGTTGAGAAAATTTAACAACAAGATCTCTAATCATATGAACAAGAAAGGTAAAGAATAGAGAAATACAAGGTAAACATGGCAAAATTAGATGAACAATAGGTAAGCATATAGATTGGAAAATTCTTGAATAGAAACAAGTAGAGTAAAGCTAACAACTTGAAAGGGGAAACTAACTACACTTGCAAGAATCAACGAACAAAAACAAGATTGGCAAACATCGCAAAAATCATCTAACAAAAGATAAGATTAGCAAGGGTGAAGAACACCGCTTGCCTGAACCGAGACGACACTGCGACGGCTGCTCCTCTTTTTCCTTTTTCTTCCCTTGCCTTAGCTTTTCTCCCTTGCTTTCTCTTTGAAATGGGGAAGAAGATGAAGAAGGGAATACGTGAGGAGGAAAACTCTTGTCTCGGCCTTATTTCCTCCAGGACAAAGCTGGACTGTTTGATCCAGAATCAGAGAAATGAACGGCACAAAAAACTGAAAAAGTCGATTTTCTACCACTGACAAGCCCTGTGACACGCCCGTGACACAGGCCATGTCCCCTTAAGCGGCAGTCAACCGACTCAGTCCAGCCAAAACACGGCTGTATGACACGCCCGTGTCACGTGCCGTGTCCATTGACACGCCCGTGTCTGAGGCCGTGTGCATCAGGCTGCAGACCCGCAAAAGTACCCGAGACTCACACGGCCCTGGCACACGCCCGTGTTCCAGGTCGTGTGCACCTAGACACACCCGTGTCCCGCAAACACGCCCTAGCTCAAAACGTCAAGCTGAGTTCGACGACCACTGACACGCCCGTGTCATAGGCCGTGTCCTCACTCGACACTCGACACTCAACGACCGTCGAGCAAAATTCGTCGACCGCACGACTCGACACAACCCAGGCATGAAACGCCCTGGGACACGCCCGTGTCCCAGGCCGTGTCACCCATGCCTTATCCCAAAATGGCCCAAATTGTTCCAATTGACTTCGGGGTGTTACAATCCTCCCCTCCTTCAAATAATGTCGTCCTCAAAATTTGACTCCAATCCTCCAATCAGCCACAAAACAATTGATTACGCACATTTGCGAGCCAACGTAACGCCCATCAAGCGTATGCAATCATTCAACGAAAAAATCTGGGGCGTTACAGTCACTCCTCCTAACAAAAAGTTTCGCCTCGAAACTTGTCAATAATTCTTATATAAATCAAAGGAGTAATCAAACAAAAACACCAATTCACATACCAGCTTATTTACGGGAACAAATGAGGGTGAGGCGCCCTCATCGTTGACTCGAGCTCCCACGTCGCGCTTTCCACATTCTGATTTTTCCATAGCACCTTGACCATAGGAATCTTCTTTTTCCACAACACGCGATCTTGGGAGTCCAAAATACGGATGGGCATCTCCACATAAGAAAGGTTCGGCGCCAACTGCGGCATAATATCCAAAACTTGCTTATCATTCCGCACACACTTTCGAAGTTGGCTGACATGAAACACGTTGTGAACACCAGGAAAGTTCACGGGTAATTCTACTTTGTAAGCGGATGCACCAACCCGCGCAAAAATATTGAAAGGACCCACAAATCTTGGGTCTAATTTGTGCTCTTTTCCAAACCTCTTGATTCCAACCATTGGGGAGACTTTCAGAAAGGCGAAATCCCCCACAGCAAACTCTAACTCCGACCTTCGCCGGTTGGCGTACTTTTCATATCACTCTTGTGCGATCGGAATCTTCTCCCGAATAAGCCGTATGGCAACTTCCATGTCCTCGAGCGCCTCTGGGCCCAACAAAGGTCGCTCGCCAATCTCAGCCCAAAATAAGGGAGTCCGACAACGTCGCCCATATAAAGCTTCGAACGGAGCCATTTGCAAGATTTCTTGATAGCTGTTATTATATGCGAATTCCATAAGCCGCGAACGCTCATCCCATGCTCCGCCATACTCAAGAATGTAGCAACGAATCATATCTTCCACGATTTGGTTTACCCGTTCCATTTGGCCATTCGTCTGAGGGTGATAAGCAGTGAAATACCTTAAATCCGTTCCCAAACCCTCTTGTAGACTCTTCCAGAAATGAGAAGTAAATCGTGAATCCCGGTCCGAAATGATATTAACTGGCACACCATGCAGTTGGATGATCTCGTTCAAATATAGCTCCGCTATTGTCTTCAACGGGTAGTTGATCTTAAATAGTATAAAGTGAGCACACTTGGTCAACCTATCCACAATCACACATACGGAGTCATGTCCTCGTGGAGATCTTGGTAAGCCTGTAATAAAATCCATTGAAATGCTTTCCCACTTCCATGTTGGAATCTCCAAGGGCGTCAACTTGCCACCAGGCCTCCCATGATCAGCTTTCACCCGCTTGCAGGTATAACATTCAGATACAAATTGCGCTATATCTCTTTTCATTTCATACCACCAGACAATTTGCTTCAAATCACGGTACATTTTTGTTGATCCTGGATGGTAGGCCATACTTGAGCCATGTGCTTCCCTGCACACCATATCTCGGATGTCTCCAATGGCGGGGATACAAAATCGACCACGGTACTTTAATGTGCCCTCATCATCAATACCAAAATCCGGTAATTCATCCTTTTCAGTCCAAAGAAATAAATGTAAAAGATCAGGATCATCCTTTTGATGTTGTCTTGCAAGCACCATCCATGAAGGTTCTTCTACCGCCAAATGACTTTGCGGTTCATATATTCCCAGGCAATATCCATCAATCGAAATTCCTCCACTAGACGGTTGGCCGAATGATTGAATAATGTACCTATCTTCCGACTCAAAGCATCGGCCACAACATTCTCTTTCCCGGGATGATACTGAATTTACACATCGGAATCAGCTACATATTCAAGCCATCGCCGTGGGCGCAAATTGAGTCCCTTTTGCGTGAAGACGTACTTCAAACTTTTATGATCCGTAAATATTTTACACTGCGCGCTGTAAAGTAAGTGTCTCCACAACTTCAATGCAAATATCACCGCTGCGAACTCCAAATCATGCGTCGGGTAGTTCTTTTCATGACTTTTCAACTGCCGAGACCCATATGCAATCACCTTTTTGTCTTGCATTAAAACACATCCAAGTCCAACGTGCGATGCATCCACAAAAACATCATAATCTATCCCTTCTATCGGCAAGATCAACACAGGAGCGGTACATAACATGTTCTTGAGTTCAAGGAATGATGCTTCACACTTATCATTCCAATCAAACGCCACATTTCTCTGGATTAAGCGAGTCAAAGGTGCAGCCAACGTAGCAAAACATTCTACAAATCTGCGATAATAGCCGGCCAATCCCAAGAACCTCCGAATCTCCTTGGGTGTCTCCGGTCGCCTCCACTCCATGACTGCAGCAATCTTTTCGGGATCCATTGAAATTCCATGTTGATTAATAACATGACCCAAAATGCAACCTGAGGCAACCAAAACTCGCATTTTCTTAGCTTGGCGAACAACTTTTGGTCTCGCAAAGTGGTCAACACCAATCGCAGATGCTGTTCATGCTCCTCAGCACTGCGGGAGTAGACGAGAGCATCGTCAATAAAAACCACCACAAACCTATCCAAGCAGTCCTTGAACACCCGGTTCATCATATCCATGAAGGCTGATGGTGCGTTGGTCAAACCAAACGACATCACAAGAAATTCAAAATGGCCATGTCTCGATCGAAACGCAGTCCGCGGAATATCAGACTACCGGACCTTTAGCTGATGATAGCCAGAACGAATGTCAATCTTCGAAAATACCGAACTGCCACGCAGTTGATCAAACAAATCGTCAATCCTTGGCAGTGGGTACTTGTTCTTAATCGTCACCTTGTTTAATTCTCGGTAATCGATGCAAAGCCGCATCGACCCATCTTTCTTCTTCACAAACAATACAGGTGCACCCCAAGGTGATGAACTTGGCCTGATAAACCCCTTTGCCAATAAGTCATCCAGCTGGGTACGCAACTCTGCCAGCTCACGCGGGGCCATTCTATACGGCGCTTTCGCAATAGGCCGCGTACCCGGCTCCAAATCAATGACAAACTCGACATCACGATCAGGTGCAAGACTAGGAAGATCAGCAGGAAAAACATCTGGAAATTCACACACAACAGGGATCTCCTCCAAACGTGGCAAAACAGCACTAGTCCCCACAACTGAGACGAGACAAGCAAAGCAGTCAGAAACAAACAACGTCCGAACACATACCGCTGAAATCCCTGGAGAGTCCAAGCATGAATCACCATAAACACTTCATGGCTGACCATTGTCCTTGATAAAGTCCAAGTGCTTGCCTTTGCACTAGATAACAATGTCATAGCGGGATAACCAATCCATGCCCAAGATAACGTCAAAATCTTCCAAATCGATCACCTTCAAATCAACCTTCGTAATGAACTGTAAATATGCGTATTTTTATGCACATTAATTTAGTCATTTTCATTTATTTTCGTCGTTTTTACTTATTTTTGTTCAATAAAATGTTCCTATTCTTGTAAATTTTCTCCTAACTTGTTTTATTTTGATTTTCAGAAAAATTCCAAAATCTGCCAAAATTTGGGAAGTACACGCCCGTGACACATGGGTCACGCCCGTGACCGAGCCATGACTGTGCATTTCCCGTGAAATCGGAAAATTTCTGAAGAAAAGGCTTGACACGCCTGGCGACACGCCCGTGTCACACGACACGGGGCGTGACCCAAGCCCGTGTCCTCTCCTCATGACGAATTCCACTCGACGATCGTCGAGTGTCGACCCCGACTGTCACGCCCATAGTCACGCCCGTGACCTGGGGCGTGACCCAATTTCAGCTCAACGATTTCGACTCGACACTTTCCGCTCGACATTCGTCGAGTGTCGACCCAACTGTCACGCCCATAGTCACGCCCGTGACATGGGGCGTGACCTTTCCAGCTGGCCCGACAAGACGCTGCCGAGGACATTTGACGCAACCCGCGCCCGGTTCTACCTCCCCGACACGCCCTAGGTCACGCCCGTGACCTGGGGCGTGACTGCTGCGAACTCAGCCCGAAGTCAACTTTGCTGTCCAATCGCCAGCCGCCTTCATGAATAGTACTGTCACGCCCCCATGTCACGCCCGTGACCGAGGGCGTGTACTTAGAAATTTTTTCCTATAAATAGCCCAGTTCTGTAAGGTCCAAGGGTTCAGATTTTTGGGCCAAGTTAGTGTCTTTTTGTGGGCTAATCCGTGGATTCTAGTGCTATGTAAGGAGATTTCTCCCTTCTTATTTCATGTTTTGTTTTTGATTTACCTTTTAGCTTTGTAATAGCTTGAAAATTTTAATAAAAATGTTAGATTTTCTCTCTTTATTTGGCATGAAAAGTTCATTTGGATGGCTCACCTCTTTCCCTTTTTATTCTTTGTTCTTCACTTGTTCTTCATTTATGAAAAGTGTGTGTGTGTGTATGAGTGTAATTTGCTTACTTTACATGTTTTTTTTATTTGTTTTCATGCTTAGGAATGTTATGTTTTCCTCTTTATATGCCTTTGATTTTTCAAAATAGGTTTTGTTAGAAACTCATGAAATGATGAATTAGGTTTTCCTTTTTTTCTTGTCTTCTTCAACATCTTCACTCTTATGAGTATGTAAAAGAGTTAAAGTTTCCTTTGTTTTTTTTACTTAGCTTCATTTTGGAATGAAAACCTTTTTCCTTCTTTCACTTTTATTTCAACCTTTTTTGCTCTTTTATGAAATCCTAGGAATGAAAATGTTGAAATTTTTATTTTTCAAAAACTTTGGTTTTTAATTTATTTTGAAAAACTTTTGTCTTCAAAAATTTTAATTTCTTCTTTTTATTTGTTTTTGGCAAAACCTATGCTTGAAATAGTTAAAGTTTTAATTTTTAGGTAACTTTGATTTTTCATGAAGTGTGTGTGAGTGTAGGTGTATAATTTTTATGCTTTGATTTAAATTGTGTAGAGTGTGTGAGTGTAGGTGTTAGCTTTTCATGCTTTCTTTAATGCTTTCCTTTTAATGCTTTGATTCAAATTATGTAGAGTGTGTGAGTGTAGGTGTTAGCTTTATTGCTTTCTTGAATTTCATATGGGGTGTGTGTGTTCGTGTGCATTTATTTCCGCCTACTCGTTAAGAGTTAAATGGCGCATCGTTTTCATTTTCAGTCCTACTCGTTTGAGTAGGACTTGCAATTTTTCTTTCTTTATTTTTCCGCCTACTCACTTGAGTTTAAATGGCCGGACTTTATTTCAGTCCTACTCGTTTGAGTAGGACTTGCAATTTTACTTTCTTTATTTTTTCCGCCTACTCACTTGAGTTAAATGGCCGGACTTTTTAGCCCTGTAATCGCATTTATTTTCTCCTACTCGTTTGAGTAGGACTCGCTTTCATTTCAGTCCTACTCGTTTGAGTAGGACTTGCAATTTTCAGCCTTTATTTACCGCCCCCACTCGTTTGAGTGGGACTCGCAAATTTGAATATGCAATTTTCTTTTATGTGTAACTTAGCTTTTGTTTAATTTATAATTTGGAGTGTGCGTGAGTTCTCATTTAGTTAACTTTTTAGCTCTCTAAATATTGTTATTTTTCTTTTGTCTCTTTCTTATAATCGTTTAGCATTTAATTTCGAACTCGCGCCTCACTAAATTATAAGCCGTCCCCATACCGATGTGTGGCTAATCGCTATTAGCCTCGGCATCGAAGAGCATTGGGACATTTGAAATGATTTATAATAATTAAAGTTCTTTTTTTCATTTTAATTTAAGCACTTAGGGTTTACCCCGGGTTTACGACGCGTAGGACCACATAATCGATGTGTGGGCCCTATTTCCGTAGTCCATATGCTAGCTAGCCGAGAGGCCGTGCATATGGACCGATCACCCCTGGGTAAATAGAGTTGCGTGCGCCCCCTCGAGAGAGGACAAGCGTAATTCTACCGGATTGGGTCCCCCACCCAATAGCGGGGTTCTTAGCGTAAAGCGGGCGTTAAGAGGAATCCTTCGTCGGACTAACGTTCGGTCGAATAGTCTTAACGTTTAGGTGAGCGATATCCCTATAGCTAGGTGAGCTCACATTTGTGGAACCTCCACGGCCAAGTTGCCTTATTATTAATTTGAAAATTAAGTCTTTTTATTATTAAAAATTATTTTAGTCTTAATCCGATTCGATGCCGAGCGTTAACCCTTCATCGAATATTCTCTAAATCGTTTTTTCGCTCCTTTGCTTTTCCGCCTTTTTATTAAGTAAAAAAAAATCCACCTTACTTTCAGTAAAATAATAGTCCTCCCGGAGGAGTAAGAATAGTCAACGCGACCCCGAGAACAATACGACCTCGGTATTCCCCCGAATATCGAGTACTACTTGCGATAGGTGCACTTGCCTACCCGAGAAAGCCCGCGGCGATCGACTCACCGAACCAACCACAGTAAGAGTCTGTTCGCGGGCACATCAAGTTTTTGGCGCCGTTGCCGGGGATCTTCTCTTTTCGAGTTGCTATTTCGAATTCCGGAGTCTATTAATTTTACTTATTTTCTAAAAAACAAAAAAACTAAAAACTTTATTTTAAAAAAAAAAAAAAAAAAAGTTTATTTTTTGTTTTATTTTTGTTTGGGTGTATGACCCGAGGACAACCCTCAGAGTCTGAAGATTTAGACTTCGACCCTGAGATCGAACGCTCTCTTGCGCGTATCCGATCTCATCGCCGAAATCCTTCTTTAGATCCCGAGGAATCTATCGGAGAACCCACTGTTGTAGTTATGGCCGCCCCTAACCTTCCCCCGGCGGCCGAGCGTACTATGTCTTATTACGCCCGGCCTAACCTGGATGATTCAGGGTCGAGTATTGTTCGCCCTGCGGTGGCCAATAATAATTTTGAAATAAAGTCAAGTGTCATTCAAATGGTCCAAAACGCCGTGCAGTTCGATGGACTGCCGGATGAGGACCCGAATGTCCACTTGTCCAATTTCTTGGAGATATGCGACACCTTCAAGATCAATGGCGTCACTGATGACGCCATTCGTTTACGCTTATTTCCTTTTTCCCTTAAGTCCAAAGCCAAGGCGTGGTTGAATGCCCTCCCGCGAGGATGTATCACCACGTGGGCTGAGTTGACGGAACGGTTCCTAACGAAGTACTTTCCGCCCGCCAAAACTGCAAAGTTGCGGGCGGACATTTCTTCGTTTGTGCAGAACGATCCCGAGTCTCTATACGAGACTTGGGAACGATTTAAGGAATTCCTCCGCCGTTGCCCGCACCACGCGCTGCCAACGTGGTTGCAAGTTCAAATTTTTTATAATGGGCTGAATTTTCAGACGCGTCAAATGATTGACGCGGCTGCCGGGGGAACGCTTAACAACAAAACCCCCGAGGCCGCCCAGGCTTTATTTGAAGAGATGGCTATGAACGCCTATCAATGGAACGTCCCGCGGGGACGGCCAAAGCCGGCGGCTGGTCTTTTTGAAGTGGATGCCACTGCTCTCTTGACCCTTCAAGTTGAAAGGTTAACAAAGCAGGTGGCGGAGATGTCTGCTGCCTCCTCCACTCCGCCTTGTTTTATTCCCCCTAACGTCTGCGTAGCTGAAGAGTTCGTGGACTTCATGGGAAATTCGGGTCGTCCTCCCTTCAACCCCAACAACAACCCTTATAGTAATAACTATAATCCGGGTTGGAGGAATCACCCTAACTTCTCGTGGAGCAACCCGAATAATGCTCAGCGTCCCCCTATTTCTTATGCGCCCGGATTTCTTCCTCCTCCTCTTCCGAAACCCTCCCCGATGGAGGAAATTTTCGAAGTATATTGCGTCCAACGAGTCAAATATCCGGAACATCACCGGATCGCTAAAAACACTCGAACAACAGGTTGGACAGCTGGCGAGGATGATGTCCGAGCGCGCGCTCGGGGTACTGCCGGGAAACACGGAGCCGAATCCGCGGGAGAACGCCAACGCTATAACCCTCCGTAGCGGAAAGGAGGTGGTCGATCCAAAACGGACCGACCCTCAGGTACATATTTCACCTCCGACCCCTCTTCCCCTTTCTTCGCTCACGCCACCTTTACCTATTATAAAAGAAAAAACTATTTTAAACAAGGCTCTCCCGTATCCGCATAAGTTAGAAAACGAGCGTAAGGACGCGCAATATGAAAAATTTATTTTATTATTAAAACAAATTCACATTAATGTTCCTTTTTGCGAGGCTATCTCGCAAATGCCCAAATATGCGAAATTTTTAAAAGAACTACTTTCTAATAAACGCAAATTAGAGGATATTTCGCATGTATCTCTCAACGCTGTCTGCTCGGCGGCCCTTACTAATAAATTGCCCACAAAACAAAACGACCCGGGACGGTTTTCCATCCCGTGCCTTTTTGGCGATATATTAGTAAAGTACGCCTTGGCTGATTTAGGGGCTAGCATTAATCTGATGCCGTTCTCGCTCTTTTCGCGTTTAGGTTTGGGTACTCCTAGTCCTACGAATATGCGCATCCAATTAGCGGATCGCTCGGTTAAGTTCCCTATCGGGGTAGTGGAGGACGTCCTTGTCCGAGTCGACAAGTTTACCTTCCCGGTAGACTTCGTCATCTTAGATATCGAGGAGGACGCCGAGGTACCAATAATACTCGGTCGCCCTTTTCTCGCCACCTCCCGCGCACTAATAGATGTTAGTAATGGTAGCCTTCTCCTCCGAGTAGGCGATGACCAGGTTACTTTCTCTATTAATCCCTCGATGGACAATTTGTCATCGAGCGACGATTTCTGCTATTCTTTAAATACTTTTTTCGGAGATCGTTCTTCTCCCATTTTCGAGTCCGTATTTTTAAATGACGATATTTATGCGCTCGAAAATTTTAACTGCGATGAGGATACGTCTATAGACTTGCCTTTCGAACCAATTGGTAAGAAAGACATAGGAATTAAAACCTCCCTAGAAGAACCGCCCATCCTAGACCTCAAACCCTTACCCGCCTCGCTCAAGTACGCTTTTTTGGGAAAAGGTGATACGCTCCCCGTTATCATTTCTTCGAACTTGAGTGATTCGGAGACTTCCGATTTATTGGAAGTTTTATTTAAACATCGCCACGCAATTGCGTGGCAAATCTCTGACCTAAAGGGGATTAGCCCCTCCTTTTGCACCCATAAGATTTTCCTAAACGATAATTGCCGCAAAACGATACAGCCGCAGCGTCGTCTTAACCCAAACATGAAAGACGTCGTTAAAGCCGAAATCATTAAGTTATTAGATGCGGGGATTATCTACCCTATTTCGGACAGTGCATGGGTTAGTCCCGTGCATGTCGTGCCCAAGAAGGGCGGTCTTACCGTAGTGGCGAATGAGCATAACGAAGCTTGTCCCAACTCGTACTGTTACGGGTTGGCGAGTGTGCATCGACTATAGGAAACTTAACGACGCCACCCGCAAGGACCATTTCCCTCTGCCATTTCTAGACCAGATTTTAGAGCGTTTATCCGGTCATCCGTATTATTGTTTTCTTGATGGTTTATCGGGGTTTTTCCAAATCCCCATTTCCCCCGATGATCAAGAGAAAACAACTTTTACTTGCCTGTTCGGCACCTTCGCATATCGAAGAATTGCCATTTGGACTCTGCAACGCGCCAGCTACATTCCAAAGATGTATGCTAGCGATCTTTGGCGAGCTAGTAGAAGACATTATGGAAGTCTTTATGGATGACTTCTCTGTTTTCGGACGCTCTTTTCCCGATTGCCTTAACAATTTAGATCGTGTCCTTCAACGGTGCGAGGACACAAGCCTTGTTTTAAATTGGGAAAAATGCAACTTTATGGTTCGAGGAGGTTTGGTCCTCGGCCATATGATTTCGTCTAAGGGGATAGAGGTGGATAAGGCCAAGATAGAAATTATAGAAAAACTTCCGCATCCAACAAACGTAAAATCTATTAGGAGTTTCTTAGGCCATGCGGGCTTTTATCGACGCTTTATTCAAGATTTTTCAAAAATAACAAAGCCGCTAACTCACCTCTTGGAAAAGGAATCACGCTTCATCTTTAGTAGCGAATGCGAGTCCGCCTTTAATTTGATAAAACAAAAACTTATCTCTTCACCAATATTAGTGGCCCCTAATTGGTCCCTTCCGTTCGAAATAATGTGCGACGCTAGTGATATTGCCTTAGGTGCCGTTCTTGGCCAACGCGTAGAAAAACATTTTCATCCTATTTATTACGCTAGCAAGACGCTCACTTCCGCACAAGTAAATTACACGACAACGGAAAAGGAACTCTTAGCCGTCGTTTTCGCTTTCGATAAGTTTCGCTCGTATATAACGCTATCTAAAGTTATCGTTTTTACCGATCACTCCGCGCTTAAATATTTATTAGCTAAAAATGATGCGAAGCCCCGCCTTCTTCGATGGATTCTCCTCCTACAAGAGTTTGACTTGGAGATCCGAGATAAGCGGGGAGCGGAGAATCTAGCGGCAGACCACCTCTCCCGTTTAGAAAATCCGGGTGCGGAAGCGCTCGTCGAATCTGAAATAAATGACAGATTCCCCGAGGAACGCCTTCTTGCCATTAATAAATCTTCGTCATCTTCGCCTTGGTTCGCAGATTTTGCAAATTTTTTAGTAGCGCGGGTCCTTCCAAAAGAATTTTCCAGTCATCAAAAGAAGAAATTCTTTTCTGACTTGAAAAATTTCTTTTGGGAGGACCCATTTCTTTTTCGTATCTGCGCGGACCAAGCGGTCCGAAGATGCGTTGCGGGTGTGGAGTGCTTGCAAATTCTTAAGCACTGCCACGAGGGTCCAGCCGGTGGGCATTATCAAGCCAACCGGACCGCTCGGAAGGCGCTAGAGGCGGGCTACTTTTGGCCCACTCTCTTCAAAGACGCGCATAATTTTGTGCGCGCATGCGATAGCTGTCAGCGGTCGGGTAACATCTCTCGTCGCGACGAGATGCCCCAAAACATGTTTTTAGAATGCGAAGTCTTCGATTTGTGGGGCATAGATTTTGTTGGCCCCCTACCTCCGTCTTTCAAAAATATGTATATTTTAGTGGCGGTCGACTACGTATCGAGGTGGGCGGAAGCGCAAGCTCTCCCCACCAACGATGCGCGAGTCGTCGTTACATTTCTTAAAAAATTATTTTCTCGCTTCGGCACGCCTCGCGCAATTGTTAGTGATAGGGGAACGCATTTCTGTAACGCTCTTATGGCTAAGACGTTAGCTAAATACGGAGTCACGCACAAGCTTGCCACCCCCTACCACCCGCAAACAAGTGGCCAAGTCGAGGTAGTAAATCGAGAGATTAAGCGAATTTTAGAAAAAACCGTTTCGCTAAATAGGAAAGATTGGTCCGTTAAACTCGACGATGCGTTGTGGGCGTATCGGACGGCATACAAAACCGCTATTGGATGTACGCCGTTCCGGTTAGTCTACGGCAAAGCGTGCCATTTACCCGTAGAATTAGAACATCGCGCACTTTGGGCTTTAAAACTCTTAAACCTCGACTCCAACTTAGCCGCTCAGAATAGAAAACTGCAACTAAACGAGCTCGATGAATGGCGTGCGAACGCTTACGAGAGCAATAAATTCTATAAGGAGCGCTCTAAGTTATATCACGATCGAAAAATCAAGTCCCAAAAATTATTTTCTCCGGGCGATCTTGTCCTTCTTTACAATTCACGCCTTAGGCTTTTTCCAGGTAAATTAAAATCTAGATGGTCCGGTCCCTTCTTAGTTGAAGAAGTTTTTCCTTATGGAACCGTACTCGTCTCCCACCCGGACAAAGGCTCTTTTAAAGTAAACGGTCATCGGTTAAAGTCTTACATCGCGGGCGACCCAGTGATCGGTTTTAGCGAAACCATAACTTTCGTCCACATTATAAACCCGCCAAAATAGTCAAGCTACACGACTATAAACAAAGCGCTCCTGGGAGGCACCCCTCGCTTATCTTTTTCGCTCTTTCCTTATTATCTTTGTTATTTTTTTTCTAATAAACGCAGGGTTTCTGATCGGCCTCCCCCCTCCGCGTTTCAGGGAAGCTTCTACCCCCTTCCCTTTCTTTTCTTTGTACATATTGTCTTTCATTTCTGTTCCGCATACTTACGATACAACATTGGGGACAATGTTGGACTTAAGTATGGGGGTATTTTCGTGCTTTACTTTCTGCACTTCAATTTTTCTGCATCTCAAAAAAAGAAAAATACAAAAAAAAATACATATAACAACAAAAAAAACAAAAACAAAAAAAAAACTAAAAAAACATCTTAAAATGAAACAAAAAATTTTTTTAAATGAAAAAAAAAAAAAAAACAAAAAAATTTTATGAAAAAAACAAAAACAATTTTTTTGTTTCTCTTTGTATATATTTTTTGTTTTTTTTCTCTCTCTCCCCCTTCCTCATTCTTGTACAAACATTTTTCTTTTCTCCCTTATTTTTGTACATATTATGAAAATTCTCTTAAAAAATACAAAAAAAAAAAAAAAAGATAATAGTTCAAAAATTTTCAAAAAAAAAATCGAGAAAACAAAAATACAAAAAAAAGATAATAAATGAAAAACAAAAAAAAAAAAAATGATTACAAAAACTATAAAAAAAACAAAAAAATGTTTTGCAACAAATAAATTAAATATTCCATACTTAACTTTTCTGCTATCCAAAAATTCTGTTTTGAGTTTATTTATATGTGAATACTATTAATTCTCTGTTTACTACCCGTTTGTTAATTATCGATTGATTGATTGAAACATTTAAATAGCCGGGGTTAAGTTTTAAAGAATTCTTTATGCTTTGTTAAAACTAGCGGACTCGTTTTAGGCACTACTTCTAATTTTTCATTAATAGGAGCACGTATATTATGTTAGGAAATAACGACTATAGAATTCAATTATACTTACTTTTAGCTTTCTGAAAACATTGGAACGTACAAATTATTAAGGTTGCTCTCAAAAATTTTTAGGATTACAATCTAGTTTTTCCTTTCTCCCCTCACTTTTCATGACCTACTTGGCATGAAAAATTTTATCCTTAAAAGATCTTATGTCAATGGGAACAAGATTTCGTTCCGTAAACATAGGCACCCAATAATTTTAAAAGATTATATAGGGAGTAAGAGGATAAAATTCATTACTCCTACAAATATACATTGGGTTAATTTTATTATTATGAAGTTGAAAAACAAAAATCATATTAGGAAAATAAGATTTCGTTTTCCTAATAATCCAAAAGAAAAAAAAAATGGAGGTTCGAGAAAAAATTACCTCACCTCAAATATCAAAACCCTCTTCATAAACCACACTACCCCCTTAGCCAATTACACGATTCTAGAATTAATTCAAAAATCTTTTTGAGAGCATAATTAGTAAATTGTATTATTTCCGGTAGCACTCGTATAAGCTAGAATTCTTATAATTCCAAACTATTTTCGTTAACCTAACCATTACAAATGTTGCCTTCTATTTGATTACATCAAGAAGTCTTTTGGCCAAAACTTTTGCGCTATTTAAATCATCTACATAATTTTAGGACTTAACTCTTACACCCCGTATATTTATTTCGATCTCTCTTATAATTAATTAAGCGATAGCCAAAACTTAGAGTTTTTTTTATTCCTTATAGATTCACCTCAAACTTTTGCTCTGGAATAGCAAAAGCCTAAGTATGGGGGTATTTGATGAACTGTAAATATGCGTATTTTTATGCACATTAATTTAGTCATTTTCATTTATTTTCGTCGTTTTTACTTATTTTTGTTCAATAAAATGTTCCTATTCTTGTAAATTTTCTCCTAACTTGTTTTATTTTGATTTTCAGAAAAATTCCAAAATCTGCCAAAATTTGGGAAGTACACGCCCGTGACACATGGGTCACGCCCGTGACCGAGCCGTGACTGTGCATTTCCCGTGAAATCGGAAAATTTCTGAAGAAAAGGCTTGACACGCCTGGCGACACGCCCGTGTCACCCGACACGGGGCGTGACCCAAGCCCGTGTCCTCTCCTCTCGACGAATTCCACTCGACGATCGTCGAGTGTCGACACCAACTGTCACGCCCATAGTCACGCCCGTGACCTGGGGCGTGACCCAATTTCAGCTCAACGATTTCGACTCGACACTTTCCGCTCGACATTCGTCGAGTGTCGACCCAACTGTCACGCCCATAGTCACGCCCGTGACATGGGGCGTGACCTTTCCAGCTGGCCCGACAAGATGCTGCCGAGGACATTTGACGCAACCCGCGCCCGGTTCTACCTCCCCGACACGCCTAGGTCACGCCCGTGACCTGGGGCGTGACTGCTGCGAACTCAGCCCGAAGTCAACTTTGCTGTCCAATCGCCAGCCGCCTTCATGAATAGTACTGTCACGCCCCCATGTCACGCCCGTGACCGAGGGCGTGTACTTAGAAATTTTTTCCTATAAATAGCCCAGTTCTGTAAGGTCCAAGGGTTCAGATTTTTGGGCCAAGTTAGTGTCTTTTTGTGGGCTAATCCGTGGATTCTAGTGCTATGTAAGGAGATTTCTCCCTTCTTATTTCATGTTTTGTTTTTGCTTTACCTTTTAGCTTTGTAATAGCTTGAAAATTTTAATAAAAATGTTAGATTTTCTCTCTTTATTTGGCATGAAAAGTTCATTTGGATGGCTCACCTCTTTCCCTTTTTATTCTTTGTTCTTCACTTGTTCTTCATTTATGAAAAGTGTGTGTGTGTGTATGAGTGTAATTTGCTTACTTTACATGTTTTTTTTATTTGTTTTCATGCTTAGGAATGTTATGTTTTCCTCTTTATGCCTTTGATTTTTCAAATAGGTTTTGTTAGAAACTCATGAAATGATGAATTAGGTTTTCCTTTTTTCTTGTCTTCTTCAACATCTTCACTCTTATGAGTATGTAAAAGAGTTAAAGTTTCCTTTGTTTTTTTACTTAGCTTCATTTTGGAATGAAAACCTTTTTTCTTCTTTCACTTTTATTTCAACCTTTTTTGCTCTTTTATGAAATCCTAGGAATGAAAATGTTGAAATTTTTATTTTTCAAAAACTTTGGTTTTTAATTTATTTTGAAAAACTTTTGTCTTCAAAAATTTTAATTTCTTCTTTTTATTTGTTTTTGGCAAAACCTATGCTTGAAATAGTTAAAGTTTTAATTTTTAGGTAACTTTGATTTTTCATGAAGTGTGTGTGAGTGTAGGTGTATAATTTTTATGCTTTGATTTAAATTGTGTAGAGTGTGTGAGTGTAGGTGTTAGCTTTTCATGCTTTCTTTTAATGCTTTCCTTTTAATGCTTTGATTCAAATTATGTAGAGTGTGTGAGTGTAGGTGTTAGCTTTATTGCTTTCTTGAATTTCATATGGGGTGTGTGTGTTCGTGTGCATTTATTTCCGCCTACTCGTTAAGAGTTAAATGGCGCATCGTTTTCATTTTCAGTCCTACTCGTTTGAGTAGGACTTGCAATTTTTCTTTCTTTATTTTTCCGCCTACTCACTTGAGTTTAAATGGCGGACTTTATTTCAGTCCTACTCGTTTGAGTAGGACTTGCAATTTTACTTTCTTTATTTTTTCCGCCTACTCACTTGAGTTAAATGGCCGGACTTTTTAGCCCTGTAATCGCATTTATTTTCTCCTACTCATTTGAGTAGGACTCGCTTTCATTTCAGTCCTACTCGTTTGAGTAGGACTTGCAATTTTCAGCCTTTATTTACCGCCCCCACTCGTTTGAGTGGGACTCGCAAATTTGAATATGCAATTTCTTTTATGTGTAACTTAGCTTTTGTTTAATTTATAATTTGGAGTGTGCGTGAGTTCTCATTTAGTTAACTTTTTAGCTTTCTAAATATTGTTATTTTTCTTTTGTCTCTTTCTTATAATCGTTTAGCATTTAATTTCGAACTCGCGCCTCACTAAATTATAAGCCGTCCCCATACCGATGTGTGGCTAATCGCTATTAGCCTCGGCATCGAAGAGCATTGGGACATTTGAAATGATTTATAATAATTAAAGTTCTTTTTTTCATTTTAATTTAAGCACTTAGGGTTTACCCCGGGTTTACGACGCGTAGGACCACATAATCGATGTGTGGGCCCTATTTCCGTAGTCCATATGCTAGCTAGCCGAGAGGCCGTGCATATGGACCGATCACCCCTGGGTAAATAGAGTTGCGTGCGCCCCCTCGAGAGAGGACAAGCGTAATTCTACCGGATTGGGTCCCCCACCCAATAGCGGGGTTCTTAGCGTAAAGCGGGCGTTAAGAGGAATCCTTCGTCGGACTAACGTTCGGTCGAATAGTCTTAACGTTTAGGTGAGCGATATCCCTATAGCTAGGTGAGCTCACATTTGTGGAACCTCCACGGCCAAGTTGCCTTATTATTAATTTGAAAATTAAGTCTTTTTATTATTAAAAATTATTTTAGTCTTAATCCGATTCGATGCCGAGCGTTAACCCTTCATCGAATATTCTCTAAATCGTTTTTTCGCTCCTTTGCTTTTCCGCCTTTTTATTAAGTAAAAAAAAATCAACCTTACTTTCAGTAAAATAATAGTCCTCCCGGAGGAGTAAGAATAGTCAACGCGACCCCGAGAACAATACGACCTCGGTATTCCCCCGAATATCGAGTACTACTTGCGATAGGTGCACTTGCCTACCCGAGAAAGCCCGCGGCGATCGACTCACCGAACCAACCACAGTAAGAGTCTGTTCGCGGGCACATCACTTCGCTAAGACGTCCCCCAACAAAATGGGACAATCAAGAAGACACCAATCTGCAACCACAGAAGCACCGGAAGGAAACTTCAACAAAAAGGCATTCCCCACTCGATCTAGTGTCAAATGATACCGATCTACAAAGGTTCGAGCCACTAATGAATGGGTCATGCCAGAATCGAAGAGAACACGCGCCCAATGGTTCTTTACCTTAAATTTTCCTATAAGGGTACATATGTGTCAAAGAACTACGCGTAAGAGTCATAAACAAAACGTGGACCAGAGGAAGGAATCAAACCTGAGATAACATGAGGTGACATCTGAGCTTCCTCTGACGAGATCACATTCAACTTCCCCTTGCCTTTGTCCAAACGCGGAGGCAGAGGCAAAGCCTGGAGTGGCATTGGCTGCAGCACGGGCTGGTTTTGTGGGCACCTCGCCTTGAGATGTCCCTGTTTGCCACACTGAAAGCACACCTTGTCTTTGACCCCGCAGCGGCCCACATCATGACCTCTTCCCCCACAACTTATACACTCCAAGTCTTTGGTCGACGCACCCTGAATTGCGTTCACCTGCTCCTTCTTCTGCATTCCCAACCGCTTGAAACATTTCTCAACCGGGTGGCCTGACCGGCCACAGAAGCTACACGTCTCCGTATTCTTCTTCCTTACGTCTGATTCTTGGGAGCTTTTCCCACCCACCAGCTTTCTCTTGTCCTTCCTCATCAGCTGCCCTCTTTGTTTTGCATTTTCTATAGCTTCAATCTTCAAAGCAGCCTCAACCACACTGGTGTAACTCGTCGCTCCATAAGCGCTTGCGAACTGCTGAACATCGCTCCGGAGTCCGCCAAGAAATCTCTTCACTCGGTCAGCTTAAGTAGTCACCAAGCCCGGAGTGAACCGACTTAGCTTGCTAAACTCAATTTCATACTCACTAACTCTGAGTTTCCTCTGCTTTAGGTACAAGAAGTCATTCATCAGGCGGTCCCTTTCGACCGACGACAGAAATTTGCGTCGTAGCATTACTTTGAAGACTTCCCATGAACATTCCGCCACTAAACTTTCCTTTTCTCGCAACCACCAACTTTTTGCCAGTCCTTTTAGTTGGTAGGCGGCAAGCATCACCTTCTGGTCCTCGGTAAGGCCATAATAGACAAACATCTCTTCCAACGTGATCACCCAATCATCCTAGATCACAAAGTCCGCTTTTTCATTATAGGTAGGTGGTCCAAGTCGCTGAAACTGCAAGATAAAAGTCATTGCAGGAGGAACCACAACTGGGGGTATCAACGCCACGAAAGGAGTAGAAATAGCTGGACCCACGGCATACTCCTGCACTCTGGGTGCCAGCCCAGACATCACTTATGACATAGCTTGGAGCTGGGACTACACATCCTGCACCTGCCTAGTCAAAACCTCATTACTTTGTCGTAGGCTATCCATCAGGGCATTATTTTGTGCGCCCGAAGACTCGCGCTCTGATTGGGGAGTCTGCCTTGTCACTGGACGCTTCGACATCCTATAAACATGTTCACCCTCATCAAGCTCAAACCCAACAAAAACACATAACTACTATGTACAGAAAATACATATATAAATATGAACATCAACTGCTAACTTGCTCTGGCAGTTTAATAATGATGTTATGCCTAGCCTAAGATGACTCACCGTCATCCCACTAACTTGTGCCTAAACCATGAATGCATGAATTTATTTGACCCAAAACCATGTGTGTACAGGTGTCATCATGTAAATCTTTAGCTTGGCACGTTGTGCTCATGCAATGTTATGTTATGCGTGCTGTGCTATGCATTCTAAAAAAAGGCCTTAATGCATGCCATGAGCGGTCGTACGCATCACAATGCTATGCATCCCATATTACTTAACATTGCATGCAACGAATAAAAGAAAACATGCTACTCGCATCCATGTGGTGAGGTTATGCATCCCATACTACATAACCCTCACATGTTGCCCCTATGGTGGATCCATATACAACCACATATTATGCATCTCATACTACATAATATGCCCCGTATACTTCTGTTCATGCCATGAGTGTAGTGTTCGTGCTTCGACCAAGACGTACTGATGGCACCTCAGTGTGTGTATAAAATGATGATGATTAATAATTTTGTTACTAAAAGGAATGTTTGCCCGACCAATTATCAAGCAAACCTCCCTCTGATACCAATTATCACAACCCGCATTTCCTCAATGAGTACATCGTATCAGAGTAAGAGGAACTACGTGTTATGATGCCACGTCGTGCAGGGGATAACTGCACACGCTTAGGCAAAACCTTGACGCTTAGTTTATTAGTTGAAATCCATCAGTTAAATGCAAGAAAACCGTTTAGTTTGATGGTTGTATCCCTCGGCCTTATGGATCAAAATGTGTATTTGTACGCGGCGGAAAATACGTTAGTTTACTTATGACGATTTCCTATATGAAATCTAGATTTACCATAATACAAGAAATCCTCTTTTTTACGTTGTTTGGAAAATACTTGATTAGTTGACCAAAACATGTTATGAATGATATACAATAGTAGGTTTTCTTTAGCGTAAAAATACCTAATGCAACCTAGCATAAAACAGTCCCAAGAGCAAGTAGATATCATTCCAATGATTCATAATAACAGTCTATCATTCATATGTAGCCACTAAAGAAAACCACCAATGGGCGTCAACAAGCTGACACGAACCCACTGGGGCGTCTGTATGTCTGTACAAACAAAGTAAAGAACTACCTCGCTAAGCAAGCTTGGCTAGCTCCAAGTAAACTCCACACAAATACCTAGCCGCTCAACCGGCTACAACCTGCGCCTGAGGAATTCAAGAAAGAACACCTCAGCAATCATCAAAGCTACAACATAGGGCATTAAGTTTATAAAATATGACGAAGGGGCTTACCGACCCCGTAGAAATTTTCATATACAACGAGTGAAAAGAGTAGGGTGGAAAACAAGTGTCAAACACTGACAACCCAAAGTGTAAAACGCACCAAGTGCGTGAAATTCTCATCAAGTCCTGCTCAACCCGCAGGAGCAAAAAGGCAACATATATGCCCATTCCATCATCTTTAGAAACAACTATACTAGTGAAACATAAGCAGCGGTTAGGTTCGATTCCGCAAGGGTCTTTTGGTGGCGGCCCTAAAGTGGAACGCACCAATAAAGGCCAACCCAAATCGGGGCCAAAACGGTGCTCTACACCCCAAAACAAAACCCAGTGGCCACCAAGGCTGAAACCACACCACCCCTTACAGAATCCTCACACAAACGCTCCTGCCATGGTTCACAATTCGCCTCGCAAAACTCACCATAATCCAAGCTAAACACTTTTCACTTCATCGTCCTCACTCATGACCACAAATTGCCCAAGTTATGTCAAACTTGATAGAGTTTGGGTCTCTACTTCACCATAAGCGAACCCCACAAGTAACAACGCCGACTAAACACAACAAGATCTCTAATCGTATGAACAAGAAAGGTATAGAATAGAGAAATACAAGGTAAAACATGGCAAAATTAGATGAACAATAGGTAAGCATGTAGATTGAGAAATTCTTGAATAGAAACAAGAAGAGTAAAGCTAACAAACTTGAAAGGGGAAACTAGCTACACTTGCAAGAATCAACGAACAAAGACAAGATTGGCAAACATCGCAAAAATCATCTAACAAAAGATAAGATTAGCAAGGGCGAAGAACACTGCTTGGCTGAACCGAGACGACACTGCGACGGCTGCTCCTCTTTTTCCTTTTTCTTCCCTTGCCTTAGCTTTTCTCCCTCGCTTTATCTTTGAAATGGGGAAGAAGATGAATAAGGGAATAAGTGAGGAGGAAAACTCTTGTCTCGACCTTATTTCCTCCATGACAGAGCTGGTCTGTTTGATCCAGAATCAGAGAAACGAACGGCACAAATGCAGGTTCCTCGCTCCTATTGGGGCTACGCTGTCCTCATCAATGCGTAGAGAAGTTATCCACATAAGAGTAACGCGGGACCATGATTGCCTTATGTTTAAGTCTTGAGATTAAAGACTGATTCCTTATTTCTTGTTTTCTTGAAAGTGCAAGCAACGAGGCGGGAACGTCGAGAGCAAAAGAAGAACTCTCGGCGAGCAGTGCCACTGCTCCAGGTCTTTTGGGCACGGGTGTAAAACCGGCCGAATTCTGCCACATGCTTGCAGATGCGATGGTGGCAGCCCAAGCTGCAGCGGCAGCTCAGGTAGCAATCCCTGCTACACCGGACACGGCAACGGCCCTAGCGGGGTATCCAGAAACTAATATGAAGCCTACAATATAGACATCACACAAAAAGGTCTAAAAGTATGAAGCACAAAGTTTAAACTTAAATTTTCTTCATACCTGTCACCACATCGGTTTGGCGGATCGCTTCCTGCTGTCCAAGGTTGTAGGCCCTTGGTTGCACCGGTTGGAACCGAGAAGCGCTTGACTCCGCCATCTTCCCTTTCTCTGCGGCAATGGGGCCGGAGCGCACCGTCTGCTCCTGCCTTATCTCTTACTCCGCTCCTCCTTGAGGGCAAACATGATCTATGTGCCCAACCTTACCGCAGTTGTAGCACGTTGGCGGTCCCCTAGACTGAGAACCTCCAGGCATCCACTTGCTCTTCTCTCCGGATCACGAAGTGTGGGGCTTTTTCCTCCACCTACTCCCTTCAGACTTTCCCTGGGATTGGGGAGGCTTCCCTTCCCCTTGCTTTGGAGTGAAACCCTTACGACGTTGGGTTCGCTCAAGATCACTCTCCAATATCCTGGCAGCCTCAACTAACTCATTGAAACCGGCTCTCTTCATGGAAATGAGGGGTTGCCCCAGATTCTCCCTCAGCCCCTGGTAGAAGAGGTTATCCCTCTCTACATCATCTGCCATCGTCATTCCCACATAACGACTCAAACGGGTGAACTCCTGTACATACTCATCCACCGTCTTGTCTCGTTGCATTAAGTGCAGAAACTGCCTCTGAAGGGCCAACCGTGTAGAAACGGGAATGTACCTATTTAGAAAAGCATCCCCAATTTCCTCCATCGACGGTGCTTCCAGGGAACTGGCGGCCGCTATGGCCCACCCACCACAACTTGGCGTCTCCTTCCAACATGAACGCCGCATACTCAGATTTATTTTCTTCTGGCGTCTCTGCCGCCCTCAAAAGCTCTTGAATTCGAACCCACCAATCCTCCGCATTCGTTGGCGTACCAACTCCCGTGAATGACGGGGGATGGAAGCTCAGGAAATACTTCATGTGTCGGTCTCCGTGTCCGACAACCACCCTTTCCGCCAAAGGCTCCACTCGCCTGGCTTCTCCGCCTGGCATGGCCGTCGCCGTGTTTGGTGTAGCAGGGGTTGCTACCTGAGCTGACGCTGCAGCTTGTTCTACCACCATTGCTTCTGCAAGCATGCGGCAGAAGTCGGCCGGGTTTACACCCGTGCCCAAAATACCTAGAGTAGTGGCACTACTCGCCGAGAGTTCTTCTCTTGCTCTCGACGTTCCCGCCTCGTTGCTTGCACTCTTCAAGTGTTGAGGGAGAATCAACTGTATGTAAAGTTTTCAAAGTGCGAGTTCTGGTTAGCGAAGGTTGCATTTTTGGGCCACGTAATTAGTGGGGATGGGGTGGCAGTGGATCCAACAAAAGTGGAAGCCATCAGATATTGGCCAATCTTGAGGACCGTGGCGGAAGTCCGAGGTTTTCTTGGACTAGCCGGGTATTATAGGAGATTCGTGGAGAATTTTTCGGGGATAGCAGTACCCATCACCTCACTCACTCATAAAGATCATAAGTTTGTGTGGACTCAAGAGTGCAGTCAAGCATTTGAGGCACTGAAGGAGAGACTGATGATGGCTCCAATCCTAAGTCTACCACAAGGGACCGAGGGATTTCAGATCTTCAGTGACGCGTCAGGATGCGGTTTGGGTTGCATTTTGGTGCAACATGGCAAGGTGATAGCTTTTGGATCTAGAAAGCTGAAGCCTCGTGAGAGGAATTACCCCGTCCATGACTTGGAGTTGGCGGCGGTAATTTTTGCGTTGAAAATATGGCGACATTATGTGTATGGTGCAATGGTGGAGATCTTCACGGATCATAAAAGCCTGAAGTACCTCTTGGATCAAAAGGACTTGAACATGCGGCAACGCAGGTGGGTTGAGTTTCTTGGAGACTACGAGGTGGCGATTCAGTATACGCCAGGTAAAGGCAATATGGTGGCGGATGCCTTGAGTATAAAGTACTCGGGGCAAGGGAATTGGATCGAAGCTCATAATGAGCGGTTGGTACGGGAATGGGAGTCCCTTGGTTTGGAATGTGTGACGAGAGGCGAGTCCAGCGTGGCTCGGTTGAACTGGATTGAAATGCAAAACGACCTATCCGATCGCATTCGGGAAGCGACTCGGTTGGATGTGGAGTTTCAACCATATGTGTTGGAGGCTCAAAAGGGCGAGAGCAGAGCGTGAGAGATAATTGATGGGATTTTGAGGAAGGACGGAATGGTTTATATACAGCAGTTCGGCAAATTCCGTGAGGAGTTGATGTTTGAGGCTCACTTCACAAAGTACTCTATTCACCCTGGCAGTACAAAGATGTACTTGGATATGAAGAAATCCTTTTGGTGGCTGGGGCTGAAGCGGGACGTAGCTTTGTATGTGAATCGTTGCCAAACTTGCGCCTTGGTGAAGGCCGAATGTCAGAAGCCGGGGGGGTTCCTGAAGCCCCTTCCAATCCCTGAATGGAAATTTGATGACATCTCCACGGATTTTGTACATGATTTGCCTAGATCGCAGCAGGGTAATGATTCTATTTGGGTGATCGTGGATCGCTTAACCAAGGTGGCCCACTTCATCCCAAATTAGAAGGAGGACAGCGTGGAGAAGCTGGTGGAGTTGTATGTTCGCAACATTGTGCCACTGCATGGGATTACTAAGAGCATAGTCAGCGATCGAGATGGACGGTTTACATCCAAGGACTGGAGATTGGTTCAGAAGAGTTTGGGCACGAAGCTAATGTTCAGTACGGCATTCCATCCTCAAACTGACGGGCAAACCGAAAGAACGAACCGTACTATGGAGGATATGCTGATAATGTGCGTTCTTGACTTCAGAAAGAAGTGGGAATATCACCTCTTCATGGTGGAATTCGCGTACAATAACAGTTATCAAGCAAGTATAAAAATGACGCCATACGAAGCTTTGTATGGGAGACGGTGTCGAACACCGATGTCTTGGACAGAGGTGGGAGACACCAAAATTTTTGGAAAGGAGGTGGTAGTTGACGCTTGTGAGTTGGTACGGACCATTCAAGAGCGTATGAAGGTGGCGCAAGTGTTGGGTACATTGGTCTAAATGTACCTGATTTGAAGAAGCCTCACCCAACTCAATGATATACATCAAAATGTATTTGATGTATTTTGAGTTACATGTGCAGGTTAAGTATTTGCAGGAAATGATGAAAAAGTTTCTAAGTCCATGTGTCGACACCCAGAGGGAAAGTGTCGACACTTAAGAAGACTTGTGTCGACACCCAGGCAAGCAGTGTCGACACTTGGAGTCATTGTGTCGACACCAGGGATGCTGAGTCGACACCAGACAGAAAGTGTCGACACAAGGAGCTGTGTCGACACTCAGTGAAGAAAAGCCAGTGAAGCTGTGTCGACACTTAACAGTTGTGTCGACACCCAGTGAAGCTGTGTCTACACCAGAAAGTGTCGACACTTGGAGGCTGTGTCGACACTCAGCAAAAGTCT
Organism: Platanthera guangdongensis; assembly: GCA_039583875.1. Taxonomy (NCBI): domain Eukaryota; kingdom Viridiplantae; phylum Streptophyta; class Magnoliopsida; order Asparagales; family Orchidaceae; genus Platanthera; species Platanthera guangdongensis. The sequence continues at coordinate 96,018,222 of CM077167.1, forward strand.
GCAGAGACTAAGTACAAGTGTCGACACCCAGCACAATGTGTCGACACTCAACAGTAAAGTTCGCACTTGAAGTAAGTGTCAACACCCAGAACAATGTGTCGACACTCAACAGAAGAGTCAACACTTGAAGAAAGTGTCGACACCCAGAACAATGTGTCGACACTTAGCAGAAGAGTCAACACTGGAAGAAAGTGTCGACACATGGAGCTGTGTCGACACTTAGTGAAGAACAGCAAGATCAACAAATTATTCTAAGTACAAGTGTCGACACTATAGGAATGTGTCGACACTCAGCTGAAGTCTCAACAAGAAGAAGAATGTGTCGACACAAGGAGCTGTGTCGATACTCAACAAGTATCAACACTGAAGACATGTGTCGACACCAAGAAGCAGTGTCGACACTTAACAGTTTCAACACATGAAGATGTGTCGACACAAAGGAGATGTGTCGACACTTAGAAGAATTCAGCAAAATTCTGAAGAACAAGTACTTGTGTCGACACTCAATCTCAGTGTCGACACATGAAGAAGAAGTAGTGTCGAGATAAAGAATCAACAACACAAGGAGTTGTGTCGACACCTTGTAGACTAGTGTCGACACTTAGACAACATGTGTCGACACTTGGTCTATAAGTGTCGACACTTAAAGACAGAAAGTCTCGACACTATCTGACAGTTAGAGAATTTTCAAGAACTGACTGGATGACTTGACAGCTGCCATTCCAGCCGGTCTACAGCACCTGTCAGAGTTGTCAAAATTCAGTTATGGACTGGACCAGCCGGTTACCATGAAGAAGGCCTATAAATAGGCTTGTACAGTCTACAGAAACTGTTGTTGAGAAAGTTGTTGAAGTTGTCAAAGTTCAAATCATTGATCAAGTATACAACAAAGAAGATCTAGCTATTCCTTGAAGAATCAAGTGCAGATCTAAGAAGTTGGAGAGAGAGATCTCCATCCAAGAAATCAGCCATTAGAACTAGGCTGAGAAGAAGGGTTCAGATTTATTCTGAATTCTAAGTGGCAGAGGTCAAGGATCAACTGCAGAAGGAGTCAGTATTATTGAGTTCTACTTTCAAGAAGCTTTGAAGAAAGCTAAGTCAGATTGATTCCAGCTGAGTTCTTCCAAAAACTCATCAAGAAACTCACAACTCCCCTCTCTTATCTTTGGGTTGCTGAGTTATCATTTGTAATTTCATTTTTATCTTGTAGGATCCTTTGGATCTGAGTTTTTGTAAGCCTGTAATTATAAAGGCTGAGTGTAGGGCTTGAGAGCCTGAGTGTAGGAGATTGAAATCTCTGAGTGTAGGCCTTGATGGCTGAGTGTAGGCCTTGGTGGCTGAGTGTAGGCCTTTGTGGCTGAGTGTAGGCTTTGTGGAAAAGCTGAGTTGTAGGGCTTTGGGCCTGAGGTGTAGGAACCAGTTTGGGTTCTGAGATAGTGCAGAAGTTTGGCCGAATCTAGTACACTGCTAGATAGGCGAAGGGGGAAAGTGGATGTACCCAAAGCTTGGGGAACCACTATAAAACTCTGTGTCTGCTGTGATTGTGAATTGCTGTGAATGTTGTGTAATTGCTGTGCAAAAGTAGATTAGATTCTGTGGTAAAAACTGATTGCTGCCATTAAAGTGTAAAAAGAATTTGGTCACCTATTCACCCCCCCCTCCTCTAGGTGTTTAGGTACTATATCTTTCAGCAAGACCGACAAGAAAAACACTTTAATGCCCGTCACAGGAAGTTGGAGTTTGTGATAGGTGATTGTGTCTATTTGAAGATCAAGCCATTCAAGGGCGTCTCACGGATTCGCCGACTCAAGAAGTTGAGTCCAAGGTTTTTGGGGCCTTTTGAAGTTGTCGAACGGGTGGGAGAAGCAGCCTATAAGTTGGCGTTGTCCGTGGAGCTGAGTGGATTGCATAACGTCTTCCATGTCTCCGCCTTGAGGAAAGCCTTGGTGGAGGCTAATGTGGTGATCGAGCCGGCATCGGTGCCGATTGAGGAAGACTTGAGGACGCGGGTCCTTCCAATTGCTATAGAGGATTCAGAGACTCGGCGGTTGTGGAATAAAGAGGTTAAACTCGTAAAAGTCAGATGGGACAACTGTGGTCGTGAGGAGTTCTCTTGGGAGCGAGAACAAGCCATGCTAGGAGAGTATCCAGAGCTCTTCAAATCAGGTACCATTTAAGTTGTGTTCCCTTTTGCTTTGTAATTTCGGGACGAAATTCTATTACGGGGGGTGGGGTGGGGGGGGGGGGGGGGGGGGGGGGGGGGGGGGGGGGGGGGGGAGAGTTGTAACACTCCAAAATTTGAGAGGGGTGTCGTCAAGCATTTTCTGGCCAATTTTGGTTTCTGGCAGTGGGCACACGGCCTGGGACACGGGCGTGTCCCAGGGCGTATCAGGCTGGATTTGATGACTTGGCCGTGTAGTCGACATTTTTTCGCTCGACAAGTGTCGAGACAGGGAACACAACCTGAGATACGGGTGTGTCTCAAGGCGTGTCGAGCCCGTGTCGACAATCGGCCCGGGGTGTCGACATTTTCGCTCGACGATATGTCGAGACAAGGCACACGGCCTAGGACACGGGCGTGTCCAAGGCCGTGTCAGTCAGTCGACGAACTTCTCTCGATGAAGTTCACTCGACGAGTGTCGAGACAGGGGCACCCTCATTTGTTCCCATAGCACCTTGACCATAGGAATCTTCTTTTTCCGCAACACGCGATATTGGGAGTCCAAAATACGGATGGGCATCTCCACATAAGAAAGGTTCGGCGCCAACTGCGGCACAATATCCAAAACTTGCTCATCATTCCGCACATACTTTCGAAGTTGGGTGACATGAAACACGTTGTGAACACCAGGAAAGTTCACGGGTAATTCTACTTTGTAAGCGGATGCACCAACCCGCGCAGGAATCTTGAAAGGACCCACAAATCTTGGCTCTAATTTGCGCTCTTTTCCAAACCTCTTAATTCCAACCATTGGGGAGACTTTCAGGAAGACGAAATCCCCCATAGCAAACTCTAACTCCGACCTTCGCTGGTTGGCTTACTTTTCATATCGCTCTTGGGCGATCCGAAGCTACTCCCGAATAAGCCGTACGACAACTTCCATGTCCTCGACCGCCTCTGGGACCAACAAAGGTCGCTCGCCAATATGAGCCCAAAATAAGGGAGTCTGACAACATCGCCCATATAAAGCTTTGAACGGAGCCATTTGCAAGCTTTCTTGATAGCTGTTATTATATGCGAATTCCATAAGCCGCAAACGCTCATCCCATGCTCCGCCATGCTCAAGAATGTAGAATCGAATCATATCTTCCATGATTTGGTTTACCCGTTCCATTTGGCCATTCGTCTGAGGGTGGTAAGCAGTGGAATACCTCAAATCCGTTCCCAAACCCTCTTGTAGACTCTTCCAGAAATGAGAAGTAAATCGGGAATCCCGATCCAAAATGATATTAACTAGCACACCATGCAGTCGGATGATCTCGTTCAAATATAGCTCCGCTATTGTATTCATCGAGTAGTTGATCTTAAATGGTAGAAAGTGAGCACACTTGGTCAACCTATCCACGATCACCCATACGGAGTCATGTCCTCGTGGAGATCTTGGTAAGCCTGTAATAAAATCCATTGAAATGCTTTCCCACTTCCATGTTGGAATCTCCAAGGGCGTCAACTTGCCACCAGGCCTCCCATGATCAGCTTTCACCTGCTTGCAGGTATGACATTCATATACAAATTGCGCTATATCTCTTTTCATTCCATACCACCAGACAATTTGCTTCAAATCACGGCACCATCCATGAAGGTTCTTCTACCGCCGAATGACTTTGCGGTTCATATCTTCCCACAACAATATCCATCAATAGAAATTACTCCACTAGACGGTCGACCGAAAGATTGAATAATGTATATGTCTTTCGACTGAAAGCATCGGCCACAACATTCGCTTTCCCGGGATGATATTGAATTTCTACATCATAATCAGCTACATATTCAAGCCATCGCCGTTGGCGCAAATTGAGTTCGTTTTGCGTGAAGACGTACTTCAAACTTTTATGATCCATAAAGATTTTACACTGCGCGCCGTAAAGTAAGTGTCTCCACAACTTCAATGCAAATATCACCGCTGTGAACTCCAAATCATGCGTCAGGTAGTTCTTTTCATGACTTTTCAACTGCCGAGACCCATACGCAATCACCTTTTTGTCTTGCATTAAAACACATCCAAGTCCAACGTGCGATGCATCCACAAAAACATCATAATCTATCCCTTGTGTCGGCAAGATCAACACAGGAGCGGTACATAACCTGTTCTTGAGTTCAAGGAATGATACTTCACACTTATCATTCCAATCAAACGCAACATTTCTCTGGGTTAAGCGAGTCAAAGGTGGAGCCAACGTAGCAAAACCTTCTACAAATCTGTGATAATAGCCGGCCAATCCCAAGAAGCTCTGAATCTCCTTGGGTGTCTCCGGTCTCCTCCACTCCATGATTGCAGCAATCTTTTCGGGATCCACTGAAATTCCATGTTGATTAATAACATGACCCAGAAATGCAACCTGAGGCAACCAAAACTCGCATTTGTTTATCTTGACGAACAACTTTTGGTCTCGCAAAGTGGTCAACACCAATCGCAGTTGTTGTTCATGCTCCGCAGCACTGCGGGAGTAGACGAGAACGTCGTCAATAAAAACCACCACAAACCTATCGAAGCAGTCCTAGAACACCCGGTTCATCATATCCATGAAGGCTGATGGTGCATTGGTCAAACCAAACGACATAATAAGAAATTCAAAATGGCCATGACTCGATCGAAACGCAGTCCGCGGAATATCAAACTCCCTGACCTTTAGCTGAAGATATCCAGAACGAAGATCAATCTTCGAAAATACTGAACTGCTACGCAATTGATCAAACAAATCGTCAATCCTTGGCAGTGTGTACTTGTTCTTAATCGTCACCTTGTTTAATTCTTGGTAATCGATGCAAAGCCGAATCGACCCATCTTTCTTCTTCACAAACACTACAGGTGCACCCCAAGGTGGTGAACTTGGCCTGATAAACCCCTTTGCCAATAAGTCATCCAGCTGGGTACGCAACTCTGCCAGCTCACGCGGGGCCATTCTATACGGTGCTTTCGCAATAGGCCGTGTACCCGGTTCCAAATCAATGACAAACTCTACATCACGATCAGGTGGAAGACTAGGAAGATCAGCAGGAAAAACATCTGGAAATTCACACACAACAGGGATCTCCTCCAAACGCGGCAAAACAGCACTAGTCCCCACAACTGAGAGGAGACAAGCAAAGCAGTCAGAAACAAACAACGTCCGAACACATACCGCTGAAATCCCTGGAGAGTCCAGACATGAATTACCATAAACACTTCCCGGCTGACCATTGTCCTTGATAAAGTCCAAGCGCTTGCCTTTGCACTGGATAACAGCGTCATAGCGAGATAACCAATCCATGCCCAAGATAACGTCAAAATCTTCCAAATCGATCACCTTCAAATCAGCCTTCGCTAAGACGTCCCCCAACAAAATGGGACAATCAGGAAGACCCCAATCTGGAACCACAGAAGCATTGGAAGGAAACTTCACCAAAAAGGCATTCCCCACTCGATCTGTTGTCAAATGATACCTATCCTCAAAGGTTCGAGCCACAAATGAATGGGTCGTGCCAGAATCGAAGAGAACACACGCCCAACGGTTCTTTACCTTAAATTTTCCTATAAGGGTACATATGTATTTAAGAACTACGCTTAAGAGTCATAAACAAAACGTGGACCAGAGGAAGGAATCGAACCTGAGATAACCTGAGGTGACATCTGAACTTCCTCTGGCGAGATCACATTCAACTTCCCCTTGCCTTTGTCACGCGGAGGCGGAGGAAAAGCCTGGAGTGGCATTGGCTGCAGCACGGGCTGGTTTTGTGGGCACCTTGCCTTGAGATGTCCCTGTTTGCCACACTAAAAGCACACCTTGTCTTTGACCCAGCAGCGGCCCACATCATGACCTCTCCCCCCACAACTTCTACACTCCAAGTCTCTGGTCGGCGCACCCTAAATTGCGTTCACCTTGTCCTTCTTCTGCATTCCCAACCGCTTGAAACATTTCTCAACCGGGTGGCCTGACCGGCCACAGAAGCTACACGTCTCCTTATTCTTCTTCCTTACGTCTGATTCTTGGGAGCTTTTCCCTCCCAACAGCTTTCTCTTATCCTTCCTCATCAGCTGCCCTCTTTGTTTTGCATTTTCTATAGATTCAATCTTCAAAGCAGCCTCAACCACACTGGTGTAACTCGTCGCTCCATAAGCGCTTGCGAACTGCTGAACATCGCTCCGGAGTTCGCCAAGAAATCTCTTCACTCGGTCAGCTTCCGTAGTCACCAAGCCCGGAGTGAACCGACTTAGATTGCTATACTCAATTTCATACTCACTAACTGTGAGTTTCCTCTGCTTCAGGTATAAGAAGTCGTTCATCAGGCGGTCCCTTTCGACCAACGGCAGAAATTTGCGTCGTAGCATTTCTTTGAAGACTTCCCATGAATATCCCGCCACTAAGCTTTCCTTTTCTCGCAACCACCAACTCTTTGTCAGGCCTTTTATTTGGTAGGCGGAAACCATCACCCTCTGGTCCTCGGTAACGCCAGAATAGACAAACATCTCTTCCAACATGATCACCCAATCATCCAAGATCACAAAGTCCGCTTTTCCATTATAGGTAGGTGGTCCAAGTCGCTGAAACTGCGAGATAAAAGTTATCGCAGGAGGAACCACAACTGGGGGTATCAACGCCACGGAAGGAGTAGAAACAGCTGGACCCACGGCAGGCTCCTGCACTCTGGGTGTCAGCCCAAACATCACTGATGACATAGCTTGGAGCTGGGACTGCACATCCTGCACCTGCCTAGTCAAAACCTCATACTTTGTCGTAGGCTATCCATCAGGGCATTATTTTGTGCGCCTGAAGACTCGCCCTCTGATTAGGGAGTCTGCCTTGTCACTGGACGCTTCGACATCCTATAAACACGTTCACCCTCATCAAGCTCAAACCCAACAAAAACACACACCTACTATGTACAGACAATACATATAGAAATATGAACATCAACTGCTAACTTGCTCTGGGAGTTTAAGAATGATGTTATGCCTAGCCTAAGATGACTCGCCGTCATCCCACTAACTTGTGCCTAAACCATGAATGCATGAATTTATTTGACCCAAAACCATGTGTGTACAAGTGTCATCATGTAAATCTTTAGCCTTGACACGTTGTGCTCATGCAATGTTATGTTATGCGTGCTGTGCTATGCATTCTAGAAAAAAGGCCTTAATGCATGCCATGAGCAGTCGTACGCATCACAATGCTATGCATCTCATACTACATAGCATTGCATGCAACGAATAAAAGAAAATGTGCTAGTCGCATCCAATGTTGTGAGGTTATGCATCCCCATACTACATAACCCTCACATGTTGCCCCTATGATGGATCCATATACAACCACATATTATGCATCCCATACTACATAATATGCCCCGTATACTTCTGTTCATGCCATGAGTGTAGTGTTCGTGCTTCGGACAAGGCGTACTGATGGCATCTCGGTGTGTGTATAATATGATGATGATTAATAATTTTGTTACTAAAAGGAAAGTTTGCCCGACCAATTGTCAAGCAAACCTCGCCTCTGATACCAACTGTCACAACCCGCATTTCCTCAACGAGTACATCGTATCAGAGTAAGAGGAACTACGTGTTATGATGCCACGTCGTGCAGGGGATAACTGCACACGCTTAGGCAAAACCTTGACGCTTACTTTATTAGTTGAAATTCCATCAGTTAAATGCAAGAAACCCGTTTAGTTTGATGGTCGTATCCCTCGGCCTTATGGATCAAAATGTGTGTTTGTACGCGGCGGAAAATACGTTAGTTTACTTATGACGATTTCCTATATGCAATCTAGATTTACCATAATACAAGAAATCCTCTTTTTTACGTTGTTTGGAAAATACTTGATTAGTTGACCAAAAACATGTTATGAATGATATACAATAGTAGGTTTTGTTTAGCGTAAAAATACCTAATGCAACCTAGCATAAAACAGTCCCAAGAGCAAGTAGATATCATTCCATTCATAATAGCAGTCTATCATTCATATGTAACCACTAAAGAAAACCACAAATGGGCGTCAATAAGCTGACACAAACCCACTGGGGCGTCTGTATGTCTGTACAACAAAGTAAAGAACTACCTCGCGAAGCAAGCTTGGCTAGCTCCAAGTAAACTCCACCAATACCTAGCCGCTCAACCGGTTACAACCTGCACCTGAGGCATTCAAGAAAGAACACCTCAACAATCATCAAAGCTACAACATAGGACATTAAGTTCATAAAATATGACGAAGGGGCTTACCGACCCTGTAGAAATTTTTCATATAAAACGAGTGAAAAGAACAGGGTGGAAAACAAGTGTCAAACACTGCCAAACCCAAAGTGTAAAACTCACCAAGTGCGTGAACTTCTCATCAAGTCCTGCTCAACCCGCAGGAGCAAAAAGGCAACATATATGCCCATTCCATCATCTTTATAACAAGAAAAAACTCTACTAGTGAAACATAAGCAGCGGTTAGGTTCGATTCCGCAAGGGTCTTTTGGTGGCGGCCCTAGAGTGGAATGCACTAATAAAATCCAGCCCAAATCGGGGCCAAAACGGTGCTCTACACCACAAAACAAAACCCGGTGGCCACCAAGGCTGAAACCACACCACCCCTTACAAAATGCTCACACAAACGCTCCTTCCATGTTTCACAATTCGCCTCGCAAAACTCACCATAATCCAAGCTAAACACTTTTCATTTCATCGTCCTCACTCATGATCACAAATTGCCCAAGTTATGTCAAACTTGATAGAGTTTGGGTCTCTACTTCACCATAAGCGAAACCCACAAGTAACATCGCCGACTAAACACAACAAGATCTCTAATCGTATGAACAAGAAAGGTAAAGAATAGAGAAATACAAGGTAAAACATGGCAAAATTAGATGAACAATAGGTAAGCATATAGATTGGGAAATTCTTGAAAGAAGAGACTATTCATGGGTGCATAATAGATAAAAGGTGAGATTGAAGACAAGATGAACAAAGCTGGCATAGTAGACAAAGGTGCAATAGAAACAAGAAGAGGAAAACTACACTTGCAAGAATCAACGAACAAAGACAAGATTGGAAAACATCGCAAAAATCAGCTAACAAAAGATAAGATTAGCAAGGGCGAAGAACACCGCTTGCCTGAACCGAGACGACACTGCGACGACTGCTCCTCTTTTTCCTTTTTCTTCCCTTGCCTTAGCTTTTCTCCCTTTCTTTCTCTTTGAAATGGGGAAAAAGATGAAGAAGGGAATAAGTGAGGAGGAAAACTCTTGTCTCGGCCTTATTTCCTCCAGGACAGAGCTGGACCGTTTGATCTAGAATCAGAGAAACGAACGACACAAAAAACTGAAAAAGTCGATTTTCGGCCCTGTCACGCCCTGTGTCACGCCCGTGTCACAGGGTGTGTACCTTAAGCGACGCAGAATGTCGACAAATTCAAGTTTATCCACAAGGTACACGACCGGGTACACGCCCGTGACGGGTCGTTCATGCCCGTGACCTAGGGCGTGTAACCCGTGTCTCGACTTTTCATCGACCAAAAGTGTCGACACTTTGACATAGCAGGGCACGCCCTGTGACACACCCGTGTCACAGGCCGTGTACCCCTCTCTCGACAATCGACACTAGACATTCGTCGAGCGAAATTCGTCGACCCAGCGGGATAAGGCCCGTGACACGCCCGTGTCACGAGGCGTGCACCTCCATTCGTCGAGCTCAACTCGACGCAAGAAAATTCGTCGAGTCAAAGGAGGTCATGCCCCAGGTCACGCCCTGGGTCACGCCCGGACACGCCCGTGTCGGGGGGGGGGGGGGCCTGTTCCTCCCGTAACTTCGTCGAACGAAGTTCGACGACCACAAAGCCAAACACATCCCGAGATGGACACGCCCTAGGATACGCCCGTGTCCCTGGCCATGTCACTCAAAAAATGACTATGGAGTTCTTTCAACTCTCATCACCATGCTCGAACAATGGTCAAATCCAACGTAACGCCCATCAAGTGTATGCAATCATTCAACGAAAAATCCGGGGCGTTACAAAATCGACCGCGGTACTTTAACGTGCCCTCATCATCAATAGCAAAATCCGGTAATTCATCCTTTTCAGTCCGAAGATTCCTATGGTCAAGGTGCTATGGAAAAATCAGAATGTGGAAAAGAGCGCAAATGGGACACGGCCATTTTGCCGCGTTCATATATAAATATGAACATCAACTGCTAACTTGCTCTGGGAGTTTAAGAATGATGTTATGCCTAGCCTAAGATGACTCACCGTCATCCCACTAACTTGTGCCTAAACCACGAATGTATGAATTTATTTGACCCAAAACCATGTGTGTACAGGTGTCATCATGTAAATCTTTAGCTTGGCACGTTGTGCTCATGCAATGTTATGTTATACGTGCTGTTCTATGCATTCTAAAAAATGGCCTTAATGCATGCCATGAGCGGTCGTACGCATCGCAATGCTATGCATCCCGTACTACATAACATTGCATGCAACATATAAAAGAAAACGTGCTAGTCGCATCCATGTGATGAGGTTATGCATCTCATACTACATAACCCTCAGATGTTACCCCTATGCTGGATCCATATACAACCACATATTATGTGTCCCATACTACATAATATGCCCTGTATACTTCTGTTCATGCCATGAGTGTAGTGTTCGTGCTTCAGCCAAGACGTACTGATGGCACCTCGATGTGTGTATAATATGATGGTGATTAATAATTTTGTTACTAAAAGGAAAGTTTGCCTGACCAATTGTCAAGCAAACCTCCCTCGATACCAACTGTCACAACCAGCATTTCCTCAATGAGTACATCGTATCAGAGTAAGAGGAACTACGTGTTATGATGCCACGTCGTGCATGGGATAACTGCACACGCTTATGCAAAACCTTGACGCTTACTTTATTAGTTGAAATCCATCAGTTAAATGCAAGAAAACCGTTTAGTTTGATGGCCGTAACCCTCGGCCTTATGGATCAAAATGTGTGTTTGTACGCGGCAGAAAATACGTTAGTTTACTTATGACGATTTCCTATTTGCAATCTAGATTTACCATAATACAAGAAATCCTCTTTTTTACGTTGTTTGGAAAATACTTGATTAGTTGACCAAAACATGTTATGAATGATATACAATAGTAGGTTTTGTTTAGCGTAAAAATACCTAATGCAACCTAACATAAAACAGTCCCAAGAGCAAGTAGATATCATTCCAATGATTCATAATAGCAGTCTATCATTCATATGTAGCCACTAAAGAAAACCACCAATGGGCGTTAACAAGCTGACACGAACCCACTGGAGCGTCTGTATGTCTGTACAACAAAGTAAAGAACTACCTCGCTAAGCAAGCTTGGCTAGCTCCAAGTAAACTCCACCAAATACCTAGCCTCTCAACCGGCTATAACCTGCACCTGAGGCATTCAAGAAAGAACACCTCAGCAATCGTCAAAGCTATAATATTTTATGAACTTAATGCCGCTTTGTTGTAGCTTTGATGATTGCTGAGGTGTTCTTTCTTGAATGCCTCAGGTGCAGGTTGTAGCCGGTTGAGCGGCTAGATATTTGGTGGAGTTTACTTGGAGCTAGCCAAGCTTGCATAGCGAGGTAGTTCTTTAATTTGTTGTACAGACATACAGACGCCACAGTGGGTTCGTGTAAGCTTGTTGACGCCCATTGGTGGTTTTCTTTAGTGGCAACATATGAATGATAGACTGCTATTATGAATCATTGGAATGATATCTACTTGCTCTTGGGACTGTTTTATGCTAGGTTGCATTAGGTATTTTTACGCTAAACAAAACCTACTATTGTATATCATTCATAACATGTTTTGGTCAACTAATCAATTATTTTCCAAACAACGTAAAAAAGAGGATTTCTTGTATTATGGTAAATCTAGATTGCATATAGGAAATCGTCATAAGTAAACTAACGTATTTTCCGCCACGTACAAACACACATTTTGATCCATAATGCCGAGGGATATGGCCATCAAACTAAATAGTTTTCTTGCATTTAACTGATGGATTTCAACTAATAAAGTAAGCGTCAAGGTTTTGCCTAAGCGTGTGCAGTTATCCCATGCACGACGTGGCATCATAACACATAGTTCCTCTTACTCTGATACGATGTACTCGTTGAGGAAATGCGGGTTGTGACAGTTGGTATCAGAGGGAGGTTTGCTTGACAATTGGTCGGGCAAACTTTCCTTTTAGTAACAAAATTATTAATCATCATCATATTATACACACACCGAGGTGCCATCAGTACGTCTTGGCCGAAGCACGAACACTACACTCATGGCATGAACAGAAGTATACGGGGCATATTATGTAGTATGGGATGCATAATATGTGGTTGTATATGGATCCACCATAGGGGCAACATGTGAGGGTTATGTAGTATGGGATGCATAACCTCACCACATGGATGCGACTACCACGTTTTCTTTTATTCATTGCATGCAATGTTATGTACTATGGGATGCATAGCATTGTGATGCGTACGACCGCTCATGGCATGCATTAAGGCCATTTTTTTAGAATGCATAGCACATCACGCATAACATAACATTGTATAAGCACAACGTGCCAAGATAAAGATTTACATGATGACACATGTACACACATGGTTTTGGGTCAAATAAATTCATGCATTCATGGTTTAGGCACAAGTTAGTGGGATGACGGTGAGTCATCTTAGGCTAGACATAACATCATTCTTAAACTCCCAGAGCAAGTTAGCAGTTGATGTTCATATTTATATATGTATTGTTTCTACATAGTAGTTGTGTGTTTTTGTTGGTTTGAGCTTGATGAGGGTGAAAGTGTTTATAGGATGTCGAAACGTCCAGTGACAAGGCAGACTGCCCAATCAGAGGGCGAGTCTTCGGGCGCGCAAAATAATGCCTTGTTGGATAGCCTACGACAAAGTAATGAGGTTTTGACTAGGCAGGTGCAGGATGTGCAGTCCCAGCTCCAAGCTATGTCATCAGTGATGTCAGGGCTGGCACCTAGAGTGCAGGAGCCTGTCGTGGGTCCAGCTGTTTCTACTCCTTCCGTTGAGTTGATACCCCCAGTTGTGGTTCCTCCTGCAATGACTTTTACCTCGCAGTTTCAGCGACTTGGACCACCTACCTATAATGGAAAAGCGGACTTTGTGATCTTGGATGATTGGGTGATCACGTTGGAAGAGATGTTTGTCTATTCTGGCATTATAGAGGACCAGAAGGTGATGCTTTTCGCCTACCAATTAAAAGGACTGGAAAAAAGTTGGTGGTTGCGAGAAAAGGAAAGCTTAGTGGCGGGATGTTCATGGGAAGTATTCAAAGAAATGCTACGACGCAAATTTCTGCCGTCGGTCGAAAGGGACCGCCTGATGAATGACTTCTTATACCTGAAGCAGAGGAAACTCACAGTTAGTGAGTATGAAATTGAGTTTAGCAAGCTAAGTCGGTTCGCTCCGGACTTGGTGACTACGGAAGATGACCGAGTGAAGAGATTTCTTGGCGGACACCGGAGCGATGTTCAGCAGTTCGTAAGCTCTTATGGAGCGACGAGTTACACCAGTGTGGTTTAGGCTGCTTTGAAGATTGAAGCTATAGAAAATTCAAAACAAAGAGGGCAGCTGATGAGGAATGAAAAGAGAAAGCTGGTGGGAGGGAAAAACTCCCAAGAATCAGACATAAGGAAGAAGAATAAGGAGATGTGTAGCTTCTGTGGCCGGTCAGGACACCCGGTTGAGAAATGTTTCAAGCGGTTGGGAATGCAGAAGAAGGAGCAGGTGCACGAAATTCAGGGTGCGCCGACTAGAGACTTTGAGTGTATAAGTTGCGGGGGAAGAGGTCATGATGTGGGCCGCTGCTGGGTCAAAGACAAGGTGTGCTTTCAGTGTGGCAAACAGGGACATCTCAAGACAAGGTGCCCAGAAAACCAGCCCGTGCTGCAGCCAATGCCACTCCAGGCTTTTCCTCCGCCCCGCGTTTGGACAAAGGCAAGGGGAAGTTGAATGTGATCTCGTCAGAGGAAGCTCAGATGTCACCTCAGGTTATCTCAGGTTCGATTCCTTCCTCTGGTCCACGTTTTGTTTATGACTCTTACGCGTAGTTCTTAGATACATATGTACCCTTATAGGAAAATTTAAGGTAAAGAACCGTTGTGCGCGTGTTCTCTTCGATTCTGGCACGACCCATTCATTTGTGGCTCGAACCTTTGTGGATCGGTATCATTTGACACCAGATCGAGTGGGGAATGCCTTTTTGGGGAATTTTCCTTCTAGTGCTTCTGGGGTTGCAGATTGGGGTCTTCCTGATTATCCCTTTTTGTTGGGGGACGTCTTAGCGGAGTCTGATTTGAAGGTGATCGATTTGGAAGATTTTGACGTTATCTTGGGCATGGATTGGTTATCCCGCTATGACGCTGTTATCCAGTGCAAAGGCATGCGCTTGGACTTTATCAAGGACAATGGTCAGCCGGGAAGTGTTTATCGTGATTCATGCCAGGACTCTCCAGGGATTTCAGCGGTATGTGTTCGGATGTTGTTTGTTTCCGACTGCTTTGCTTGTCTCATCTCAGTGTTGGGGACTAGTGTTGTTTTGCCGCGTATGGAGGAGATCCCTGTTGTGTGTGAATTTCCAGATGTTTTTCCTGTTGATCTTCCTAGACTTCCACCTGATCGTGATGTCGAGTTTGTCATTGATTTGGAGGCGGGTACGCGGCCTATTGTGAAAGCGATGTATAGAATGGCCCCGCGTGAGCTGGCAGAGTTGCGTACCCAGCTGGATGACTTATTGGTAAAGGGGTTTATCAGGCCAAGTTCATCACCTTGGGGTGCCCTGTGTTGTTTGTGAAGAAGAAAGATGGGTTGATGCGGCTTTACATCGATTACCGAGAATTAAACAAGGTGACGATTAAGAACAAGTACCCACTGCCAAGGATTCACGATTTGTTTGATCAACTGCGTGGCAGTTCAGTATTTTCGAAGATTGATCTTCGTTCTGGCTATCATCAGCTAAAGGTCCGGGAGTCTGATATTCCGCGGACTGCGTTTCGATCGAGACATGGCCATTTTGAATTTCTTGTGATGTCGTTTGGTTTGACCAACGCAACAGCATTGTGATGCATACACGTTTTCTATTATTAGTTGCATGCAATGTTATGTATCTATGTTAGGTACATAGATAGCCTACGACAAAGTAATGAGGTTTTGACTAGGCAGGTGTAGGATGTGTCAGTACGCCTTTGCCGAAGCGAACACTACACTCATGGCATGAACAGAAGTATACAGGGCATATTATGTAGTATGGGATGCATAATATGTGGTTGTATATCGATCCACCATAGGGGCAAAATGTGAGGGTTATGTAGTATGGGATGCATAACCTCACCACATGTATGCGACTAGCACATTTTATTTTATTCGTTGCATGCAATGTTATGTAGTATGGGATGCATAACATTGTGATACATACGACCGCTCATAGAATGCATTAAGGAATTTTTTCTCGAATGCATAGTACATCACGCATAACATAAAATTGCATGAGCACAACGTGCCAAGCTAAAGATTTACATGATGACACCTGTACACACATGATTTTGGGTCAAATAAATTAATGCATTCATGCTACGACGCAAATTTCTGCCGTCGGTCGAAAGGGACCGCCTGATGAATGACTTCTTGTACCTGAAGCAGAGGAAACTCACAGTTAGTGAGTATGAAATTGAGTTTAGCAAGCGGTGTTCTTCGCCCTTGCAAATCTTATCTTTTGTTAGCTGATTTTTGTGATGTTTGCCAATCTTGTCTTTGTTCGTTGATTCTTGCAAGTGTAGCTTTCCTCTTCTTGTTTCTATTGCACCTTTGTCTACTATGCTAGCTTTGTTCATCTTGTCTTGAATCTCACCTTTTGTCTATTATGCACCCATGAATAGTCTTGTCTTTCAAGAATTTCCCAATCTATATGCTTACCTATTGTTCATCTAATTTTGCCATGTTTTACCTTGTATTTCTCTATTCTTCTACCTTTCTTGTTCATACGATTAGAGATCTTGTTGTGTTTAGTCGGCGTTGTTACTTGTGGGGTTCGCTTATGGTGAAGTAGAGACCCAAACTCTATCAAGTTTGACATAACTTGGGCAATTTGTGGTCATGAGTGAGGACGATGAAATGAAACGTGTCTAGCTTGGATTATGGTGAGTTTTGCGAGGCGAATTGTGAACCATGGCAGGAGCGTTTGTGTGAGGATTCTGTAAGGGGTGGTGTGGTTTCAGCCTTGGTGGCCACCGGGTTTTGTTTTGTGGTGTAGAGCACCGTTTTGGCCCCTATTTGGGCTGGCTTTTATTGGTGCGTTCCACTTTAGGGCGCCATCAAAAGACCCTTGCGGAATCTAACCTAACCGCTTCTTATGTTTCACTAGTATAGTTGTTTCTTGTTATAAAGATGATGGAATGGGCATATATGTTGCCTTTTTGCTCCTGTTGGTTGAGCAGGACTTGATGAGAATTTCCCGCACTTGGTGTGTTTTACACTTTGGGTTGGCAGTGTTTGACACTTGTTTTCCACCCTGTTCTTTTCACTCGTTTTATATGAACAATTTCTACGGGGTCGGTAAGCCCCTTCGTCATATTTTATGAACTTAATACCCTATGTTGTAGCTTTGATGATTGCTGAGGTGTTCTTTCTTGAATGCCTTAGGTGCAGGTTGTAGCCGGTTGAGCGGCTAGGTATTTGGTGGAGTTTACTTGGAGCTAGCCCAGCTTTCTTAGCGAGGTAGTTCTTTACTTTATTGTACAGACATACAGATGCCCCAGTGGGTTCGTGTCAGCTTGTTGGCGCCCATTGGTGGTTTTCTTTAGTGGCTACATATGAATGATATACTGCTCCAATTGACTTCGGGGTGTTACAATCCTCCCCTCCTTCAAATAATGTCGTCCTCAAAATTTGACTCCAATCAGCCAATCAGCCACAAAACAATTGATTACGCACATTTGCGAGCCAACGTAACGCCCATCAAGTGTATGCAATCATTCAACGAAAAAATCTGGGGTGTTACATTGCTACCCTTGGAGAGTAAGAAATATCAAACTCGCTAAGCTCCACCGCCCACTTTGCCAGCCTGCCAAAGTGCTCCACTCCATCCAGGATACTCCGTAGAGGATGATCGGAGACGACCCTGATGGAGTGAGCTTGAAAATACGGACGGAGCCTTCGAGCTGACACCACCAAAGCGAACACCAGCTTCTCCAAAATAGGGTACCTCATCTCCGCCTGCCGCAACACTCTACTCACATAGTAGATAGGAAGCTGCCTCTTGCCTTCCTCCTGAACCAGCACTGAACTAACTACTTCTGCCCCGACTCCTAGGTACAGAAAGAGATCTTCATTACCCCGCGGCCCGTGGAGGAGAGGATCTTGGGTTAGCAGTTTCTTAAGCTTTCTGAAAGCCTCCTCGCACTCCACCGTCCACTCGAACTTCTGATTTCCCCGAAGGGTCTTGAAGAATGGAGAGCACTTCTACCCTGCCTTGGACAAAAAACAGCTGAGGCCTGCCAGCCTTCCAGTCATCCTTTGGACTTCCTTAGGATCCTTTGGCGACGCCTTCTCCAGAATGGCCTTCACCTTGTCTGGATTAGGTTCCACACCCCTGGGAGTAAGGAGGCGACCTAGAAATTTTCCCCTTCCTGCACCGAAGATGCACTTGGCCGGATTGAGTCGCATCTTGTATTTCCTCAGGGTAGCAAAGGTCTCCACCAGATCTGTTATATGCTCTGCGATGCTTTTGCTCTTGACGAGGTGGTCATCAACATAAACCTCCAAGTTCCGCCCCTTTTGCCCCTTGAAGATTTGATTCATCATCCTCTGGCAGGTGGCGCCTGCATTCTTGAGCCCGAAGGGCATCATCTTGTAGCTATAGCAGCCGTCGCTGGTTATGAAAGAGACCTCCCGGCAGTCGGGGGGATGCATCCGGATCTGGTGATATCCTGAAAAAGCATCAAGAAAACTCATCACAGGAAACCCGACGAAGAAATCAACCAGCGCATCGATTTGAGGCAAGGGGTAGCAATCCTTCGGGCAAGCTTTATTCAACATTGAAAAATCGATACATAAACTCCAGCCCTGATGAATTGTAAATATACCTATTTTTCTGTACATTAATTTAGTTGTTTTCATTTATTTTTGTCATTTTTACTTATTTTTATTCAATAAAATGCTCCTATTTTTGTAAATATTATACTAAATTATTTTATTTTATTTTTCAGAAAATAGCAAAAATCTGCCAAAAATTGACATGTCACGCTAGTGACATATTGGTCACGCCCGTGACCATGGCTGACACGTCAAACTCCCGTGAAATATGCAATTTTCGATAAGAAAAGCCTGACACGCCCGGCGTCGCGCCCATGTCACCCGACACGGGGCGTGACCCAAGCCCGTGTCCACCCGCTCGACGTTTTCAGCTCAACGTTCGTCGACAACCACGACACCGCTAGAGTCACGCCCGTGACCTAGGGCGTGACACCTCTTTCCGCTCGACGATTTTCAACCGACACTTTCCGCTCGACATTTGTCGAGTGTCGACACCAGCCGACACGCCCAGAGTCACGCCCGTGACCTGGGGTGTAACATCTCCACCTGGCCGACAAGACCCGTGCGATGACTTTCGGCGCAGCCCGCTCCCAGATCCACCTGCTTGACACGCCCAGCGTCACGCCCGTGACCTGGGGCGTGACCACTGCGAGACCGACACGTGTCCAGCCCGAAGCCAACTTTCCCGTCAAATCGACGGCCGCCATCCGGAATAGTACTGACACGCCCCCTGTCACGCCCGTGACCAAGGGCATGTCCCATGTAAATTTTTGTCTATAAATTTCAGTGTTCTGCTTGAGTTCCTGTTCCCCTTTTTGAACCATTTTGTATAGGGGAAATTCTGTCGGGATGCTTCCAAAGTCTATGTAAGGGATATTTTTCCCCCTCTCCTTAGCTTTTATTTTCATGTCTTTGTAACCCGTGTTTTTAGTTACTAAAATTTGTTTTTTTTCTTCTCTTAATATAGCTTTGGAATGGATCTATGCAACTCTTCTCTATGCAATCTTATCTTCTTTTCTTGTTTTAACTTAGTTTTTTCGTTCTTTTTTATACGCGTGCGTGTGTGTATGAGAGTAAAATGTTATTTCTTTTTTATGGTTAAGTAGTTGTTTTCACCTTCATAGTAGTTAATTTATTTTTGTTCCAATATTCATCCTTATAAAGTTATAAAAATGGTTTTAAAGTGGGTTTGTTTTCTCTTCATTTTACTTAGATTTTTTTTAGTTTTGTAAACTTTTTTTCCTTCTTTTAAATTTTCAACCACTTTTTAAGCATTTTTATAACATTATAAGAATGAATATGTTGTTATTTTGATTTTCCCAACACTTGTATTTTTCCTTTATTTTCCAAAACTTTTGCTCTTTTAAATTTTTCGTTCTCTTTTTATGCATTTCTACCGCATTCTAGCGGTAGAAATGTATTCGTTTTAATTTTTAGAGCATTTTCATTTTGTGTTTATTTGCAAAAACCTTTTGCTCCGTTTATTTTTAATTTCACTTTTTATGCATTTCTACCGCATTCTAGCGGTAGAAATGCAGTTGTTTTAATTTTTAGGTAACTTAGTTTTTTTTAATTTACGTACTTGTGCGCATTTATTTCCGCCTACTCGTTAAGAGTTAAATGACGCTTGCTTATTTTACTTTCTATAGAGTGCGTGAGTTTGTAATTTTCTTTATTTCCGCCTACTCATTCGAGTTAAATGGCAGGTCTTAATTTTCCCTACTCATTTGAGTAGGATTTTTGTGTGTGCATTTTCATTTATGTCGAGAGAGCGTGTGCGTGAGTTTTACTTTATGTAGAGTGCGTGCGTGTGTTGCATTTATTTAGTTCTACTCGTTTGAGTGGGACCCGCTTTCTTTCTCCCGCCCACGCATTTGCGCCGGGACTTGCAATTTACAGCTTTCTTCAGTCCTACTCGTTTGAGTAGGACTTGCAATTTTCAGCTTTCCTTTACTGCTTTCATTTTACTACTTTCATTTCCTGCTTTCCATTTTCTACTTTCTTTTCTGCTTTTCCCGTAAGCCGTCCCCATTTCGATAAGTGGCTAACCGTTCTTAGCCCTCGGTATCGAATAGCATTGGGACAGATAAAATAGCTTAAAATAACTAAAGGTCTAATTTTTCTAATTAATTAAAAGTACTTAAGGTTTGCCCTGGGTAAACGACGCGTAGGACCACATAATCGATGTGTGGGTCCTATTTCCGTAGTCCATATGCTAGCTAGCCGAGAGGCCGTGCATATGGACCGATCACCCCTTGGCAAAGAGAGTTCCGCACTAACCCTCGAGAGAGGAGGCACGCCAACTATACCGGATTGTGTTCCCCACCCAATAGCGGGGTTCTTAGCGTAATGCGGGCGTTAAGAGGAATCCTTCGTCGGACGAGAGCCCGGTCGAATAGTCTTAGCGTTCAAGTGAGCGATAGCCCTATAGCTAGGTGAGCTCATTTTAGTGGAACCTCCACGGCTAAGTCTCCGCCTTAATTAATTAGAAATTTAGGAGCTCTTTTTATTTAAAGTCTATTTTTGTTCAATTGTTTTTTCGGTGCCATCGAGCTAAGCTCTTCATCGGCACAACCTTCATGCTTTCTTTTTATATGCTTTCATTTTCTTTCTGCAATTTTCTGCTTTTTTTATTACATATAAAATATAACCCGACAAGTTAATCATCGGTAAAATATTAGTCCCCTCCAGGGAAGAGTAGAAATAATCGAACCGAACCCGAGAACAATACGACCTCGATATTCCACCCGGAATATCCTGTACTACTCACGATAGGTGCACTTGCCTCCTTTCGTTAAAACTCGATCTAAACCGTTTTATATCCAAATAAATAAATACGCGCGCCCCGTTTTCTTAAATAAAATCAAATCCGCTTTTCTACTTAAATAAAACCGCCGGGTCGCCGCGTGACCGTAAATAATTTTGGAGTTTTAACCATCAAGTTTTTGGTGCCGTTGCCGGGGAATTTTCGGCTCGTTATTTTGAACCTTGGGTTTCTATTAATTTTACATATATATATTTATATAACAAAAAAAATTAGTTTGGCCAACTAACAAAAAAATATAATAATAATAATAATAACTATAAAAAATTTAAATTACAAAATTATAAAACAAAAAAAAGAGAAAATTTTTTTTTGAAAAACTTATAAAACTAAAAAAAAAAATTTAAAAAAAACCTTAAAACTTAAAATTTGGAAAAAACTATACAGCAAAAAAAAACTAAAAACCCAAAAAAATGTAAAAAAAACTATAAAACAAGCAAAACTAAAAAAATTTCAAAAAAATGACAAAACTTAACAAATAAATAAAAAATATAACGTCCTTAAAAATATATATATATATATAAAATAAAAAAAATAAAATGCATGTGTATATATTTTGTCTATTTATTTTCTTTTAACTTATTTTATTTTGTTTTGTTTCGCTTCGGCGCGCTTCCATTCTTGTGCACGCTAGGGGTGCGCATTTTCATCACACTCACGTAGCTAAGGCCTTAGCTACCTTCGAGTCCCCCACGCACATGCCCCCCTACCGCCCGCAATCTTTTCGCCGAGTTTTTATTTTTCCTTTTTTTTATTTCTGTTATCTTTTTCCTACGCCTTCTACCAATAATGCAGGGTTTCAACGCGGGCCTCTCGCACTCGTCTAAGGGAAGCTCCTACCCTTCTCTTTTTCTTTTTGTACTTATTCTATTTTGTATATTATCTGTTCCGCATACTTAGATTGCAACATTGGGGACAATGTTGGGTTTAAGTATGGGGGTGTTTTCGTATTTCTTTATTTCTGCACTTTACAAAAACGCATAAAAATACAAAAACATTACAAAAAATAAAACCTTAAAAAAAAAATTTTCCTTGTTTTTATTTTCATAAAACTTCAAAAAAAAAATCTTCCCCCCCCCCCTTTTCTTATTTATAAAAACTCACATTTTGCCTCCCCGTGGCGCTCGACTCATCGAACCAACCACCTCAATACGAGTCTGTTCGCGGGGCCGCCTTCGAGTTTTTACTTTATACATTATTTTAAAAAAAAAAATTGATCTCTTTCCCCACTATCTACTTTGTAAATAGCACTTCTTTCTCTCCTCATTCTTGTAAATTACTTATCGAAATACACTAAAAAAAATCAAAAAAATTTAGAAAAACCAAAAATCCTAAAAAAAAAGAAAATAACTCTAAAAATCTTAAAAAGATAATAATTAAAACATTAAAAAATGATAAAAACTCTAAAATTCCAAAAAAATGTTTTCTTAAAATATATAACAAAATAATTCGAATATACCATATCTTAACCCTTTTTGTTTTCCAAAAATCTAGTTTCGAGTTAATTTATATGCGAATTTTAGTTATTTTTTGCTTACTATTCGTTTATTAATTAAAGTTCGATAGATTTAAGTGTCTGGGGTTAAGATTTAAAGAATCTTTTATGTCTTTTCCTTATAATAGGGAACTTGTTTTTCACCACCACTTCTAATTTTATAAATAGAAGCTCGTTTTTTATGTTAGAAAATAACATCCATGGATTTCAATTATTTCTACTTCATGCTTTTAGAAAGATAGGAACATTCATTTTAAAAAGGTTGCTCTCAAAACTTTTTGATTAAAAGCTAGTTTTCTTTTTTGAAAAATAAACTCACTTCCATTTTTTTCATGTCTTACTTGACATGTTTACCCCTATCCCTTAAAAGATCTTATGTCAATGGGAATAAGATTTCATTCCGTAAACATAGGCACCCAATATTTAAAAAGATTATATGTTATGGAGTAAGAGGATAAAATTCATTACTCGTACACATATACATTGGGTTATTTATTATTTATGAAGAAAGAAAAAATTATTATGTGTTAGGAAAATAAGATTTCATTTTCCTAACTATCCAAAAAAGAAAAAAATTGGAGGTTCAAGAAAAAATTGCCTCGCCTCAATATTCAAGCCTTCTTCATAAACCACCAAACCACTTAGCATATTTCAATGATTTTAGAATTAATTTAAATTTTTTTGAGAGCATAATTTTTAAATTGCATTTTTCCTTTAACTTCTTTTAAGCTAAGGTTTTTTTATATAAATCCAATCCATATTTGTTAAACTAACAAAAATAAATTTTTGCTTTCTATTTTATTTTATCTAGAAGTCTTTTTGAAACTCTTCCTCTATTCATAACATTTCATAAATTAGGATTTAATTCTTTAACCCCGGATGTTTATTTTGATCTTCCTTTTAATTAAGTCAAGCGGTAGCTAAACTTAGGATTTCTTTTATTCCTTATAAGTTCATCTCCAACTTTTGCTCTGGAATAGCAAAAGCTAAAGTATGGTGGTATTTGATGAATTGTAAATATACCTATTTTTCTGTACATTAATTTATTTGTTTTCATTTATTTTTGTCATTTTTACTTATTTTTATTCAATAAAATGCTCCTATTTTTGTAAATATTATACTAACTTGTTTTATTTTATTTTTCAGAAAATAGCAAAAATCTGCCAAAAATTGACATGTCACGCCCGTGACATATTGGTCACGCCCGTGACCATGGCGTGACACGTCAAACTCCCGTGAAATATGCAATTTTCGAGAAGAAAAGCCTGACACGCCCGGCGTCACGCCCGTGTCACCCGACACGGGGCGTGACCCAAGCCCGTGTCCACCCGCTCGACATTTTCAGCTCAACGTTCGTCGACCCCCTCGACACGCCTAGAGTCACGCCCGTGACCTAGGGCGTGACACCTCTTTCTGCTCGACGATTTTCAACTCAACACTTTCCGCTCGACATTCGTCGAGTGTCGACACCAGCCGACACGCCCAGAGTCACGCCCGTGACCTGGGGCGTGACTTCTCCACCTGGCCGACAAGACCCGCGCGATGACTTTCGGCGCAGCCCGCGCCCAGATCCACCTGCTTGACACGCCCAGCGTCACGCCCGTGACCTGGGGCGTGACCACTGCGAGACCGACACGTGTCCAGCCCGAAGTCAACTTTCCCGTCAAATCGACGGCCGCCATCCGGAATAGTACTGACACGCCCCCTGTCACGCCCGTGACCAAGGGCGTGTCCCATGTAAATTTTTGTCTATAAATTCCAGTGTTCTGCTTGAGTTCCTGTTCCCCTTTTTGAAACATTTTGTATAGGGGAAATGTTGTCGGGATGCTTCCAAAGTCTATGTAAGGGATATTTTTCCCCCTCTCCTTAGCTTTTATTTTCATGTCTTTGTAACCCGTGTTTTTAGTTAATAAAATTTGTTTTTTTCTTCTCTTAATATAGCTTTGGAATGGATCTATACAACTCTTCTTTATGCAATCTTATATTCTTTTCTTGTTTTAACTTAGTTTTTTCATTCTTTTTTATACGCGTGCATGTGTGTATGAGAGTAAAATGTTATTTCTTTTTTATGGTTAAGTAGTTGTTTTCACATTCATAGTAGTTAATTTATTTTTGTTCCAATATTCATCCTTATAAAGTTATAAAAATGGTTTTAAAGTGGGTTTGTTTTCTCTTCATTTTACTTAGATTTTTTTTAGTTTTGTAAACTTTTTTTCCTTCTTTTACTTTTTCAACCACTTTTTAAGCATTTTTATAACATTATAAGAATGAATATGTTGTTATTTTGATTTTCCCAACACTTGTATTTTTCCTTTATTTTCCAAAACTTTTGCTCTTTTAAATTTTTCGTTCTCTTTTTACGCATTTCTACCGCATTCTAGCGGTAGAAATGTATTCGTTTTAATTTTTAGAGCATTTTCATTTTGCGTTTATTTGCAAAAAACTTTTGCTCCATTTATTTGTATTTTCACTTTTTATGCATTTCTATCGCATTCTAGCGGTAGAAATGCAGTTGTTTTAATTTTTAGGTAACTTAGTTTTTTTTCATTTCTGTACTTGTGCGCATTTAATTCCGCCTACTCGTTAAGAGTTAAATGGCGCTTGCTTATTTTACTTTCTGTAGAGTGCGTGAGTTTGTAATTTTCTTTATTTCCGCCTACTCATTCGAGTTAAATGGCAGATCTTAATTTTCCCTACTCATTTGAGTAGGATTTGTGTGTGTGCGTTTTCATTTATGTCGAGAGAGCGTGTGCGTGAGTTTTACTTTATGTAGAGTGCATGCGTGTGTTGCATTTATTTAGTTCTACTCGTTTGAGTGGGACCCGCTTTCTTTCTCCTGCCCACGCATTTGCGCCGGGACTTGCAATTTACAGCTTTCTTCAGTCCTACTCGTTTGAGTAGGACTTGCAATTTTCAGCTTTCCTTTACTGCTTTCATTTTACTGCTTTCATTTCCTGCTTTCCATTTTCTGCTTTCTTTTCTGCTTTTCCCGCAAGCCATCCCCATTCCGATGAGTGGCTAACCGTTCTTAGCCCTCGGTATCGAAGAGCATTGGGACAGATAAAATAGCTTAAAATAACTAAAGGTCTAATTTTTCTAATTAATTAAAAGTACTTAAGGTTTGCCCGGGGTAAACGATGTGTAGGACCACATAATCGATGTGTGGGCCCTATTTCCGTAGTCCATATGCTAGCTAGTCGAGAGGCCGTGCATATGGACCGATCACCCCTTGGCAAAGAGAGTTCCGCACTAACCCTCGAGAGAGGAGGCGCGCCAACTCTACCCGATTGGGTTCCCCACCCAATAGCGGGGTTCTTAGCGTAATGCGAGCGTTAAGAGAAATCCTTCGTCGGACGAGAGCCCGGTCGAATAGTCTTAGCGTTCAGGTGAGCGATATCCCTATAGCTAGGTGAGCTCATTTTAGTGGAACCTCCACGGCCAAGTCTCCGCCTTAATTAATTAGAAATTTAGGAGCTCTTTTTATTTAAATTTTATTTTAGTTCAATTGTTTTCTCGGTGCCATCGAGCTAAGCTCTTCATCGGCACCACCTTCATGCTTTTTGTATATGCTTTCATTTTCTTTCTGCAATTTTTTGCTTTTTTTTATTACATATAAAATATAACCCGACAAGTTAATCATCGGTAAAATAATAGTCCCCTCCAGGGAAGAGTAGAAATAATCGAACCGACCCCGAGAACAATACGACCTCGATATTCCACCCGGAATATCCTGTACTACTCACGATAGGTGCACTTGCCTCCTTTCGTTAAAACTCGATCTAAACCGTTTTATATCCAAATAAATAAATACGCGCGCCCCGTTTTCTTAAATAAAATCAAATCTGCTTTTCTACTTAAATAAAACCGCAGGGTCGCCACGTGACCGTAAATAATTTTGGAGTTTTAACCATCAAGCCCCCTCCAGGCTTTTTCACCATTACAACATTGGAGACCCAACCTAGATACTGGATCTCCAAGACAAACCCTGCCTTCAGCAACTTATCCACCTCTTCCCTGATCGGCTCGGCCAGCATGGCGGCGCTCTTCCTCTGCTTTTGTCGAACTGGGTCCGCCGCGGGATCCAGGTTGAGTCGATGACAAGCAACATCGGCGTCCACCCCCGGCATCTCGGCGGCGCTCCATGCAAAGACATCAACATTGTCCTGCAGGCATGCAACCATCTCCATCTTCCCCCCAAGTAGCAAGGATCCTCCAACCTTAGGCAGTCCCGACTCTCCTCCTCGAGAGATTACTTCTATCTCCTCCACTTCCTCGGCATCACACAACCCTTTTTCCTTCTCCAGCAACTCCTCCAGCTTATCTGCATCACCTATACAGCTGATGGTGCTTACGGCGTTCAAGTAGCATTCCGTGGATGCCTTAGGATCTCCCTTGATCCTGATTTGCACATCTCCGCGGCAGTACTTCAGACATTGGTGAAAGTGTGAGTTAGATTTGATATACTCTAGAGGGGGGGGGGTGAATAGAGTATGGTGCTTGATAAAAACTTTTACAACAGTTGTTGTATTCTAATGTGAATAGGGAAGTAAATAATAAAAAGTAAATCTAATCACAGAAACTATCTAATCACAGAGCAACCTAGTCACAAACCACAGCCAAAAACAAAAAGAAAAACAAGCAACTAGAAGACACAAGGAGCTATAGTGGTTCCCCAATCAACCTGGGTACATCCACTCTTCTACCACCCTAGGTAGGAATCCACTGCAGGAGGAGTTGATTAGGTGTCCTGGGCACCAATGAGCTTTTAATAAGGTGCTCAAAAACCAAACCAGATTTTTTGATCAGGTGTCTTGCCACCAATGAGCTTTTGATAAGGTGCTCAAAAACCACACACAAATTTTTGAAGGGAGTTTGAAAAACCCTTTACAGAGGTAGGGATGAGAGAGTGATGAAAGTCTTCTTTTCTCAATCACAGTGAGAAGACTATTTGGATTCAGTGATGTTGTCAAAGCCCCCCCCTGAGATCTGTAGTTATTCAGGAAGTGAATCTTTGCAGTAGGGTGATAGGCCTTCAGAAAATTGATCTCCAACAAATGATGATTTCAGCAACAACTGAAATGTGAGGTGTCTGGAGTCTTGAATGATAATGGTCTTGAACACTTGAATCAAAAGAGATCTGAAGATTTCAGTTTGTTGATCTCCTTTTGGTGTTGGTGTTCTTGTGTGAATCTTTGAGACTAAGGATGTAACACCCCAGTTTTGTAAGAGGGTCAGTCTGCAGTTCTGGAAATTTTTTGGGTTTCTGGCAGGAGGCACACAGCCTGCGACACGGGCGTGTCGCAGGGCGTGTCGGGGTCGTGTCGACACTCGGCCTAAGTGTCGACACTTTCGCTCGACAATGTGTCGAGAGTAGAGCACACGGCCTGCGACACGGGCGTGTAGCAGGGCGTGTCGAGGCTGTGTCGACACTCGGCCCAAGTGTCGACACTTTCGCTCGACGAGTGTCGAGACTGGGGTACACGGCCTGTGACACGGGCGTGTCATAGGGCGTGTCAATCTTGGTCGACGATCTTCGCTCGACGTTTTTTCCGCGGTGTCGACACAAAGCCTGTCGACGGGTGTCGAGACTTGGCACACGGCTTGGGACACGGGCGTGTCCCAGGCCGTGTCACCTCTCGGGTTGGTTTCGGGGCCGTGTCGATGGAGGCACACGGCTGGCCATACGGCCGTATCACTAGGGACACGGGCGTGTCGGATTGAACACGGGCGTGTCGGATGCCTGTGTGCTGTTCCAGGAGCATCGATTTGAGACGGTGAATGAGGCACACGGCCCTGGACACGGGCGTGTGCCAGGCCGTGTTCGGCCCAGGTCTTTTATTTTCCAGGCGGATCGTGGCCATTCTTTCCCAGATTTCAGGATCTGACGGTTCAGGACTATTCTTGGGGAGTTAAGTCCGAGAATAGGGTTGAAAACCCTCATTCTTCTCCAAGCTTTCACTTACTAAAGATCTAGAGAGAAGTGAGAACAAGGAAGAAGGAGAAGGAGAGTTTGGGCTGTAGGAGGGGTTTCGCTGCTCCAAATCGCGAGCCGAGTCCGGATCCGTGAAGCTTAGACCGTTGCGAAGATTTTCATCCGTCCTTTTTGCCATGGCAAGGAAGAGGAGTCGGAAGGTAACGACATCTCTCCTCTCGGTCTTAGGATGCATGACTTAGCATCATTTCTTTTCCTTCTTTCTAGTTTTGGGCACCAAACTCTCAAATGAGAGGGGTTTTGGTTTGCCAAGGTTCAAGAGGAACCTCCGGGTTGATTGAGTCCATCCCCGGCATATTTTGCATTAGAGATCCGCTCTGTTAGTGGATTAGGCATGGTGGGTGAATCCGTTGTCGCGACCGTTAGTCCGACTCGGTGATGTTGCATAAAAACGCTAAGGATTCATAGAGATTTCGTTGCGGCAAGATGTCGTTTGTGATGTGGTGATGTTTCCCCCTTTTTCTCGAGTGAGTACGTGTAGTCAGAATCGGACAAGGTTAGCTCCTCGCGGCGGTAGACGTTTTCCTTGGTGGACAAGGTTAGCTCCGCGCGAGTTGGAGATGTTTTCCTTGGTGCGCGGAAACGCTGCAGTACAAATGAGGGACTAGGGTGGTTTTGTCTTGGTTTGTGTGTGCCAAGGTGTGGCTAGGTCTCCGTGGTCGGCTGGCTATCCCGTGACGTTCACGTCATGTGTGGAGAGTGTCCCGGCGAGACTAGTCCTCCTCTGTGTGACTGACGAGAATGCCAAGCATGGGGACAAACCCGGGCAATGAGGCCATGAGCAGGTGGGGTCCGGCAAGGCTTCTTAGAATCAGTCAGTTTTGTGTTTGTTGGAATCCTGACATGAGACGTCAGAGCTTGTAGGCAAGCCAGGGGTTTGAGACCTTGAGCAGGTGGGGCCTTGACAAGAATTCGATGAGGCGGCCTGTGAGCCGTTGGGGGAAATGGTGACCCCTTTGTTTGCGGCTTTATGCCAATGGGGAATCAATGAGAACCCATATGATGTGATGATGTGCTAGATGCATACAAGTTAGGGTGCCTTGGGTGAAACCCGGGTTATTGCATACATGATTGCATAAGTTGGCCCTTTTTTTATTATGCTCAACCAGTAGAGAACATGTATGATGTATGTGACATCCAAGCATGTTTACCATAGTTGCTTTTCTTGCTTATTGTTATTGCCTACGAAGTGCTAACTTGCAGGTTGGAGGGGTACCCCGCGGTCCGTTAGGGCCGTCCAGGAGGAGATGTGTTGTTGTACAGTTTGAGGTCAGCCTTTGCTGACCCACGTTACTAATAAATTTTTCAGGGCAAGGATCGCATGCTGGAGCTAGCTCGCCGGCCAGAAAGGCCTAAGCCTCATGAAGTGTTTTTCTCTTTTTGTAGCCCTACTTATGAGTTGTTATGTTTGAGACTCTTGTTGTCCGGCTTGCATGCCGAGGTAGACTAGGAGTGCTGAGCACATTCATGATTGATGTATTATTTTCTTTTGGACACTTGATGTAAGGCCTTAAGGCCATTTGTTTTACTCTTTAGTGGTGGATAACTTCTAGTTCTGTTCTGTTTCTGCTGTGTTGTGTAAAGAGTTTTGAGTGTGGGTAGCTATATCAACTTTTAATACTAAAGCTGTGGCGTCCGTATGTTGTGGGGCCCCGGCCGGACCCATATTATACGTTCATTACAGGGGAGGTGTTACAATTTGGTATCAAAGCCAGGTTAGGTTCAAGGTCAAAATGTAGAGAAGTTATCCACATAAGAGTAACGCGGGACCATGAGTGTCCTTATGTTTAAGTCTTGAGATTTGAGACTGAATCCTTATTTCTTGTTTCTTGAAGAATGCAAGCAATGAGGCGGGAACATCGAGAGCAGGAGAAGAGCTTTCGGTGAGCAGTGCTACTGCTCCAGGTCTGTTGGGCACGAGTGTAAACCCGGCCGACTTCTGCCGCATGCTTGCAGAAGCGATGGTGGCAGCTCAGGCTGCAGCAGCAGCTCAGGTGGCAACCCCTGCCACACCGGACATGGCGACTGCCGTGCCAGGCGGAGCGGCCAGGCGAGTGGAGCCTTTGGCGGAAAGGGAGGTGGTCGGACATGGAGACCGACACATGAAGTACTTCCTGAGTTTCCATCCCCCGTCATTCAAAGGAGTGGGTACGCCAACGGATGCGGAGGACTGGTGGGTTCGCATTCAGGAGCTTCTAAGGGCGGCAGAGGCGCCAGTTCCACTGACGCCCTTTTCAAGGC
This sequence comes from Platanthera guangdongensis, assembly GCA_039583875.1. NCBI lineage: Eukaryota > Viridiplantae > Streptophyta > Magnoliopsida > Asparagales > Orchidaceae > Platanthera > Platanthera guangdongensis. The sequence goes on from CM077167.1 coordinate 96,049,033, forward strand.
GCCCACCAGTCCTCCGCATCCGTCGAGACAAGAGGCAGTTTCTACGCGTTTGGCCCTTCAGAGGCAGTTTCTGCATTTAATGCAGCGAGACAAGACGGTAGATGAGTACGTGCAGGAGTTCACCCGGTTGGGTCGTTACGCGGGAACGACTATGGCAGATGATGTAGAGAGGGATAACCTCTTCTACCAGGGGCTGAGGGAGAATTTGAGACAACCCCTCATCTCCATGAAGAGAGCCGGATTCAATGAACTAGTTGAGGCTGCCAGGATTTTGAAAAGTGATTTGGAGCGAACCCAACACCGTAAGGGTTTTACTCCCAAGAAAGGGGAAGGGAAGCCTTCCCAATCTCATGGAAAGTCTGAAGGGAGTAGGTGGAGGAAGAAGCCTCACACTTCCAGATCTGGTGAGAAGAGCAATTGGACACCTGGGGGGTCTCACTCTAGGGGACCGCCGATGTGCTATAACTGCGGTAAGGTGGGGCACATAGCTCGTGTTTGTACCCAAAGAGGAGCGGGGCAAGAGGCAAAGCAGGAGCAGACTGTGCGCTCCGGCTTCAGTGCTGCAGAGAACGAAAAGATGGCGGAGTCGAGCGCTTCTCGGTTCCAACCGGTGCAACCAAGGGCCTACAACCTTGGACAGCAAGAAGCGATCCGCCAGACTGATGTGGTGACAGGTATGAAGAAAATTTAAGTTTAAATTTTGTGCTTCATCCTTTTAGACTTTTGTGTGATGTCTATGTTGTAGGCTTCGTGTTAGTTTCCGGATACCCCGCTAGGGTATTGTTTGATACGGGAGCATCGCACTCCTTTCTTGCGGAGAGCTTCATCCGGAGAATAGGAGTTGAGTCTTTCTCAGCGGACGCGGAGTTGAAAGTGCGCATGTCCAATGGGTCATCCATGACCACCGGGGTCAAAGGGCGCATATGTTGGGAGCTAGACGGAGTTGACTTTGTTTTGGTAGCGGCAATTTTGCCATTGGTGGAGTTCGATGTCATCTTGGGCATGGACTGGCTCGCAGAGCAGCGCGCCAGTATTGATTGTCTTTCTAAGGTGGTGACCTTAAGGAGGAAAGGGCAGGCAGAAGTCAAATTTGAGGGCCTTTGTGCAGTGGCCTGTTCCCTGATTTCGGCCATGCAGTTGGTGCGGGCGGTTAACCAGGGTGGTGTAGCGCTTGTAGCGTTATTGGAGGTTCGTCTCTCCCAACTGTCTATTGATGAAGTGCCCGTAGTGGCAGAGTTCAAGGATGTGTTTCCGGAAGAACTTCCTAGAGCGCCTCCTCGGAGGGAGATCTATTTCTCGATCGAGTTAGTGTCGGAGGCTAGGCCGGTGTCACGTCCTCCGTTTAGGATGGCACCAAAGGAGTTGGCTGAACTTAAAGTACAGATGCAGGAATTGTTGGAGCAAGGGTATATCAGACCCAGTCTTTCACTGTGGAGTGCGCCGGTGTTGTTTGTAAAGAAGAAATACGGTAGCATGCGGCTATGCATTGACTATCGAGGCTGAATAAATTGACCGTCAAGAATAAGTATCCGATTCCTCGGATAGATGACTTGTTCGACCAATTGGTAGGGTCAGTGGTGTATTCAAAATTGGACTTGAAGTCAGGCTATTATCAGTTGCGAATTCGGGATGAGGACATACCCAAGACTGCCTTTGGTACAAGGTATGGACACTTTGAGTTTCCGGTGATGCCGTTCGGGCTGACGAACACACTATCTGTGTTCATGGATCTTATGAATCGGGTATTTCGGGAATACTTGGATTCTTTTGTGGTTGTCTTCATTGATGACATTTTGGTGTATTCCAAATCGCAAGTGGAGCATGAGACCCACTTGAGAATGGTTCTGCAAGTGTTGAGGGAGAATGAGTTGTATGCAAAATTCTCCAAATGCGAGTTATGGTTGGAGAAGGTGGCATTTTTAGGTCACGTGATTAGTGGGGAAGGGGTGGCAGTGGACTCAACAAAAGTTGAAGCCATTAGATATTGGCCGGTTTTGAGGACCGTGGCGGAGGTCCGAAGTTTTCTTGGACTAGCCGGGTATTACAGAAGGTTCGTGGAAAATTTTTCGCGGATAGCTCTACCCCTCACCTAACTCACACGTAAAGATCATAAGTTTGTGTGGACTCAAGAGTGTAGCCAAGCATTTGAGGCACTGAAGGAGAGACTAATGGCGGCTCCAATCCTGAGTCTACCGCAAGGGACCGAGGGATTTCAGATCTTCAGTGACGCATCGGGATGCGGCTTGGGTTGCGTTTTGGTGCAACATGGGAAGGTGATAGCTTTTGGGTCTAGACAGTTGAAGCCTCATGAGAGGAATTACCCCGTCCATGACTTGTAATTGGCGGCGGTAATCTTTGCGTTGAAATTATGGCGGCATTATGTTTATGGTGCAAAGGTGGAGATCTTCACGGATCAGAAAAGCTTGAAGTATCTCTTGGATCAAAAGGACTTGAACATGCGGCAACGCAGGTGGGTTGAGTTTCTTGGAGACTATGAAGTGGCAATTCAGTATACGCCAGGTAAAGCCAATGTGGTGGCTGATCCCTTGAGTAGGAAGTACTTGGGGCAAGGGAGTTGGATCGAAGCTCATGATGAGCGGTTGGTGCGGGAATGGGAGTCCCTTGATTTGGAATGTGTTGCAAGAGGCGAGTCCAGCGAGGCTCGGTTGAACTGGATTGAGGTGCAGAACGACTTGTCCGATCGCATTCGGGAAGCGACTCGGTTGGATGTGGAGTTTCAACCTTTTGTGTTGGAGGCTCAAACAGGCGAGAGCAGCGCCTGGGAGATGATTGATGGGATTCTGAGGAAGGACGGAAGGGTTTGTATACCGCAGTTCGGCAAACTCCGTGAGGAGTTGATGTTTGAGGCTCACTTCACAAAGTACTCCATTCACCCGGGCAGCACAAAGATGTACTTGGATATGAAGAAATCCTTTTGGTGGCCGAGGCTGAAGCGGGACGTAGCTTTGTACGTGAATCGTTGCCAAACTTGTGCTTTGGTGAAGGCCGAATGTCAGAAGCCGGGCGGGTTCCTGAAGCCCCTCCCAATCCCTGAATGGAAATTTGATGACATCTCCATGGACTTTGTCCATGGTTTGCCTAGATCACAGCAGGGTAATGATGCTATTTGGGTGATCGTAGATCGCCTAACCAAGGTGGCTCACTTTATCCCAAACTGGAAAGAGGACAGCGTGGAGAAGCTGGTGGAGTTGTATGTTCGCAACATTGTGCGACTGTACGAAATTCCTAAGAGCATAGTTAGTGATAGAGACGGACGGTTTACGTCCAAGGACTGGAGATTGGTTCAGAAGAGCTTGGGCACGAAGCTAAAGTTCAGTACAGCGTTCCATCCTCAAACTGATGGGCAAACGGAGAGAACGAACCGTACCATGGAGGATATGCTAAGAATGTGTGTTCTTGACTTCGGCAAAAAGTGGGAGGATCACCTCTTCATGGTGGAATTCGCGTACAACAACAGTTTTCAAGCAAGTATAAAAATGGCGCCATACGAAGCTTTGTATGGGAGGCGGTGTCGAACACCAATGTCTTGGGCAGAGGCGGGAGACACCAAAATTTTGGGAAAAGAGGTGGTAGTGGACGCTTGTGAGTTGGTATGGACCATTCAAGAGCGTATGAAGGTGGCGCAAGACTGACAAGCAAAATACTTTAATGCTCGTCACCGGAAGTTGGAGTTTGCGGTAGGTGACTGGGTCTATTTGAAGATCAAACCGTTCAAAGGCGTCTCACGGATTCGCCGACTCAAAAAGTTGAGTCCAAGGTTTTTGGGGCCTTTTGAAATTATTGAACGGGTGGGAGAAGAGGCCTATCGGTTGGCGTTGTCCGCGGAGCTGAGTGGGTTGCATGACGTATTCCACGTCTCCGTTTTGAGGAAAGCCTTGGTGGAGGCTAGCGTGGTGATTGAGCCGGCATCGGTGCCGATTGCGGAAGACTTGAGGACGCGAGTCCTCCCAATTGCTATAGAGGATTTGGAGACTCGGCAATTGCGGAGTAAAGAAGTGAAACTTGTGAAAGTTCGTTGGGACAACTGCGGTCGTGAGGAGTTCTCTTGGGAGAGAGAACAGGCCATGCTAGAAGATTATCCGGAACTCTTCTTGTCAGGTACAATTTAAGTTTTGTACCCTTTTGATTTGAAATTTCGGCACGAAATTCTGTTAAGTGGAGGAGAGTTGTAACACCCCAGTTTTGCAAGTGGGTCAGTCTGCAGTTCTGGAAATTTTTTGGGTTTCTGGCAGGAGGCACACGGCCTGCGACACGGGCATGTCGTAGGGCGTATCGGGGCCGTGTCGACACTCGGCCCAAGTGTCGACACTTTCGCTCGACAATGTGTCGAGAGTAGACAACACGGCCTGCGACACGGGTGTGTCGCAGGGCGTGTCGAGGCCGTGTCGACACTCGGCCCAAGTGTCGACACTTTCGCTCGACGAGTGTCGAGACTGGGGTACACGGCCTGTGACACGGGCGTGTCACAGGGCGTGTCCCGCTTGGTCGACGATCTTCGCTCGACGTTTTTTCCGCGGTGTCAACATAAAGCCTGTCGACGGGTGTCGAGACTTGGCACACGGCTTGGGACACGGGCGTGTCCCAGGCCGTGCCACCTCTCGGGTTGGTTTCGGGACCGTGTCGATGGAGGCACACGGCTGGCCACACGGCCGTGTCACTGGGGACACGGGCGTGTCGGATTGAACACGGGCGTGTCGGATGCCCGTGTGCTGTTCCAGGCACGTCGATTTGAGACGGCGAATGAGGCACACGGCCCTAGACACGGGCGTGTGCCAGGCCGTGTTCGGCCCAAGTCTTTTATTTTCCAAGCGGATCGTGGACATTCTTTCCCAGATTTCAGGATCTGACGGTTCAGGACTATTCTTGGGGAGTTAAGTCCGAGAATAGGGTTAAAAACCCTCATTCTTCTCCAAGCTTTCTCTTACTAAAGATCTAGAGAGAAGTGAGAACAAGGAAGAAGGAGAAGGAGAGTTTGGGCTGTAGGAGGGGTTTCGCTGCTCCAAATCGCGAGCTGAGTCCGGATCCGTGAAGCTTAGACCGTTGCGAAGATTTTCATCCGGCCTTTTTTCCATGGCAAGGAAGAGGAGTCGGAAGGTAACGACATCTCTCCTCTCGGTCTTAGGATGCATGACTTAGCATCATTTCTTTTCCTTCTTTCTAGATTTGGGCACCAAACTCTCAAATGAGAGGGGTTTTGGTTTGCCAAGGTTCAAGAGGAACCTCCGGGTTGATTGAGTCCGTCCCCGACATATTTTGCATTAGAGATCCGCTCCGTTAGTGGATTAGGCATGGTGGGTGAAGCCGTTGTCGCGACCGTTAGTCCGACTCGGTGATGTTGTATAAAAACGCTAAGGATTCGTAGAGATTCTGTTGCGGCAAGATGCCGTTTGTGATGTGGTGATGTTTCCCCCTTTTTCTCGAGTGAGTACGTATAGTCAGAACCGGACAAGGTTAGCTCTTCGCGGCGGTAGACGTTTTCCTTGGTGGACAAGGTTAGCTCCGCGCGAGTTGGAGATGTTTTCCTTGGTGCGCGGAAACGATGCAGTACAAATGAGAGAATAGGGTGGTTTTGTCTTGGTTTGTGTGTGCCAAGGCATGGCTAGGTCTCCGTGGTCGGCTGGCTATCCCGTGACGTTCACGTCATGTGTGGAGAGTGTCCCGGCGAGAATAGTCCCCTTCTGTGTGATTGACGAGAATGCCAAGCATGGGGTCAAACCCGGGCAATGAGGCCATGAGCAGGTGGGGTCCGGCAAGGCTTCTTAGAATCGGTCAGTTTTGTGTTTCTTGGAATCCTGACATGAGACGTTAGAGCTTGTAGGCAAGCCCGGGGTTTTAGACCTTGAGTGGGTGGGGCCTTGACAAGAATTCCATGAGGCGGCCTGTGAGCCGTTGGGGGAAATGGTGACCCCTTTGTTTGCGGCTTTATGCCAATGGGGAATCAATGAGAACCCATATGATGTGATGATGTGCTAGATGCATACAAGTTAGGGTGCCTTGGGTGAAAGCCGGGTTATTGCATACATGATTGCATAAGTAGACCCTTTTTATATTATGCTCAATCAGTAGAGAACATGTATGATGTATGTGACATCCAAGCCTGTTTACCATAGTTGCTTTTCTTTCTTATGGTTATTGCGTACGAAGTGATAACTTGCAGGTTGGAGGGGTACCCCGGGGTCCGTTAGGGGCGGCCGGGAGGAGATGTGTTGTTGCACAGTTTGAGGTCAGCCTTTGCTGACCCACGTTACTAATAAATTTTTCAGGGCAAGGATCGCATGCTGGAGCTAGCTCGCCGGCCAGAAAGGCCTAAGCCTCATGAAGTGTTTTTCTCTTTTTGTAGCCCTACTTATGAGTTATTATGTTTTAGACTCTTGTTGTCCGGCTTGCATGCCGAGGTAGACTAGGAGTGCTGAGCACATTCATGATTGATGTATTATTTTCTTTTGGACACTTGATGTAAGGCCTTAAGGTCATTTGTTTTACTCTTTAGTGGTGGATAACTTCTAGTTCTGTTCTGTTTCTGCTGTGTTGTGCAAAAAGTTTTGAGTGTGGGTAGCTATATCAACTTTTAATACTAAAGCTGTGGCGTCCGTATGTTGTGGGGCCCCGGCCGTACCCATATTATACGTTCATTACAGGGGAGGTGTTACAAAGGATGTCTGCAACTCTTTCTCTTTCTCTTGTGTGTTTGTTGTTGTACGAGTTGTTGCAGAAGAAGGTTTGCAGAGAATGTTTTCTTTTTCTTCTTGTTCTTCTTCTGTATCAGGAATTGAAAAATCTGATCTTTTATTCCTTTTCTCTGAATAGAAATGATCCTTTTCCAATATAGTCATTAGCATGTCATTAATTACTTCCTTAACTGTAAATGTCTTCTAGAGGAAAGTCTAATAAAACATTTCTTGATAATTCCTTGAAACTTGATCCAGAATAAATGAAAACGGCTACAAGATCTCTGAATTAAATGCTGATAATAATTCCATGTAAGACCCCCTTTTTTTTCTTTTTCGACACCGGGGTCTTAGGCCCAGAACCGCCATTTTGCGGTGACTCCTTCACGCCCTGAAGGGTCATCACCATAAAGCGCCGATTCTGCCGGCCATCTCGATCACAGAAAAGTAGCATAAAGAAGTAAATGCAAATTGCAGTCCACAGAAAATCACATGTCATAATAAATATAACTCCACGAAGGGAGTGTCCACAAAAATAAAACATCAGAGTAGCAAAAACGGGCTTATGCCCGGTACATCAAATCCTCACTACAAAAAGGTCACTCAGGCAGAAGCAGAAAGACTACTCAAGGTCGAGACTCACGGTCCCGGCTGTGTGAACTCCGGAGCTAGACTGCCCCACCTCCAAGCGCACCGGTCTCTAGGGCTGCTCCTCCATGCTGGTCTCCACGATCCCCTAAATGATGCGGTTCGAAAACCGTTAGTCTAAAAGACTAAGTCCTATCATCCCCCTCCCCTTCACCCACGGCTCCTAGGCACCGAGCGGAGAGGAAGAAAGGGGAGGACTTGAAGGTGGAGAAAAAAATCAAAAGCAGGTGACAGCGGACCTATACTAGCAATTCTATATCATGTATAGTCATAAGCTGAAATATGAAAAGTAACCTTCACTTATGTGAAAAGAAATAAGCCAAGGGGTCTTCTGCAAGGCTCCCATCGTATAAAATGTCCCATACCAATTTATACGTTGGGGTGTCGGTGATCAAACTGTAGTAACTATATATATCAATATTAACCTTAATTTATAAACTTGCCCACACAAGCTTATAAACTAAGGGGTCGTTTTGCAGGTCCTAAAGCATAAGCATCCCATTCCACTTATACTTTAGGTGTCAAGGTTAAAGGTAACGATTATTCTATGACATGCAAGTGGGTATGATGGATCAAGCAAGTGCAACACACACACCCGACTCTGTGCACACAGACCTTTAGTTCCCCCTTTCTGGAGCCGTAACCTCCCAGGATACCTCCGTAGTGGCAGACGGAAGTGGTGGGTTGGGCCTCGCCCACCTCTAAACCAGTAAAGCACTACCGGTCAGACCTATCGTACGCCTCAACGCTTGGTGCACGAAGCGGACTCCTGCGTACTCTTGCCGGCTGGCGCACCGGACTTTGTTGGCGAAGTGCTAACCACACTTGCCGAGTCAACGTATTGGCGTCGGTGCATCGACCCTCCGATACTGAAGACCCACCACCTTAATTTCCTTTCCTTTTATGCACATGCAAATTAGCGTAATCAAGAACCGAGCCGAAGCTCCCCGGACCAACATGTCCGTCTCAAACAATCAAGCCGAAGCTCCCCGGACCCAAAGTCCGCCTTTTAACCATCCGAGCCGAAGCTCCCAGCTAACATCCCGTGCAATCAGTGTCGGTGAAATGTGCAACCCTAATTACTAAGTTACTCTTTTCAGCTTGTTAAACAGTTTACGTTAACCCAGGACTGCCCCCGGTATTCCCTGTGAAGGGCTCTCAAGGGGCACTAGGAACTGTGTTGGGATTACGCCCAGCGTTCCCTTTCGCAAGGTACTTATTTTGTTATTGGTTGATTCCCTTACCCATTTCTTTCTCATGTTCTGATATGCTAATCCTAGGGTGATTTGACTCCAACTCTCCTTGGGTAGGACGATCTTTCGTCGGACCCGAACGCCTTTAAACCCTAGGCAAAAACCACACTCTTCTCACTCATCTTCCATAGATGCAGCCCATTCCACTTATCCTTCCAGCAAACCATCAAGACCCACCATACGTGCCCTAATTCACATCCAAGTGAAATCCTGCAGTTTTGCTATATGCAGACCACTTAAGCTACCCGACCCGTAAAAAGGGAAGTACATGAAATACTCATCCAGTACCACTATGATAATTACTAGAGGGCTAAAATGATATTTGAAGCATAAATCCAGAAATCCAAAATTTTCCTAATTTGTCTGATAATTTATTTATTTATTCTAGTATCCAAAAGACCCAAGTTTGAACATGAAGTGGTGATTTCAGACAAGATAATGATCCAATAAATTTAAGGTAATTACAAAATGCCTAATAAACTCTAAGGCCTAAGTATTCAAATTTTGCAGCAAGGTTTAGGCCTTTAAATTTAATTCCAAAGATACCTCATAAAAAGTCATTTTAAAAGATTTTACAGTAATAATGACTCCACAAATTCAGGGAAAATTCAGGGATGATTGTGATGGCCTACAAATACTTTAGAAAAAGTTTCATAATTTATCATTTAAAAATAAGGCTATATTTGAGTTTTCTCATGAACTTTCAAATTTATGGGTTAATGAACAAAGTATACTAATTAACCATCAAATAATTCCACAAAAATTCCCACATGATATTATTGAGCTAGAAACACTATGCCACAAGTTTCATGATTTTTCAATAAGTAATAGCTCTTGCAAGAATTATTTAGTATGTAATCAAAATGAAGCACTTGTGAAGTAGATGCCCTAAATAGATATCCAAAAATTCTAACAAAATTCATACAAGATTATTATAGCCTAAAGCTAACTCTGCCCATGTTTCATACCCTTCCTATGGGCAGTGAGACCACAATAGCCAAATTATTAATTAGGGCAATACTATTGATTACAAATGAAATGCTACAAATATTGATCAAAATTCCTCAAGTAAATTATCAGAGGCTCAAAATACCCTAATCCCCTCACTACCCAAACTTGGTTAAGTTTCAAGATGTTTAGCTAACCTAAATCTACACTACAAGTTTTAGGTCCTAAGCTAGGGTTAGGGTTTTGGGGACCCTACCATTTTCACAATTTGCTAATATTTTTAACAGAGGGTTTTATATATCCTAGGAACCTCCTTGCAAAATTTGGTGTTTATCCAAGGTGTTTAGGACTCATGCCCTTCACAAGGCCAAAAGGTCCCTCCTTAGGGTTTGACCTAGGAACTTAGGGCAAATCTATTCCTCACCACCCAATATTCAATGGGAAGGTGATAAGTGCCATAACAAGTCAGTGGCCCAAATTTCAGCCTCTGTTGAGGTGATTTGGTCACTCAAAATAAAAAGTGCACTTTTGACCAAAATGCCCTTAATAAGGTATAGTTAGGGTTGGGTCAAAACCTATTCAAAACATATCCAAATTAGGTGAAACTCTATACAAGTACCTAAAGTGAACCCAGGGACCACTCACCAAAATTTGGGATGGTTTGGAGGTGTTTAGGGCACCTAATTAATTTATTTAATAATTATTAAATTTTTATAAAAACTATAGAAATATTTTCTCCAAAAATTTCCATTTTTGGACCAGCTCTAGGTATAGCTAGGGTAGACGCCCTGTAAAAATTTCAACTGAGTTGGACTAGGTATGAAGTGTGGGCACTCAGTTTAGTGACTGCCTAGCCCTAAGGGTATGTCCCACCAAAACGGGTGCCCTGATCAAACCAGGAGCGTAAATTGGTTCAAACCAATTTTAAAATAACGTAGACAGAAAGGGCTACAAATCATGTGTTGATCATTTCCTCATACAGAGCCTCTAACTATTTTTTAATATTTAAAGCATTAAATGACAAAAGTGTGACAGAATGAAATAAATAGAATTAATTTCCTATAGTTTAATACTGATGCAGCACGAATCTTGGCGCAGGGATCAATGACATCCGGTCATCGTCTTCGTTGAGCCGACGGCTGCGATTCATCCCGCCTGGAGCGATTTCCAAACGCCTCTGCAGGCTACCCGGCCACCTCCCCGGCCGGCCACCGGCACCACCACCTCCGTTGAGGTGGTGGCCATCCCCAGGCGGCGGCTTGGCCGCCGGAAACCTCTTTTCCGGCGATCCCGAGAGATGAAGATTTTCAGAAAAATCCATGGAAAGCCGAATTGGATCGGTCTCAATTGAGCCCGAACCTTGGACCTATTGATTGCTAAGATCTAATCATGAGTTAAGGAGAGGGGGAGGACTTTCCTGGCGGCCTGGATGCGAGAGGAGCGGCGGGATGCCATTGACGACGGCGGCGGCGCTCGGCTTCTGCAACCGCACAGTGGAATGGCTCGTCTCCTCCAGGTAAATGCTCTAAAATGATCCCCTTGGCCCCCTGATGGTGTTTAAATGGCAAATGGGGGAGAGGGGAGGCTGGTTCTTCAATGGCCATTAACACCATTAAAGGTGTGGCTCGGGAAGAGTGGAGGGGGGCTGAACCCATCCCTTGGTGGCCGGGAAACGACTGGAATCAACTCCTCTCCACTAGAGGAGTTGATTGCAGCCATAAATGGTGGCTGTTAGCCTCCCTTGGCCGGCCTTCCACTTCCCCTTCCTCTTCCTCAATTTCTCTCTCCTCCATTATCATGGAGGGGAGCTCCTTTCTCTCTCCTAGTCACCTCTGGTTTACTAGTCAACCTCACAAGCTAAATTCAGCCCACTTGATTATGATGGTCATGGGGGTGGGGTTAGACTAAGGGAGAAGTGGCTTGGGCTTGGGTTAGCCCTTTTTGGGCTAGGTTTGACTTGACCTAAATGAGGGTTGACCTGGGCCAATTTGACCATCTGGGTTGACCCCATTGGGTTTTTAGTGGCCCATTGGCTTCCCCTAAGGTCTAGGGTTACTTGAATAGGGTTGGTTGGGCCTCTTGGTGGTCTTATGTCCCTTGGCAATGACACTTTGACCATCTAGGGCTAGAGTTGACTTGGGTCAACATGACCAATTGGGTTGACCCCTATGGGTCCTGGGTGACCCATTGGCTTCCCCTAGGGTCTAGGTAGTGTTATGTAGGGTTACCCTGCCCTCTGGAGGTCACATACCCTTAGTAAGGGCACTTTGACCAGATTAGGGGCTTGAGTTGACTTGGGTCAACCTGGCCCCTAGGGCTGACCCCAATGTGTCCTTAGTGACCCATTGACCTCACGTTAGGGTTAGGAGGGCATAGGTGGGGTCCTCTAGGCTTAGAGTAGGTCAATTGACCCTAAGTAGGCTAGTTTGACCCATTTAGGGCTAGGGTTGACCTTGGTCAACTGAGCCTCTTGGGCTGACCCTAATGGGTCCTTTTGGCTCTAATGGGCCTCCCAAGGTATTAGGGGTGTTGTGGTAGGGTCTTGGGGTTAGGGTGTGGTCCATGGTCATCCTGAACCATGCTCAGAGTTCTACTATTTGCAGACCATGATGATCTCCCACCTTTCTGTCCCCTATCTCTTGGCCCATTTCTGGCTTCCTAGGGTTTTGTCATGACCTAGTCATGGCCAAAACCACTCTTAGGGGTCTAGTTGGAAGTGGGATGTTACATTCCACAGCTGTCCAAATTTGAATCTTGAAAATCGTTGAACTCTTCAGAAAAGCGTCGAACTGAGCTCCACTATCGTCGAACTGAGCTCAGAGATTTGGATATAGATAGAAATAGAGATCGTCGATCTGAGATCAACTATCGTCGAACTGAGCTCAGAGATTGAGAACCAAACTGGAGTCAAGATCGTCGATCTGAGCTCGAAGATCGTCAAATGGAGTTCGACGACTTGTTGAAGTTGAGCTCAGCGATCGTCGAATGGAGTTCGATGATCCGTCGAAGTGAGCTCAACGATCGTCGATTGGACTTCGACGATTCATCGTACTGAGCTCGACGAAATGACTTAGTTTCCAAACAGAAAAACCTTGGTCTTGAGGGCAGCTTCCAAACCTAAGTACTAACCCTTAGCCTCAATTCTACTTGACCTTTAGATCTATACAATGAGGTCAAAATAAGTTTCCTAAGAGACATAGTGATCCTGACCCAAATTAGTAATAGGGTGTTCCAACAATCTCCTCCTATTTGGGTTAGGATTACTATTTACAGATATTGAAAAATTAAGAATATACACAGCAACAATATAACGACAAAACAATGCAGAAACACAGACATAATCTCAGATAGATCAGAAAATAGAATATATTGTCACCTTACAGAATTACTCCTTTTCTTTGCTCTTTATAAGTTTTATTTCCCTGTTTGGATTAAGAGCTTCCTTCTTTGATCTTCTGTCATCAGCTGCACCTAGAGATGTTTGTTGTTTTGGCCTTGGTACTACAGCTTCAGGGTGCAGCTTCATGTAGCTTTCAGAATCAAAGAACTTACTGGAGGAGTATCTTTCCAGTTCCTTTTTCCTTTGTTCAGATAATGTAGTGATATTAGAAGTGTCCTTACCTTGCTCTCTGGCTTTCTTGATCTGATCTAGGGCAGTCAATTCCTTCATCCTAGCTGTCCAAGAAGTAGGGTTGTTCTCTGGATCCTCAAAAGGCACTGGAGGCTCATATCTGTTAGAGGGATTGTCTGGAGGAGCTCTGGATGAGACTAACTCTTTAAGCTTGTAGGGAAAGGGACCTGAAGTAGTATCGGATGAACCTAGTCCTTCCCTTGAGTATGGGTGTTGCTTGGAATAACCTTTGGAATAAACTTGAAGTTCTCTTTGGTTTCCTCTATAGCTTCCTCTCCTTGATTGATAGCCTCTGGATTGGCTTCCCCTATGTTGAGATCTTCCTTGAGACTGATAAGGGGTTTGGCTTCTAGCATAGGGTTGAACAGCAGAGCTACCACCTGCACCTGCATCAAGAGGAGGAGGTGGAGGAGGATGATGGAACTGAGAGGAACCTTTCTCATACTTTCTCTTCTTTTTCATAGCCTTTAGTTGATTCTTGGAATATTGCATCCAGTGTTCAGTAATAGTGCAGTTATGCAGAATGTAATAAGGTATGTCATTTGTGTCTTTGACTTTAGCTGGAGGAACCCTTTTCATAGCTTTGCTTCTTGCTTTTCTTTTTCTTGCAATAGTGGCTGAGGAGTCATCTGAATCAGTCCTGAACTGGTCACTTTCTGAGCTTTGATCATCATAAAGTGCATCAATCATCTTAAGATAGTCTATCTGTTGTTGGGTTTGAGCGGAGGTAACAGTAGTGACAGCAGGAGTAGAAGCAATACTGGCAGAAGAGGTCATGACAGCAGCAGTAGATACAGCGGTAATAACAGCAGTAACTGGGGCAGCAGCAGATTCAGAGATAACAGTTTCAGATACAAGAACATCAGCAGGGGCAACATCAGCAATGACAGCAGGCTCAAAATCATATGCCTCTGTCATATGTATATCCTTAGAGACTAAATCATCAGCAGTATCAGAACTATCAGACACAACATCAGTAGAAGAACCATCAATAACAGTAGTAGGGGAAGCAACAACAGAACCAGCAGGGGCAGCAGCATAAACTGAATTTACAAAGGAATGTATAATACTGGTGTCGCAGCTTGAAATGGGCACAATGGCCTTGGAGAGGTCTTCAGATGGCTGAACTGCAGTATGGTATGGAATACAGCTGAAATATATTGAATCAAAATCTGATAATAAAGATCTGAGATCCATTGAGAAAACAACAACTTGTGGTGTTGAGGCTGGAGCTTGAGTTGAAGTAACAACAGCTTGAACTGAGGAAATGGCAACAGCAGGCAATCTTTCGCCTTCATGAGGCATCTCCCCCTGCCTAGATTCAAAGAGAGCTGGATCAAGGCACCCAAAGGAAGGGATTGCCTGAGGAATGAGAGAAGATAGCCTGGCAGACAGGTCTGCAACTGACTTTAGGAGTGGAGCCAAGGAGGTCTCCAACAGAAGTGATAGCCTGGGAGCTATCAGCTCATAAAGTCTGTCTGCTAAGGATGGAAGATCTACATACTCAATAAGGACTTGAGCAGAGGTAGAGAATGAAGGTGGAGCAGCTGGAGATGTGGGTGGAGAGCTGGTGGATGTGGGAAATGAGGGTTGAGATATGGGGATTGTGGAAACTGAAGATAATGGAATGGAAATAGAAGGTGTGAAGGAGGGTTGTGCAATGATGTGTTGTTGTAACTGTTGGTAAGATGTGGAATAAGATGGTAGATCAGGAGGGGATGAAGGAGAGTCATCCATAAAGGAATCATCCAGAAGTGTGAAAGATGGAATGTGAGATGATGTGTCAAGATCTGGTTTAGGGTATTGATGAAGAGGATAGAATAGTTCTTCTATTAGTGGAAGATTTGGAGAAATTGAAGTTGGAGATGGGGTTGAAATAATGATGGTGGATGATATTTGAATGGTGGAGGTGACTGGTGGAGATGAAATAAGAGGTGGAGGAGGAGGAGAAGCAGCAGGCAAGTCTTCTGCAGGGGCAGAGGCTTGAGGGGAAGAGACTGTAACAGTCCTTGTGCCTGAAGTTGCAGCTGTAGAGGGCCTGCTGGGCTTCACAATTTGTCTGTCCCACTTGCCAAACAGGGCACAGGAGAGCCTCTTGGAGGCATTGATGTGCATCCCATTTGAGACTAGCAGGGCAGGGCATCTGTTTTGAAGATATAGCCCTAGTATCCTTCCATAAGTAACAAAGTTCTTATTTATCTTCTTCTTAATCAGATCAAAGAAAATCTCTCCCAGTTTAATTGTTTCTTATCTACAATAGCACCCATCAAACATAGTTGATACCTGGAGATGGTATCATGGGCTGAATGTTTGGCCAAAAGCACTTTTCCCACAACATCAGCTAAGAACCTGTACTCAACAACCAAATTCTTTTTCAGCAGCTTGCTAGGGTTTGCATCATAATAACCCATTTTATCAAGCATAATAGAAAATTCTTCTCCAGACATTTCAACAGAATCCTCTCCAAAATTCAATCCAAAAATCTCTGTCAGAATAGTAGGTGTTAGAGGTACCTGGTTCCAGAAATTTATCCAATCACTATATTTTGATCCTGGTTGTGGGCAGTATACACCCACTCCTTGATTTCACCTGCAGGTAAGTTTATTCTGGTGGACATGATAGTAACTAGTTTTTGTTCCTTGAACAGTTCTAGAATATCTTGGAAAATCTGATCACTGGTATTGAAAGAGTCCATATCTATATCAAATCCTGGATCAAATTTCATGGCGGCCAGGACTGCAACTGAGACGACCATGGTTTCCTGCAAAAAATAAACGACCAAGTGTAGAGAGGTTTGGAGGGAAAGAGAAAATTTGCAGAGAGATTGAAAGCGCAAAAGGAGAACGACGGCCAAAAAATGAATTTTATATTAGGGTTCGACGCAGAAAAGGAAAGATCGTTGAACTCAGTTCGACGATCGTGGCTTCTAAAGGAATCTGAAAGGTCTTCAATATCGTCGATCTACGTTCGACGATATTGGAGAGCGTCGAGCTCCGTTCGACGATATTGGAGAGCGTCGAGCTCCGTTCGACGATAGTTGACCTGGAGAGATAGTTGAGCACTATCTTAGAAGCGCTGAACTCTGGTCGACGATTTAGGAAAGCGTCGATCTCCGTTCGACGATAGGGGGAAAATCGTCGAGCGCAGTTCAGAGACCAGAAGAACTCTAGACACTAGAAAAATTGAGAAGTTTGCCTAGTTTTAGTCATTTTTAGAGTTTTAAAATCTTGGACATTATTTTAAACTTCCTCCATCTAACATTCCTAACTGATTTAGGAAGAAGGTGTGTTTCTTTTCATCCAAGGGTTTGGTGAAAATATCTCCTCTTTGCAAATCAATTGGGATATATTGAAGTTCAATTTTATTTTTCTCAACATTATCCCTTAAAAATTGATGCCTAATTTCTATGTGTTTTGTCCTACTATGGAGGACTGGATTTTGAGCTATAGAAATAGCACTTGTATTATCACAAAAGATTTTAGACTTCTCTAAGTTGTAGCCATAGTCTAGGAGTTGGTTTTGAATCCACAATATTTGTGAACAACAGCTGCCTGCGGCCATATATTCAGCTTCAGCAGTTGAAGTTGACACAAATGTTTGTTTCTTGCAAAACCAAGAGACAAGTCTGTTACCAAGAAACTAACAAGTTCCACTAGTGCTTTTCCTGTCAATTCTGCATCCAGTATAATCAGCATCAGAAAATCCAGTTAAGTCAAATGCTGAGTCTTTTGGATACCAGAGACCTAGATTTGGACAACTTTTAACATACCTGAGAATCCTTTTTACTAATGTTAGGTGTGACTCTCTAGGGCTCACTTGGAATCTAGCACAGATGCATGTAGCAAACATTATGTCAGGCCTACTAGCTGTAAGGTACAGTAAAGAGCCAATCATTGCTCTATATGTTGTCTGATCAACAGGTTTCCCATGTTCATCAGCATCCAATACAGCATTAGTAGGCATAGGTGTTTTTATACATGATGCTTCAGACTTACCAAATTTCTTAACCAATTCTTTTGCATACTTGGTTTGAGAAATAAATATGCCTTCAGCATGTTGCTTGACTTGCAATCCTAGAAAGAAGGATAGCTCACCCATGCTACTCATTTCAAATTTAGAATGCATTAGATTGGAGAACCTTCTGCATAAATTTGAATCAGTAGAACCAAAAATAAAATCATCTACATAGATTTGTACTAGTAGGGTATGGGACTTATGGGTTCTAATAAAAAGAGTTTGGTCTACTCTACCCTTATAAACTCACTTTTTAGGAGAAAGCATGCTAGGGTCTCATACCATGCTCTAGGAGCTTTCTTGAGACCACATAATGCTTTATTCAATTTAAAAACATAATCAGGATGAGATGAAGAGATAAAACCTGGAGGTTGTCTGACATAGACTTCTTCTTTGATGTCTCCATTTAGAAAAACACTTTTACATCCATCTGGTATACTTTGAAACCTTTGTGTGCTGTATATGCTAAGAAGATTCTAATAGCCTCCAACCTTGCAACTGGTGCAAAAGTCTGGTCATAATCTATGTCTTCTTCCTGAGAGTACCCTTGAGCAACTAGCCTTGCCTTGTTCCTTACAATTACTCCTTGATCATCCAATTTGTTTCTGAACACCCACTTTGTTCCAACAATGGAGTGATCCTTAGGCCTTGGTACTAGTTCCCAAACTTTGTTCTTTTCAAATTGATGCAACTCTTCTTGCATTGCCATGATCTAGTGTGGATCTTGCTCTGCATCTTGAATGGAATGAGGTTCAATTTGAGATAGGAAGCAAGTGTGCAACAAGTTTTAGTTGACCTGATTTCTAGTATGCACACCAGGTGAGATGTCTCCAATTACTTGGGAAATTGGATGGTCTCTTGATGTTACTAAATCAACAGGGGGTGTTGATTGTTCACCAACCTGTGTTGTTGTTTCCTCTTGTGGTACAACAACTGGCTCTTCAAGAAGTTTCTCTTCAAGGTGTTGATTGTCTTCTTCATCTTCACTGCTTTCCACTTTTTGAATGATTTGTAATCTGTCCAAGTCTTCAGCAAGAGAATGTACCTGCAAAGGTTCTATGGTAGAAGTGTTCTTCTCCTTGAAAGACATGTTAGTTTCATCAAAAGATATGTGAAAAGATTCTTCAATTTTAAGAGTTGATTTATTATATACCCTATAAGCCTTACAGATCATGAAGTATCCCAGAAACACTCTTTCATCAAATTTAGCTAAAACTTTTGCTAAATACTTCTTGTCATTATTGTGTATATAGAAAATACAACCAAAAATTCTAAAATAATCTATTTTAGGTTTCTTGCCTTTGAGTAATTCATAGGGAGTCTTTCCCTTCAGTTTAGATATTAAACTTCTGTTCAGCACATAGTTGGAGGTGTTCACTGCCTCTGCCCAAAAGGATAGAGGAAGGTGAGCATCTGACAACAATATAGTGGCAGATTCAATAAGGGTTCTATTTTTCCTTTCAGCTACCCCATTTTGTTGAGGAGTTCTAGGAGCTGAGAAAGTGTGTCTGATCCCTTCACTCTGACAGAACTCTTGAATAAGAAGAGAATCAAACTCTGTCCCATGATCACTTCTGATCAGGGCAATGCGAGTATTGAACTCAATCTGTATGCATTTGAGAAACTCTGTCAAACACTTAAAGTTATCAGACTTCTTTCTCAGAAAGAACATCCATGTGAATCTAGAGAAGTCATCTACAACTACTAAGGTGTAAGATTTCCATCCTAAGCTCTGTACTGTAATGGGTCCAAAAAGATCCATGTGTAACAGATACAAAATCCTAGGTAAATCACTCTTATTAAGTGACTTGAAACTATTTTTAGTTTGCTTGCCTAATTGACAAGCCTTGCAGAGTCCTTCCTTCTTGTAGGGGCCAGAAGGTAGTCCTCTAACAAGGTTGTCCTTGGATAGCCTAGCAATGGTTCTAAGATTTATATGTCCTAATCTCTTATGCCATAATACATTAGGTCTACTAACAGAGTTAAACATGCAAATATCTACTTCAATTGAAAGAAAGTCTACTAAATAGATGTTACCTTTTCTTTTACCTATCAACACAGTTGTGTTGTCCTCTGATTTGATCTTGCATAGGGCTTTGCTGAAAGTCACCTGGTAGCCTTCATCACATAGCTGACTGATACTGATCAAATTGTGCTTCAGTCCTTCCACATAGGCTACCTTCTTGAATGTGACTGTGCCAATCTAGACTGCACCATATCCTTTAGTTTGTCCAAAGTTTGAGTCACCAAATATGACTTTGGGTCCAAGCTTGGCTTTAAAGGATGTGAGGTTGTCCTTATTTCCTGTCATGTGCTTTGAGCATCCACTATCCAAATACCATTGCTGGTTTGGTGTTGGATAGGTCTTCACCTGCACATAAAATAATTCACTTGTTTTTGACCGAGTTTACCTTGGGCCTAGGTTGATAACCTTTAAATTCAGAAATAAATGACATCCCTGGTTGACTCTTATAACCTTCAGGATGATATCTCCTTGGAGTTATTATCCATTCAGTGTAAGGGTTAAATCTTTAGGATGAAGGACCCCTAGGATTGGATTTTGATTTACCCTTGAAATAATTTCCAAAGCTCTGATCTCTCTTCGACGATCGTTGAGCTGCGTTCGACAATCTTGGGTCAGGTCATCGAGCTCCGTTCGACGGTCGACTATGGCAGAGTTCAGGAATTAGAGATCGTCGACCTGAGTTCGACGATTTTGCCTGAGATCGTCTATCTACGTTCGGCGATCGTCGAGCTCCGTTCGACGATTTCTGCTGGATCTTGGTTTTCTTAGGTAGATCAGAATTTTTCCTAGCTACCTCTACAACTCCCTTCCCTTTATCAGAAATAAACTTAATTTGGGTTGTTAGAACTATATGTTGGCTGGATGAAGCACCCAAGCCCAGTGTACTATTGAATCTAGAGTTCACTGTGCTTGTGATGTCCATTAGCTTGATGCTTCTCCCATTGAGGGATTCTTCAAGCTTCTTGGCCTCTGATAGATCACTTTTCAGTGAAGCTATCTGCTCGCTAAAGCACTCCAACTCCTCAGAGAGTTTGAGGTTTTCTGATTTTAAGGTACTATATTCAGACAATTGATTTCTGAGAGAGATAATTTCCTTCTCAGATTTTAATAGGTCCAAACACAGTGCTTTAAATTCATACTTAAAGTCCTCAGAATTGAAATCAAAAGAACTAATTACCTGGTCTTCTTCAAATTGAGTTTCTGAGTCTGACTTTGACTCTTCTGCATCAGAATTGTGTTGAGAGACATTGATTGCCATCATGCATAACTCCTTCTCTTCAGCATCATCTTCATCATCACTTGAGCTGGATAAAGTTTCTAATTCCTCTTCAGTCTCACTCCAAGATTCAGCAACAAATCCCTTCCTTGTGTGTTTGTTCTTGCTTGAATAGGGTTTGTCATTGCTATTCTTCTTGAAGTCCTTATCTTTTCTTCTTTCTCTCTTATCCTTTTTGTCCTTGTTTTTGTTCTTTGGTCAGTCAGGCACAATGTGGCCTGCTTTCCTGCAACCAAATCAAATAATTTTTTTATTGTTTGATTTATCATACCTTGGCTTGTCATGCTCTTTGTATGATCTCTTCCTGAAGTCCTTTCTAGCCATCTTGTAAAATCTTTTGGCCAGCAGACTAAGCAGCTCATCTTTGCCTGTGACCTTGTCTTCAGGCTGATCTTCCGTGGCTTTGAAAGCTATTGTCTTTTCCTTTCTTGTGGCTGGTGAGGCAGCCTTCTGCTCTTTTTCTCTATTCTTAATGAGCAGCTCATAAGACTTGAGCTTGCCAAAGAGAGCTTCTGTTGTAATCTCATTCAGACTTCTGGCATCCTTGATTGGCCAGATTCTTGAGTCCCAAGTGCTTGGGAAGCACATTAGGATTTTGTCATTTAGCTCAGTCAATGAGATCTCCTTATCCAAAGTTTTCAGCTCATTGACTATCAGACTGAGTCTGTTGTACATGTTCTGCAACTGACTCAGCTTCTCCTTTCTTGAAGTTCTCATATTGGGTTATGAGGTGAGATCTTCTGTCTTTTCTTTCATCAGCAGATCCTGAGACTATTCCAGTTAGCTTATCCCAGATTTCCTTTGCTGAGTTACATTCAGCCACCTTTTGGAAAATCTCATCAGACATAGTCTGGGCTAAGATATTCATAGCCTTTGCATCTGCTATTTTCCACTTCTTGATCTCTGCATCTATTCCTGAGGGAGGTGGAACAGCATTTGTGCTTGCGTTCTATGGAGGTCTTGGACACACTGTCAAAACAGAATTTAAAATTTCCTCATCAATAGAATTCATGTAGAGTCTAATCCTTGCCTTCCAAAGTGCAAACTTGTATAGATTGCACACTAGAGGTCTGTTGCTAGCATAATATTTGTTTTGGGCCATGATTTGGGAAGAAAAATTCTAATAACAAAATCAAAACAAGCAGATCTAACTAGGGATCTTTGGGTTCAGGTGTTAGCCTGTGCAACCACTGAGATGTGGTATTTTTAACAAACCTCCCTCTGATACCAATTGAAAGTGTGAGTTAGATATGATATACTCTAGAGGGGGGGTGAATAGAGTATGGTGCTTGCTAAAACTTTTACAACAGTTGTTGTATTCTAATGTGAACAGGAAGCAAATAAAAAAAGTAATTCTAATCACAGAAACTATCTAATCACAGAGCAACCTAGTCACAAACCACAACCAAAAACAAAAAGAAAAACAAGCAACCAGAAGACACAAGGAGCTATAGTGGTTCCCCAATCAACCTGGGTACATCCACTCTTCTACCACCCTAGGTAGGAATGCACTGCAGGATGAGTTGATCATGTGTCCTAGGCACCAATGAGCTTTTGATAAGGTGCTCAAAAACCAAACCAGATTTTTTGATCAGGTGTCTTGCCACCAATGAGCTTTTGATAAGGTGCTCAAAAACCACACACAAACCTTTGAAGGGAGTTTGAAAAACCCTTTATAGAGGTAGGGATGAGAGAGTGATAAAAGTCTTCTTTTCTCAATCACAGTGAGAAGACTATGTGGATTCAGTGATGTTGTCAAAGCTCCCCCTGAGATCTGTAGTTGTTCAGGAAGTGAAGCTTTGCAGTAGGGTGATAGGCCTTCAGAAAATTGATCTCCAGCAAATGATGATTTCAGCAACAACTGAAATGTGAGGTGTCTAGAGTCTTGAATGATGATGGCCTTGAACACTTGAATCAAAAGATATCTGAAGATTTCAGTTTGTTGATCTACTTTTGGTGTTGGTGTTCTTGTGTGAATCTTTGAGACTAAGGATGTCTGCAACTCTTTCTCTTTCTCTTGTGTGTTTGTTGTTGTAAGAGTTGTTGCAGAAGAAGTTTTGCAGAGAATGTTTTCTTTTTCTTCTTGTTCTTCTTCTGTATCAGGAATTAAAAAATCTGATCTTTTATTCTTTTTCTCTGAATAGAAATGAACCTTTTCCAATATAGCCGTTAGCCTGTCATTAATTACTTCCTTAACTGTAATTATCTTCTGGAGGAAAGTCCAATAAAACATTCCTTGATAATTCCAAGAAACTTGCTCCAGAATAAATGAAAACGGCTACAAGATCTTTGAATTAAATGCTGACAATAATTCCACAGCTTTCCAAATTTGAATCTTGAAAATCGTTGAACTCTTCAGAAAAACGTCGACTGAGCTCCACTATCATCGAACTGAGCTCAAAGATTTGGACATAGATAGAAATAGAGATCGTCGATTTGAGCTCAACTATCGTCGAACTGAGCTCAGAGATTGAGAACCAAACTGGAGTCAAGATCGTCGATCTGAGCTCGAAGATCGTCGAATGGAGTTCGACGACTTGTTGAAGTTGAGCTCAGCGATCATCGAATGGAGTTCGACGATCCGTCGAAGTGAGCTCAACGATCGTCGATTGGAGTTCGGACGATTCGTCGTACTGAGCTCGACGAAATGACTTAGTTTCTAGACTGAAAAACCTTGGTCTTGAGGGCAGCTTCCAAACCTAAGTACTAACCCTTAGACTCAATTCTACTTGACCTTTAGATCTATACAATGAGGTCAAAACAAGTTTCCTAAGAGACATAGTGATCCTGAACCAAATTAGTAATATGGTGTTACAACAACTAGTGATAAGACGACGGAACGGCCCTGAAGTAGTTGATAAGAGGCCGCCCGAATATGGCATTATAACCGCTCGGCATGTCGACGATGATGAAGCGGCATCGGATCGACGTCCCACCGAGCGTAACTAGCAGTTCCACTGCTCCCTCCACCTCTTTCTTCTCTCCTGAGAAGCCAAATAGCGGTCCATCTGCAGCTTGGACCCGGGATTCTTCCACCTGAAGCCCGTCGAAGGTTATCTTGAAGATTACGTTCACCGAGATACCGTTGTCTGCGAGGATTTGGTTGACGGTGAAATCCTCGATGGCGGCTTGAATGACTAAGGCATCATGGAAAGGGTTCTCATTCTCCAACATATCTTCCTCCGAGAATGTGATCTCCTCTAACGGCGGCGGGGTCTGCGACGTCGAAGTGACGTCCTTCCGATAGATTTGGTGAATACTTCCCTTGCGAGAAGCTCCAAGCCTGGCCCCTCCATTGATCACACCTACATGCCCACCTCCTGGGCCATGTATTACTTCCCCACGAGTCCCCAGATCGACTCGGTCCTCGTTCCTCCTCCTTGCTGGATCCTGGAATGCAACCTCCCCCATCAGGGCATCCTGCCTCTATTGCTCTCTTTCCGCCGCTCCTGCCTCCAGCCTCCTCTTTGATTCCCAAAATTCTGGGCAAGCCAAGGTCTCGTACCCCTCTACTCGATGAATATCGCAGTAAAGGGGAATCACCGTTACCTCCTGGTGCATCACTCGCTGCTCCCTCCGACGCCACTTGTTGTCTTGGCGAGTGATGGCCATTGTCTCCCTTCCTCCTCCTCCTAAACCTCCCTCCTGCCTGATTTCCACTCCTCCTCTCTTCTTGATATTGCTGCCTTGCTGGTCTCCATTGGGGGCGATTCTCTGGATACTGGAATCTCCTTTCCTCCCTTCCTCCGTCCCGAGCTTCCGTCGGCCTCCTCTCTTCCCTCCTCCGAGGCCTCTCCTGCCTCCTTTCTTCAACCCTCCTGGGTTCTTCTCTCCTCTTCCTCTCTTCTCTCTTTGGATCTTCTTTCTTCTTCTCCTCCTTCCTTTCTGGCGTCCTCCTTGACCTAGACCCCGAAGGTCCTGCTCTTGCCTTCTCCACCGCGATCTCTCCATCTAGCCTTGCTAAGAAGTCCTTGTTCTTCTCCTCTCCACGAACGAAAGTGTTCGCCTTCTCTATCATCTCTTCAAAGGATCTCGGGGGTTTGGACCCCATCTCCAGACTGAACAAACCTTGCTTCAACCCGAACTTGAGAGCCACCATCAAGGTAAAACTGTCCACCTCCTCCACCTCCAAAATCTCCTCTTGAAAATGGTCGATGTAGTGCCCCAAACTATCGTGTTGCCCAAGGACGATTTTGAAGAGGGTTGTCGCTTCTTTCTTCCACTTCTTTCGAAGTCGCGAAACTTGTCATAAGGCCCCGACGCAAATCTGAGAAGTAGTACACAAGACCCTGCCGGTAGTTGATGGAACCAATCCCGAGCATTTCCCTTGAGGGGGATGGAGAAGAACCTGCACTTGAAGTCATCGGACATGTTACGAATGGAGACGACGTCCTCAAACCACTGGAGGTGTCTGGAAAGATCGTCTCTGCCGGAGTAGTAAGTAAGAAAGGGTTCCCTAAACCCTTCTGGGACAGGAGCGGCGAGGATCTCGTCACAGAAGGGGCTCCTCCCTCCCTGACGGTGACGAGTTTCATCCTCGCTGGAGACGACATACTCGTTGTAGTGCCGAGTATCTCTGAACCTCGCCGGCGACATTGGATCCCAATAATGGATTTCCCCTGGCTGCTCGTCGGGTAAAGTCGCGACTGCATTGGTCGCTCTTCCCTTGCCCAAGCGTGCTCCTTTCCAGCTCGCCTCGGCGGCGCTTCCTCTTCTAGCGGCGTCAGGCGACGAGGAGAGGTCGTCGTGACCTCTGGGCGCTGAGCGAAACTAGTGAGAATGGTTTTCTCGATCTTCCTCGCAAACTCTTCAAACGCGCCACTGTTACAAACTCGCCACCTCACGCGGCATCTCCTCCTACTGCCGAGTTGCCGACCAACTCTCTGTGCTGGCCACCTATGGCCATCTCACTCAACTTCCAAAATTTCCTCCTCAGCTGTGATCCACGCTCACTGCACCAAGTGTTGAAGCCAGGAAAAATCCCAACCTCAGAATTCGGACCAAAGCCGCCTAAGGTTACTGGCTCAGAAGCCGGATCAGACAGCAGAGATGACTAGAACGAAGAAACAGGTTAAACAGGACCCCAGATGCTACGGTGGGAAGGACCCACCACGTACATGGATGCTCGAAAGGAGCAGCCCCTTCTCAACCAAAGATGGCCGAACTGGGTACGAGGGAAGCTAGCTGGCGAGGACGCAAAGTCGCGACTAACTCTAAGGAAAAGGAATCCGAAGACTTGGCTAGTATCCCGAAGCTGAAGCGCGCGAGTATCCTGCTGAGGATTTCTAGTGCTCCACCTCGTACCCCTGGGGTCCTATTTATAGGCAAATGCAAGGGGAGGGGGGGTCATATTTATACCCCACCCTTCTGGCGACTAGGCGACTTCCAAAGGAACTCGCACGGGCTGGGCGAGTATCTTACCTAGTCGCATACCTAGCGAGTATGCGAGGGGAGCTCGCCTATACTCGCCCAGGCCTTCCGCGATCTTAAGTGCTGACTTTGACTCCTGCCTTCACTTGTTGACTTGGACTTCTGCTGACTTGGCTGTGGTAGGACCCACTCTTGACAAATACGGGTTGTACAGGTCTCATCCATCTTCTTCACGAACAAGACTGGTGCTCCCCATGGCGAGGAACTCAGCCTAACAAATCCAGCCTCCACCAGCTCCTACAGCTATCTCATAAACTCCACCAACTCCTTTGGAGGCATCTGATAGGGAGCACTAGACACCGGCTTAGCTCCAGGAACCAAATGAATCTGGAAGTCCTTCTCCTGGTGAGGTGGCAATCCTAGTAGTTTCTCGAGAAATACATCCGCAAAGTCCCGCACCACTGCTATATTAGCAACCGTCGTCTTGACCACGACCATCTAAAAGGACAACTGATAAACCACATCTCCCTGCAAGTGGGACTTGACGGCCTGAGTAGTAGATAACATACCACGGTAGATGGGATTAATACCATTGAAGGCCTCGAAGGTGTCGTCATATCTCAGCACCACCTTCATCGCTGTGTAGTCTATCTAGCCATGGTTCCAGGTAAGCCATGTCATGCCCAGAACAAGGTCGAAGTCCGGCATCCTTAAGACCGTTGTCGGGGCCTCGAGTGTCAGACCATAAATCATGTTGGAACACCCTATTACTAATTTGGGTCAGGATCACTATGTCTCTTAGGAAACTTGTTTTGACAAAATTGTATAGATCTAAAGGTCAAGTAGAATTGAGTCTAAGGGTTAGTAGTTAGGTTTGGAAGCTGCCCTCAAGACCAAGATTTTCAGTTTCAGAAGACTAAGTCATTTCGTCGAGCTCAGTACGACGAATCGTCGAACTCCAATCGACGATCGTTGAGCTCACTTCGACGAGTCGTCAAACTCCATTCGATGATCGCTGAGCTCAACTTCAACAAGTCGTCGAACTCCATTCGACGATCTTCGAGCTCAGATCGACGATCTTGACTTCAGTTTGGTTCTCAATCTATGAGCTCAGTTCGACGATAGTTGAGCTCAGATCGACGATCTCTGTTTCTATAAAAGTCCAAATCTCTGAGCTCAGTTCGACGATAGTGGATCTCAGTTCGACGTTTTTCTGAGGAGTTCAATGTTGTTCAAAATTCAAATTTGGACAGCTGTGGAATTATTGTCAGCATTTAATTCGGAGATCTTGTAGCCGTTTTTCAATTAATCTGGAGCAAGTTTCAGGAAATTGTCAAGGAATGTTTTGTTGGATTTTCCTCCAGAAGACAAAAGCAATTAAGGAAGTCATTTATGACAGGCCAACGGCTATCTTGACAGTGGATCATTTCTATTTAGACATCAAGAGAATAAAAGATTAGATTTTTCAGAACTGAAAAAGAAGAACAAGGAGAGACACATATTCTGAAATAACAATTCTCTGCAAACTTCTTCTGCAACAACTCTTACAACATCAACATCAATTACACAAGAGAAAGAGAAAGAGAAAGAGAAAGAGTTGCAGACATTCTTAGTCTCAAGAATTCATACAAGAACACCAACAACAAAAGGAGATCAACAAACTGAAATCTTCAGATCTCTTTTGATTCAAGTGTTCAAGGCCATCATCATTCAAGACTCCATACACCTCACATTTCAGTTGTTGCTGAAATCATCATTTGCTGGAGATCAATTTTATGAAGGCCTATCACCCTACTACAAAGCTTCACTTCATGAACAACTACAGATCTCAGGGGGAGCTTTGACAACATCCACAATCTTCTCTCTAACTGTTGACAGAGAAGATGTTCTTATCCCTCTCTCTCTCTGTTGTAAAGGGTTTTTCAAACTCCCTTCAAAAGTTTGTGTTTGGTTTTTGAGTACCTTATCAAAAGCTCATTGGTGGCAAGACACCTGATCAAAAAATCTGATTTGGTTTTTGAGCACCTTATCAAAAGTTCATTGGTGCCCAGGACACCTGATCAACTCATCCTGCAGTGGATTCCTACCTAGGGTGGTAGAAGAGTGGATGTGCCCAGGTTATTTGGGGAACCACTATAGCTCCTTGTGTCGTCTGGTTGCTTGTGTTTCCTTTTGTTTCTGGCTGTGGCTTGTGATTAGATTTCTTTGTATATTGTGATTATTCTGTGTTTAGATTACTTTTTATTATTTGCTTCCATGTTCACATAAGAATACAAAAACTGTTGTAAAAAGTTTTTAGCAAGCACCATACTCTATTCACCCCCCTCTAGAGTATATCAGATCTAACTTGCACTTTCAATTGGTATCAAAGCGAGGTTGGTTAAACATACCACATCTCAGTGGTTGCACAGGCTAACACCTGAACCCAAAAATTCCTATAGTTAGATCTGCTTGTTGTAGATTTTGTTATTAGAATTATTTCTTCACAAATCATGGCCCAAAACAAAGATTATGCTAGCACCAGACCTCCAGTGTGCAATCTATCCAAGTTTGCACTTTGGAAGACAAGGATTAGACTCTACATGAATTCTATTGATGAGGACATTTTAATTCTGTTTTGACAGTGTGTCCAAGACCTCAAGAGAACACAAGCACAAATGCTGTTCCACCTCCCTCAGGAACAGATGCAAAGATTAAGAAGTGGAAGGTAGCAGATGCAAAGGATCTGAACATCTTAGCCCAGACTATGTCTGATGACATTTTCCAAAAGGTAACTAAATGCAACTCAGCAAAGGAGATCTGGGACAAGCTATCTGAAATAGTCTCAGGATCAGCTGATGAAAGAAAGGACAGGAGATCCCACCTCATATCCCAATATGAGGATTTCAAGAAAGGAGAGGCTGAGTCAGTTGCAGACATGTACAACAGACTCAGTCTGATAGTCAATGAGCTGAAAACTTTGGATAAAGAGATCTCATTGACTGAGCTAAATGATAAAATACTAATGTGCTTCCGAAGCAGTTGGGACACAAGGATCTGGCCAATCAAGGATGCCAGAAGTCTCAATGAGATCACAACAGAAGCTCTCTTGGGCAAGCTCAAGTCTTATGAGTTGCTCATCAAAAATAGAGAAGAAGAGCAGAAGGCTGCCTCACCAGCCACAAGAAAGGAAAAGACAATAGCTTTCAAAGCCACTGAAGATCAGCCTGAAGACAAGGTCACAGGCAATGATGAGCTGCTTAGTCTACTGGGCAAAAGATTTTACAAGATGGCCAGAAAGGACTTCAGGAAGAGATCATACAAAGAGCATGACAAGCCAAGGTATGATAAGTCAAATAATAAAGATATTATTTACTTTGGTTGCAGGAAATCAGGCCACATTGTGCCTGACTGTCTAGAAAATAAAAACAAGGACAGAAAGGACAGGAAAGAAAGGAGAACAGAAAAATACTTCAAGAAGAATGGCAATGACAAACCCTCCTCCTGCAGGAACAAACACACAAGGAAGGGATTTGTTGCTGAATCTTGGAGTGAAACAGAAGAAGAATCAGAAGCTTCATACAGCTCCAGTGATGATGAAGATGATGCTGAAGAGAAGGAGTTCTGCATGATGACAATTAATGCCTCTCAACACAATTCTGATGCAGAAGAGTCAGAGTCAGACTCAGAAACTCAATTTGAAGAAGACCAGGTAATTAGTTCTTTTGATTTAAATTCTGAGGACTTTAAGTATGAATTTAAAGCACTATGTTTAGACCTATTAAAATCTGAGAAGGAAATTATCCCTCTCAGAAATCAATTGTCTGAACATAGTACCTTAAAATCAAAAAACCTCAAACTCTCTGAGGATTTGGAGTGCTGTAGGGAGCAGATAGCTTCACTGAAAAGTGAACTATCAGAGGCCAAGAAGCTTGAAGAATCCCTCAATGGGAGAAGTATCAAGCTAATGGACATCACAAGCACAGTGAACTCTAGATTCAATAGTACACTGGGCTTGGGTGCTTCATCCAGCCAACCTATAGTTCTAACAACCCCAATTAAGTTTATTTCTGATAAAGGGAAGAGAGTTGTAGAGGTAGATAGGAAAAATTCTGATCTGCCTAAAAAACCAAGATCCAGCAGAAATCGTCGAACGGAGCTCGACGATCGCCGAACGCAGATCGACGATCTCAGGAAACATCGTCGAACTCAGGTCGACGATCTATAATTCCTGAACTCTGCCACAGTCGACCGTCGAACGGAGCTCGACGATCTGACCCAAGATCGTCGAACGCAGCTCAACGATCGTCGAACAGAGATCAGAGCTTTGGAAATTCTTTCAATGGTAAATCAAATTCCAATCCTAGGGGTCCTTCATCCCAAAGATTTAACCCTTATACTGAATGGATAATACCTCTAAGGAGATATCATCCTGAAGGTTATAAGAGTGAAACAGGGAAGTCATTTATTTCTGAATTTAAAGGTTATCAACCTAGGCCCAAGGTAAACTGGGTCAAAAACAAGTGAATTATTTTATGTGCAGGTGAAGACCTATCCAACACCAAACCAGCAATGGTATTTAAATAGTGGGTGTTCAAAGCACATGACAGGAAACAAGGACAACCTCACATCCTTTAAAGCCAAGCTTGGACCCAAAGTCATATTTGGTGACTCAAACTTTGGACAAACTAAAGGATATGGTGCAGTCCAGATTGGCACAGTCACATTCAAGAAGGTAGCCTATGTGGAAGGACTGAAGCACAATTTGATCAGTATCAGTCAGCTATGTGATGAAGGCTACCAGGTGACTTTCAGCAAAGCCTTCTACAAGATCAAGTCAGAGGACAACACAACTGTGTTGACAGATAAAAGGAAAGATAACATCTACTTAGTAGAATTTCTTTCAACAGATGTAGATATTTGCCTGTTTAACTCTGTTAGTAGACTTAATGTTTTATGGCATAAGAGACTAGGGCATATAAACCTTAGAACCATTGCTAGGCTATCCAAGGACAACCTTGTTAGAGGACTACCTTCTGCCCCCTACAAGAAGGAAGGACTCTGCAGGGCTTGTCAATTAGGCATGCAAACTAAAAATAGTTTCAAGTCACTTAATAAGAGTGATTCACCTAGGATGTTGTATCTGTTACACATGGATCTTTTTGGACCCATTACAGTACAAAGCTTAGGAGGGAAATCTTACACTTTAGTAGTTGTAGATGACTTCTCTGATTCACAAGGGTGTTCTTTCTGAGGAAGAAGTCTGATAACTTTAAGTGTTTGACAGAGTTTCTCAAATGCATACAGATTGAGTTCAATACTCACATTGCCCTGATCAGAAGTGATCATGGGACAGAGTTTGATTCTCTTCTTATGCAAGAGTTCTGTCAGAGTGAAGGGATCAGGCACACTTTCTCAGCTCCTAGAACTCCTCAACAAAATGGGGTAGCTGAAAGGAAAAATAGAACCATTATTGAATCTGCCACTACATTGTTGTCAGATGCTCACCTTCCTCTATTCTTTTGGGCAGAGGCAGTGAACACCTCCAACTATGTGCTGAACAGAAGTTTAATACATAAACTAAAGTGCAAGACTCCCTATGAATTACTCAAAGGGAAGAAACCTAAAATGGATTATTTTAGAATTTTTAGTTGTATTTGGTACATACATAATAATGACAAGAAATACTTAGCAAAATTTCAAGCTAAAGCTGATGAAGGAGTGTTTCAGGGATACTCCATGATCAGTAAGGCTTATAGGGTATATAATAAATCAACTTTTAAAATTGAAGAATCTATTCACATATCTTTTGATGAAACTAACATGTCCTTCAAGGAGAAGAATATTTCTACCATAGAACCCTTGCAGGTACATTCTCTTGCTGAAGACTTGGACAGATTACAAATCATTCAAAAAGAGGAAAGCAGTGAAGATGAAGAAGACATTCAACATCCTGAAGAGAAATTTCTTGAAGAGACAATTGTTGTACCACCAGAGGAAACAACAACACAGGTTGGTGAACAATCAACACCTCCTGTTGATTTAGTAACATCAAGAGACCATCCAATTTCCCAAGTAATTGGAGACATCTCAGCTGGTGTGCAAACCAGAAGTCAGGTCAACCAAAACCTGTTGCACACTTGCTTCCTATCTCAAATTGAACCTCAATCCATTCAAGATGCTGAGCAAGATCCACACTGGATCATTGCAATGCAAGAAGAGTTGCATCAATTTGAAAAGAACAAAGTTTGGGAACTAGTAACAAGGCCTAAGGATCACTCCATTGTTGGAACCAAGTGGGTGTTCAAAAACAATTTGGATGATCAAGGAGTAATTGTAAGGAACAAGGCAAGGATAGTTGCTCAAGGGTACTCTCAAGAAGAAGACATAGACTATGACCAGACTTTTGCACCAGTTGCAAGGTTGGAGGCTATTAGAATCTTCTTAGCATATGCAGCACACAAAGGTTTCAAAGTGTACCAGATGGACGTAAAAAGTGCTTTTCTCAATGGAGACATCAAAGAAGAAGTCTATGTTAGACAACCTCCAGGTTTTATCTCTCCAACTCATCCTGACTATGTTTTTAAACTGAACAAAGCATTATATGGTCTCAAGCAAGCTCCTAGAGCATGGTATGCGACCCTAGCATGCTTTCTCCTGAAAAATGAATTTATAAGGGGTAGAGTAGACCAAACTCTTTTTATTAGAACCCATAAGTCTCATACCCTACTAGTACAAATCTATGTAGATGATATTATCTTTGGTTCTACTGATTCAAATTTGTGCAGAAGGTTCTCAAATCTAATGCATTCTAAATTTGAAATGAGTAGCATGGGTGAGCTATCCTTCTTTCTAGGATTGCAAGTCAAACAACATGCTGAAGGCATATTCATTTCTCAAACCAAGTATGCAAAAGAATTGGTTAAGAAATTTGGTATGTCTGAAGCATCTTGTATGAAAACACTGATGCCTACTAATGCTATATTGGATGCTGATGAACATGGGAAACCTGTGGATCAGACAACATATAGAGCAATGATTGGCACTTTATTGTACCTTACAGCTAGTAGACCTGACATAATGTTTGCTACATGCATATGTGCTAGATTCCAAGTGAGCCCTAGAGAGTCATGAAAGATATTGTACCTAAACACCTAGAGGGGGGTGAATAGGTGACTTGAATCTTTTTAATTTTTATGGCAGAATACAGAATCTAACACAGAATTCTATCTACTTTATCACAGTACACATTCAGTAATCACAGAATTCACAGCATACAGTAGACACAAAGTTTTTATAGTGGTTCCCCAAGGTTTGGGTACATCCACTTTCCCCCTTCGCCTATCTAGCAGTGTACTAGGTTCGACCAAACTCCTTCACTATCTCAGAACCCAAAACAGGTTCCTACACCTCAGGCCCAAGGCCCTACAACTCAGTTTCTTCACAAAGCCTACACTCAGCCACCAAGGCCTACACTCAGCCACCAAGGCCTACACTCAGAGATTCCAATCTCCTACACTCAGGCTCTCAAGCCCTACACTCAGCATTTATAATTACAGGCTTACAAAACCCAGATCCCTAAGGATCCTACAAGATATAATGAATACAAAAATGTATACTCAACAACTCAGAGAATAGAGAGATGAGATGTGAGTTTCTTGATGAGTTCTTGGAAGAACTCAGCTGAAATCAATCTGACTTAGCTTTCTTCAAAGCTTCTTGAATGTAGAACACAATAAGACTGATTCCTCTGCAGTTGATCCTTGATCTCTGCTACTTAAGATTCAGAATAAATCTGAACCCTTCTTCTCAGCCGGGTTCCAACGGCTGATTTCTTCTGCAATTACCAAGGATTATTTCAACATTAAGTGTTGGGACCAACTCACAGCAAAGAGCCGTTGAATCGGGAATGAATGGAAAGCGTGGGCTGATTGGCTAAATCTCGGTCATCAATCCTGGTGGTGGGACTAACTGATCAATCGGCCAGAGATATAACGAATCAGATCATCGAATCAAGAAGTGAATTCCTTGTCTAGGTTTTCAGAAAACCTAGACAAGGAATTCACTTCTTGATTCGATGATCTGATTCGTTATATCTCTGGCCGATTGAGCAGTGAGTCCCACCACCAGGATTGATGACCGAGATTTAGCCAATCAGCCCACGTTTTCCATTCATTCCCGATTCAACGGCTCTTTGCTGTGAGTTGGTCCCAACACTTAATGTTGAAATAATCCTTGGTAATTGCAAAAGATAGCAACAGCTGGCCCGCCAACGTCTTGGATGGAGCTCTCTCTCTCCAACTTCTTAGATCTTCACTAGATTCTTCAAGGAATAGCTAGCTCTTCTTCTTTGTTTTAATTACTTGATCAATACTCTGAACAACCTTTTCTGTAGACAGTATAAGCATATTTATAGGCCTTCTTCATGGTAACCGGCTGGTCCGGTTCATAACTGATTTCTGACAACTCTGACAGATGCTGTAGACCGGCTGGAATGGTAGCTGTCAAGTCATCCAGTCAGTTCTTGAAAATTCTGTAACTTTCTAAAAGTGTCGAGACTGACTGTCTTTAAGTGTCGACACTTATAGACCAAGTGTCGACACAAGTTGTCTAAGTGTCGACACTAGCCTACAAGGTGTCGACACAACTCCTTGAGTTGTAGATTTTATATCTCGACACTACTTCTTCTTCATGTGTCGACACTAATAATGTGTGTCGACACAAGTACTTGTACTTCAGTATATTACTGAATTCTTCTAAGTGTCGACACATCTACTTGTGTCGACACATCTTCATGTGTTGAACTTGTATTAGTGTCGACACATCTTCTTGGTGTCGACACTTGCCTTTAGTGTTGATACTTGCTGAGTGTCGACACAGCTCCTTGTGTCGACACATTCTTCCTTGTGTTGAGACTCTGGCTGAGTGTCGACACATCCCCTTAGTGTCGACACTTGTACTTAGAATATTTTGTTGAACTTTGCTGATCTTTGTTAAGTGTCGACACAGCTCCTTGTGTCGACACTTTCTTCAAGTGTTGTGTCTTCAGCTGAGTGTCGACACATTCTTTCTTGTGTCGACACTTTCTACAAGTGTTGACTCTTCTGTTGTGTGTCGACACATTGCTCTGGGGGTCGACACTTATACTTAGTCTCTGCTGACTTTTGCTGAGTGTCGACACAGCCTCCAAGTGTCGACACTTTCTGATGTAGACACAGTTTCTCTGGGTGTCGACACAACTGCTAAGTGTCGACACAGCTTCACTGGCTTTTCTTCATTGAGTGTCGACACAGCTCCTTGTGTCGACACTTTCTGTCTGGTGTCGACTCAGCATCCCTGGTGTCGACACTAGTACTCCAAGTGTCGACACTGCTTGTCTGGGTGTCGACACAAGTCTTCTTAAGTGTCGATACTTTCCCTCTGGGTGTCGACACATGGACTTAGAAACTTCTTCTTCTTTCCTGTAAATACTTAACCTGTACAAGTAAACTCAAAATACATCAAATACATTTTTGATGTATATCATTGAGTTGGGTGAGGCTTCTTCAAATCAGGTACATTTAAACCAATGTACCCAACAATCTCCCCCTATATGGAGAAGTCATAACCCTTAGCAATGATATACACCATTCATAATAAAATTATAACATGATGTAAAGCAGGAATATATAATCAGGGCAATCATAAACATGTATCAATCAAACATGTAAACAAAGACATAATCTCAGAACAACTATGAAATAAATTTAACACATAGCAAATTTATCACACAACACATTGTTCCAATACTTTATCATATTCATATTTCAAAAGTTTACAGAATGTTTATCATCAAAAGATTACATAGTAAACTTAAGAAAATTTCTATGCTATTCTTGATCAGCATCTTTGATCACTATCCCTTTTTCAGATTTTATCCTTGCTTGCACAGGGGCTTCAGCATCTTCAGTTTCAGCAGGATTCTTCCCTTTCAGCTCCTTCTTCTTAAGTTCCTCAGCCTTAATCTTTTGCCTTTCAAAATAATGATAAGGCTTGGGAAAGTACTTGCTAGGCTCCTGAGCAGTAGGAGGTAGCTTTCCCATCTTGGCCTTTCTTCTATATTGGACTATGGCCTCCTGCCTTGTCTCATGCTTTCTCCATTCAGCCTCAGAAAACCACTTGTTCCTGTCTTGCACATTATCTTTTGCAGCTTTCCAGGCAGTCAAAATAATGTTCTTAGAGGTGGGGCTCCACTGCTCAAAGTCAGGTCTTTGTTCAGCTTGCTCCCTGAACCTCTTATTAGACAATCTAGTTTCTTCTTCTATCTGCAGTGCTTCTTGCATAGCTTCAGATATTGGCTGAACAACTTTCCCTATAATGACATTGTCCTTACCTACAG
Organism: Platanthera guangdongensis; assembly: GCA_039583875.1. Taxonomy (NCBI): domain Eukaryota; kingdom Viridiplantae; phylum Streptophyta; class Magnoliopsida; order Asparagales; family Orchidaceae; genus Platanthera; species Platanthera guangdongensis. Next base: position 96,085,245 of record CM077167.1, read on the forward strand.
GTGGGCTATACATGGACTGTATATCAGCATGTATCATGTCAAAATCTGGAGGAGGGTAGATGACTTGAGCCACTTCAGGTTGCTCCCCTCCTAGATATGCAGGATTAATGCCAGATTCTGCCACATTATCATCATCGCAAAGACGAGGATAACCAAGAGTTGCTCTGATAGAATTTGATATCCACTTGGCATGATCAGAGTTGGCTTTGACTAAAACCCTCTCCCCCTTTATGACTTCTCTTTCTATGTGATCTCTCACATCATCTTTTTGAAATCTGACCTGGTTATCCAAATAATTAACTTCATCTTTAAAGAAAGGTTTTAACCTTTGGAGTTTGTCAGTTATGATCTTTTGAGAGTCTTGAATGGCAGTCTTAACAGTAGTTATTTCTTCTTGGAAGATTTTGTCAAAGTCTGCTTTTGCTGTAGCATTAGCTGGAGTCTGCCCTGCAGCTAGAGTCTTCATCTCTGTAACTATGGCATTGTGAGAAGCAGTCAGGTTATCATTCATCCTGATTTGGTTCTCAAGAACATACCCTTGCTTCTGTGCAATGTCATCTACTTTGAGCTTTAATCTTTTCTTGATGTGTAGCTAAGTACACCACTGCATTTCCTCCCTTGTGAAAGCAGTCTGTCATCTCCTTCTTATTAAGATTGACTTCAAATCTTATAGACTTTATATCCTGGGCCAAATCAAACTGCAATGTTTTCTGCCCTTCATCCACATACTTCTCAATGGCCTGCCTGTGCTCATCAAGTTTAATTTGCATTGCAACCATTAAAGCACTATAATCAACAGTTGGAGCTGGCTGTGATATAGGCTGTGGAGCAACAGTTTGCAAAGCCTTCTTGTAATGTTGGCTCCTTCTCCTAAATACTTGAAATTTCTTTGTCTTTGCCCTTGCAGCTTCCTCATCTTCAGAAGCTGAGGAGCTGGCAATTTCTACCCTCTCCTTAGGGCTTTGAGGTAACTCCTTATGCACTTCTGGTGCCTTCTCACTCTCTTGCCTTGCAGGCTCTTCAACATGAATTTGTAGTTGCTCCCCCTCAACTGGAGCATTCTCTCCTTCAGCAGCTGTACTATCTTTTCCAAAGTCTTCTTGATCCAGATTTAAGAAAAGATCTTCCATGGTATACTCTTGTGGAGAATGAGCTGGAGAAACTCTGGGCTCATCTACCACTAGATCAGATACAATTTCAAATTCAACAGATGTGTCCTCCATGACAACATCTGGGACTTGACTATGAATCTGTGGTTGCTCTAGAATTGTGGTTATAACTTGCTCACTTTCCAGTGGAGTGGACTCTTCCACTACTAGTGGCTCCCCCTGGATTTCAGCAACATCTTGAGGAGCTGGAGACTTTATAGTAGTTCCTTCTTCAGTCTCATCAGGTGTGAAGACCACTTGCTCTTCACTACCAGAGCTGTTAGAGGAAACTTGAGCCACTGGTGCAGTTTTCCTCTTCTTCTTTTGAGGTGATACTTTCTCAGGAATTATCTTCTTAGGGGTTGGCATCTCTTTAAACAACACCCAGTCCCATCTAGAGAATATCCTCATATCCATTTTCCTCATATGATTTATTTTTGTTCCAGCAGCTTGACTCATAATCTCTGGTATGCTACCAGCTAGGTATAAACTTAAGATCCTGCCCAAGTTGGGCTTCTTCAGGCTTTCCTTGATCTTTTCAAAGATCACTACAGACCAGTCAGTTTTCAGAGTGAAGATTATCCTTGTCATAGTACTAAACATATGGGCAGATACCCTTTCATGCCCTCCTGGCTTACTTAGGATCACTTTGCCTACAATTTCAGACATGAATTTCCCTTGGCTGTTCATGCCTTTTCTATTGAAAACAGATCCAATTTTCATTTTAGAATCTAGTCCACACCAAGTTAGAGCTTCTCTAGTCTTTGAAGCAGTAACTTCATCTTCTTCTTTAGTTCTTGGTAACTGTAGTACTTTCCTCAAACCTTTAGGTGACACCTTCACCTTTTCACCATGAACCCTGGACTTGATCTTGAATCCAGTGTCGTCTAGGGTTGCTCCATTAAGGAATTCCAGTACTTCCTTCTTCCAGATCTTTGTGGGTTCAGAAACAAGAAATTCCAAACCTGAGTCTGCAACTAGGGTTATCACGTTCTTGATCTCTAGGTCTGCATCCTCAAACGCTTCGCGCACCAGTTCATAGCCTTCATTGACGTTCTCCTCAAGCTTTGGCGCCATTAGGGTTTGAAGAATTTGAATGGAGAGAAGAGAGAGGTGTCGACACACAAGTTTGGTCTCGAAACCTTTGAAAGCGTGTCGACAGACTAAGGCAAAATCCTATTTATACCTTTCTAGGTTTGAAGATGAAAAGACGGGCAGCTAACTTAAATTGTGTCGACACTGGCGATAAGTGTCGACACAGACTTATAATGTCTCAACACATATGTGTCGACACAAGTGTAGTCAACAGATATATGTGTCGACACTTGTTTATGTGTCGACACCACATAACTTGACATTTAGTCGAGACTGTACTTATAGAATTCTGAGTAAAGCCTAAGTGTGGACACCACCTTGGATGTGTCGACACCTACTAGTCATGTGTCGACACTAATTTTCTAAAGTGTCGACACCAACTTCCTAGATTTGTCGACACCTTGTTCCTGAAGTGTCGACACACTTTTCTGTGTCGACACAGATATCTCTATGTGTCGACACCTTTTTACTTAGCCATTTCCAATTCTATAAACTTACTCTAAGTTTATCATTCCTAGTTCAATTTTAAACCTATTGAACTTAGTTTCCTCTAAGGGCTTAGTATACATATCAGCTAGTTGATTATCTGTTCTAACATATTCTAGTAAAATATCTTCTCTTTCTACATGCTCCTTAAGAAAATGATATTTTATTTCAATATGTTTAGTTCTACTATGGGAAACAGGATTATGTGCAATTGATATAGCACTAGTAGAATCACAGAAGAGTGGAGTTCTACTTACCTGAATTCCATAGTCCTCAAGCTGATGTTGTATCCATAGAAGTTGAGCACAGTAACTTCCTGCAGCCACATATTCTGACTCTGCAGTGGAGATAGCCACACTTGTTTGCTTTTTGCTACTCCATGAAATCAGTCTTCCACCTAGGAATTGATAGGTTCCAGTTGTGCTTTTTCTGTCTCCTTTGCATCCTGCAAAGTCTGCATCTGAATAACGTGTTAGTTCAAAATTCTCATTCCTAGGGTACCAGAGGCCTACATAAGGAGTGCCCTTTAGATATCTCAATATTCTTTTAACTGCTGTCAAATGAGACTCTTTAGGGCAGGCTTGATACCTTGCACTGACACATGTAGCATACATGATATCTGGTCTACTTGCAGTCAAATATAATGGGGAGCCAACTATCCCTCTATTTAAGGTTTCATCTACAGGTTTCCCTGCATCATCCTTGCTAAGAGACATACTTGACCCCATAGGAGTCTTCATGGTACTGGATGAATCCATACCATACTTCCTTATGAGTTCTAGGGTGAACTTGGACTGGCATATGGATAACCCATTCTCAGTCTGTCTTACTTGGAGACCCAAGAAGAACTTAAGTTCTCCCATACTACTCATCTCAAATTGACCTTGCATTAGTTTTTCAAACTTTTTGCAAAGGCTACTTTCAGTAGACCCAAATATTATGTCATCTACATATATTTGGACTAGTATTACTTTGCCTCTGGATTCCCTAAAGAATAGAGTCTTGTATATTTTCCCCCTTGTGAACTTATTCTCAATGAGGAAACTAGACAGGGTTTCATACCAAGCGCTAGGGGCTTGATTTAACCCATATAAAGCTTTCCTAAGTCTATAGACATGATTAGGTAGAGTTGAATCAACAAAACCTGATGGCTGTTCCACATAGACTTCCTCTTTAAGATTACCATTCAGAAATGCTGACTTGACATCCATTTGGTAAACTTTAAAACCTTGAAAGGTTGCATAGGCCAGGAACATCCTTATGGCTTCCAGTCTGTCTACTGGAGCAAAGGTTTGATCAAAGTCAATACCTTCTTTCTGCCTATATCCTTTAGCAACCAATCTTTCTTTGTTCTTAATGATGACTCCTTGTTCATCCATCTTGTTCCTATAGATCCACTTGATTCCAATTATATTGTGGTCTTTAGGTTTAGGAACAAGCTCCCAGACCTTGCATCTCTTGAACTGATTCAGCTCTTCTTGCATTGCCTCAATCCAATGAGGGTCTAGGATGGCTTCTTCAAACTTTTTTGGTTCAACTTGGGATAGAAAACTGGAGTAGATTGTTGCATTCAGATTTCTGCTCCTTGTTTGTACCCCTTGTCTTGGATCACCAATGATTTGTTCTGCTTGATGATCTCTAAGATGCCTATTGGCTGGAGGCATCCTTACTTCAGGTTGAACTTCTTCAACTTCATCATCTTGCTATACTCCTTGTACTTCTTCTGCATTTGGTACATGTAGTACTCCCCCTGGACAACAGCCACTGTCTTCTACTTGCTGTCTTGTAGTTGGTCATTCTTCTATAGTGAGCTTGTCCAACTTCTTTGTTATACCTATGGGGCTGCAAAGACTACTAGACATCTCATTGTTAATAAGTCTAGTTTCATCAAATACTACATGTACAGACTCTTCTACAACTTGAGTAGACAAGTTGTAGACTCTATAAGCCTTACTATTATTGTTGTACCCAACAAAAATTCCCTCTTGGGACTTGGCGGCAAACTTAGTCAAGTAAGACATTCCATTGTTAAGTATGAAGCATTTACAACCAAAGATCCTGAAGTAGAAAAGGTTTGGTTTCCTGCCTTTCACAACCTCATAGGGGGTCTTGTTATGGCTTTTAGTAATGGTAGCCCTATTAATAACATGGAATGCAGTATTAACTGCTTCAGCCCAGAAATATTCTGGTAGTGATGTATCACTTAATAGGGTCCTACCAGCCTCAATCAAGGTTCAATTCTTCCTCTCAACAATGTCATTTTGCTGAGGTGTTCTAGGTGAAGAAAACTCTTGAAATATCTCAAAGTCTTCACATAGTTTTGCCATACTATCAGACTCAAATTCAGTACCATGGTCACTTCTTATCTTGACCACTGTACTGTCTAGTTCATTCTGAATCTGTTTGACAAAGCTATAGAAGACACTAGGTGTTTCAGATTTCTGTCTAAGAAAGAACACCCAGGAAAACCTTGAGTAGTCATCTACAACTACAAAGGTATAGACCTTATTACCTAGGCTGTGAACTGGCATTGGACCAAAGAGATCCATATGCAAGAGGTATAAACACCTCACAGCATCTTTGTTTTCAATGCTTCTAAAGGTGGATCTAGTCTGCTTGCCCTTTTGACAAGCTGAGCAAATATCATCTTTAATACACTTAACTTGAGGACGATTCCTCACTAACTCTTTGCTAAAGAGTTTGCCAATTATCTTGTAGTTTAGATGGGCTAGCCTCTTGTGCTATTTGACACAATGAGAGACTGTCTCATCAGCTATAAGACACACTTGAGAACCATTGGTCTCACACATAATGTCTAGGCAGTAGACATTCCTCTTTCTATAACCTGTCAAAATGATCTCTTGATCATTTGACCTCTTGATATGACAACCATCCTTAACAAATGAGATGTCATATCCTACATCACTTAATTGACTTATACTAATTAGGTTGTGTTTCAAACCTTTAACATAAGCCACTTGAGTAATGGTAACTAAGTTACTAGAAATGTTACCAAACCCTTTGATGATTCCTTTTTCAGAACCACCAAAGGTGACTTTTGGACCATCTTTGATAGGTGTGTAGTCCTTTAGTAGTCCCCTAGTTCCAGTCATATGTCTGGAACATCCACTGTCCAAGTACCATATTGGGGCATGGCCACTTGGACTCACCGGCAAAACAGATTAGTGAACCTTAGAACCCAAAGAATTTTTGGGTCCTTGGTACTTGTTAGTTTGCACCCTGACAAAGCTACCTGCAGGTTTTCCAACAGGCAGTTTGCTACTCACTTTGGCACTAGCATTGTGCCAACAGTCCATTGCAAAGTGGCCTACCTTGCCACAGCACCAACACTCAAACTTATTGTACCTTTGCTTAGGTACTGTCTTTGCTGTTTTATCTACAGCTGACTTGTTGAGAGTTGGGGCTTTGACCTTGGACTTGGACTAGGACTGAACAGTCCTTGCCGGTCTAGTAAATCCCAGTCCAGCTTTACCTTTATGATGAACAAATTCATCAATTAAGGGTAGAACTGACTTAGGTTTAGAAAACCTAGCAACTAAGTCTTTCTCCTTCTGAAGATTAATCTCCAGACTCTTGATTTGATCATTCTTATATGTTATAGTACCCATCTGAATCACAGTTATGTGCTTCAGTCTGGCTATCTCATTAAGCTTTTGATCAAATAGCTTCTCAAAATCAGTTGCAGCAGCTTTGAGATTAGCAATTTCCTTTGCCTGACTTTTGGCTAGGGACTTGCTCTTCTTATAAGCTTGCAACAGAACTTTATATTCATCTATCAACTGATGAATATCCTCTTCAGACTCAGATGCACTCTCATCACTTGATGATGACGAATCTGATTCTGTACTGGCACAAGAAATTGAACTAGAAGAACAATGTTGTACCTTACTAGGTCCTGGCTGCTCCAGGATTTTGTCATTTTCTTTCAATGTCATTAGCCCTTGACACTGACTGTCCTCTTGTTCATATATAGAATTCATAATCAGCATGAACTCTTCTTCTTCTTCCTCAGCAAACAGTCATATATATGCCTCAGCATCTGACTCAGTTTCTGATGAAGAAATATCTGACAGGCTCTTGTCCTTCTTGGCAACAAGTGACTTTTCCTTCTTGCCCTTGTATAGAGTCCTTTTCTTGTCATTAGACTCCTTCCTTTTTTCTAGACAATCTGCAACAACATGGCCTTGTCTATTACAGCAATAGCATACAATTTTTGATAGAGTTGCTTAGCTAGACTTGGACTTTTTCCTGTCTTTCTTTGATGACTTTTTATTCTGATAAAAGTGTTTTTTCCCTGTGAAGTAGATGGCCTTGTACTCCACTGTTTCTTCTTTAAGAACTTTTGGAAATGTCTTGTAAAGGCAGCAAAGTCCTCATCACTTTCTCTGCTTTCAGACTTTCTACTTGCTGACTCATCTGACTCAGTTTCACCAACCTTTGGAGGTGGAGTTGGTGACTTACTCCTGTACTTTCTGTGGGCTTCTGTTTTGAAGGCCACTGTTCTTTCTTTATGTTCAATTCTTGTTGATTTCTCCTCTTCTTTCCTCACCATTAACTGCATTTCATAGTACAGCAGTTTGCCAAATAGTGTTGGTGGAGGAATTTCTGCCAACTTTGTCATTTCCCTAATGGCACAGATCTTGGTGTCCCAATCTTTTGTTAGGGACCTTAGAAACTTATCATTGAGTTCATAATTACTGAACTCTCTGCCATAGGACATGAGCTCATTCACAATACTGTAGAACTTCTTATAGCATTCAGTTATGCTATCAGCTTTTCCTTGTCTAAAACTTTCATACTCTTGGTTTAGCAAGAATTTTCTGTCTTTCCTAACTTCTTCAGAACCCTCCATGTACACAATAAGAGTATCCCACATTTCTTTAGCTGTCTTACAGTGTATCAGATTCTGAAAAGTTGCATCATCTATGGCAGTCACTATGATGTTCTGAGCCCTTTTGTCCATTGTGGCTAGCACAATTTCATCCTTTGTCATTTCAGAGAAATCCTTAGGTGTTCTCTGATTTGCATCTAAGACTGACACCATCATGGGCACATATGGCCCTTCTTTTACTGTGATATAAATCCTAGGGTCCGAGGCTTCCATAAACAGTCTCACCCTTTCCTTCCAGATACCAAAGATCTCTTTTCTACATATGGGTAACTTCATGGATCCCAATTCCTTGTGATTCTCAGTGGAACCCATGGTTCTTGATTTTCTTGATTCTGTAATTGACCTAGACTGAATCTGCCAACAGGATCTACTCAGACAGTTATGTCCCTTTTTTTTTGAGTAACCTCCCTCTGATACCACTTGAAAGATATTGTACCTAAACACCTAGAGGGGGGGGGGTGAATAGGTGACTTGAATCTTTTTAATTTTTATGGCAGAATACAGAATCTAACATAGAATTCTATCTACTTTATCACAGCACACATTCAGTAATCACAGAATTCACATCACAAAGTAGACACACAGTTTTTATAGTGGTTCCCCAAGGTTTGGGTACATCCACTTTCCCCCTTCGCCTATCTAGCAGTGTACTAGATTCGGCCAAACTCCTTCACAATCTCAGAACCCAAAACGGGTTCTTACACCTCAGGCCCAAGGCCCTACAACTCAGCTTCTTCACAAAGCCTACACTCAGCCACCAAGGCCTACACTCAGCCACCAAGGCCTACACTCAGAGATTCCAATCTCCTACACTCAGGCTCTCAAGCCCTACACTCAGCCTTTATAATTACAGGCTTACAAAACACAGATCCCTAAGGATCCTACAAGATATAATGAATACAAAAATGTATACTCAACAACTCAGAGAATAAAGAGATGAGATGTGAGTTTCTTGATGAGTTCTTGGAAAAACTCAGCTGAAATCAATCTGACTTGGCTTTCTTCAAAGCTTCTTGAATGTAGAACATAATAAGACTGATTCCTCTGCAGTTGATCCTTGATCTCTGCTACTTAAGATTCAGAATAAATCTGAACCCTTCTTCTCAGCCGGGTTCCAACGGCTGATTTCTTGGATGGAGCTCTCTCTCTCCAACTTCTTAGATCTTCACTAGATTCTTCACGGAATAGCTAGATCTTCTTCTTTGTTTTAATTACTTGATCAATACTCTGAACAACCTTTTCTGTAGACAGTATAAGCCTATTTATAGGCCTTCTTCATGGTAACCGGCTGGTCCAGTTCATAACTGATTTCTGACAACTCTGACAGATGCTGTAGACCGGCTGGAATGGCAGCTGTGAAGTCATCCAGTCAGTTCTTGAAAATTCTATAACTATCTAAAAGTGTCGAGACTTACTGTCTTTAAGTGTCGACACTTATAGAACAAGTGTCGACACAAGTTGTCTAAGTGTTGACACTAGCCTACAAGGTGTCGACACAACTCCTTGTGTTGTAGATTTTATATCTCGACACTACTTCTTCTTCATGTGTCGACACTGATAATGTGTGTCGACACAAGTACTTGTACTTCAGTATATTGCTGAATTCTTCTAAGTGTCGACACATCTCCTTGTGTCGACACATCTTCATGTGTTGAACTTGTATTAGTGTCGACACATCTTCTTGGTGTCGACACTTGCCTTTAGTGTTGATATTTGCTGAGTGTCGACATCGCTCCTTGTGTCGACACATTCTTCCTTGTGTTGAGACTCTGGCTGAGTGTCGACACATCCCCTTAGTGTCGACACTTGTACTTAGAATATTTTGTTGAACTTTGCTGATCTTTGCTAAGTGTCGACACAGCTCCTTGTGTCGACACTTTCTTCAAGTGTTGAGTCTTCAGCTGAGTGTCAACACATTCTTTCTTGTGTCGACACTTTCTACAAGTGTTGACTCTTCTGTTGTGTGTCGACACATTGCTCTGGGGGTCGACACTTATACTTAGTCTCTGCTGACTTTTGCTGAGTGTCGACACAGCCTCCAAGTGTCGACACTTTCTGATGTAGACACAGTTTCTCTGGGTGTCGACACAACTTGTAACGCCCCCTATCCGTCGCATAGCATATAGCAGTAGGTCCGGCCGGGGCCCGATGCCATATACCACAGACAGACCGGGTGGTTACGTATGGAAACCATCCAACCAATCTCAACGTCCTACACAGAGCATTCTAGCGGAAGCAGTTTATATATATATTGCAAAACAAGAACCCAGCAACAAGCATGAATGTCCACTAATACGAAAATAGGAATGTCAATACAAAAAATACTCAAAACAAGCCTTAAGGCCTTAAAAAAATGTTTCACTTGTCTGTTACATGATTTACAAACCTCGGCACGCAGGCCGGTCATACATGAATAAAGCAATACACATTTCCATTCGGGCCTTCGAGGGCCAGCTTCGCAAAAAGGGCTTTAGCCCACTATTGACCGCTTGGTCCAGCTGCACCTGCAAGCAACAAACCACCGCATGGTGGCAAAACAAGGCAACGGTCAGCAATGCTGACCAAATTATAACGATCCCGCCCCCAACTCGGGGCGGCGATGCTCCTTCCCTGCATTTCATTAGCATAAGCGAGCAATATAAAAACCATAGCCATTTCATCACAGGCATTGGCTCGCACGGCCACACGCCCCGTGCACTCAGGGCACATTCTCGGTGAACAGGTCGATGTCACGTCAATTAAAGCCATTAACATTCCGGACTCACCACCGCCACTTAGACGGCCATTCCTATGAGCAATTCGTCTTCCTGGCATTGGTCACGTCAATTTAAGCCATTGACCGCCGAAGACTCACATCTATGCCAACAGCGAGTGCCATGTAACTTTAGGTCTCTCTAACCCGAACGACATAGAGCGGGTACGGTTCCATCTAACCCGTGCTCACATCGCAACGACAATTTAAGCTATATGCGCGGGTCAAAATTTCACCGAATCCCATTCTACCGGAAATCACATAACCCCGTTATGTTCAAGTTGGCTCTCAGGCCACCAAGTCGGCAAGATCTCGTATCCGCCCAGTTTTCCGGGTGCACCTTTGGGTTAGTCCCCAAGGCTCCCTACTGCAATCTACCGCGTAGAAAACCCGAAAAACACCCAATAGCACGGAGTCTTCTCCGGCCTTAAGCAATGCAACATCACTGATCCAGACTAACATGTCCGGGTAGGCTTCAACCAAAATGCCTATGTCCGTTCTCGCATACGAACTCTAAACAACGGGGACTTTACATATCTACCCGAAGGAACGCCTCCAACTCTCCGCAAACTCGCGAGAGCGGGCTTCCTATGCTAAGAAAGAGAGCTATTAGTGCTCAAGATGAGGATCGTTACCCTTGCGTTCCTCTTTGGCACCATCGAAAAGTAATCGGATAGAAATCACCGCACTTGCGTTGCCTCCGTGGATCCGGAGTCGGCTTGCGATTCGGATCTCCGAAGCTCCTCCAATGGCGGATCTAGCTCCTCTTCCTCTTGCCTTAGCTCTTCTTTCTCCAAGGGTTTGGAGAGATGAAAAGGTAAGAAAAATGATGGATTTCAAGTCAACTCCCGGGTATATCCTCCCAGGAACAACCCCCAGCCATTGGATCTTCAATCAAGGAAACGAACGGCTTTGATTCGGGGCTGAAATGCCCAATCTGGACCGAACACGGCCTGGAACACGCCCATGTCCAGGGCCGTGTGCCGCATTCGCCGTCAAAATCGAATCTCCTGGACATGCACACGGGTATCGAACACGCCCGTGTTCGAGCTGACACGCCCGTGTTCCAGCTGACACGGCCGTGTAGCCGGCCGTGTACCCCATGATTTTCTCCCGTTTTCAACCCGAGCACTTCACGGGTTCTAGGACACGCCCGTGTCCTTGCCCGTGTCACTTTGACACGCCTGGGCCCCCAGGCCGTGTACACGGGACATTTCGTCGAGTGGAGATCGACGACTCGATGACACGGCCTTGGACACGCCCGTGTCCTAGGCCGTGTGCCTTGACTCGACGATCGTCGAGTGAATCTCGACGATTTCACCTTGACGATCGTCAACACGGGTCGACACGCCCTGCGACACGCCCGTGTCGCAGGCCGTGTGCCCATTCTCGACGAATCGTCGAGTATAACTCGACGATTTCACGGCTAAGTGTCGACACGGGTCGACACGCCCTGCGACACGCCCGTGTCGCAGGCCGTGTGCCCATTCTCGACGAATCATCGAGAATAACTCGACGACTTCGCGGCTAAGTGTCGACACACGCTTGACACGCCCTGGGACACGCCCGTGTCCCAGGCCGTGTGCTTTCAGCCAGAAACCAAAACTGGCCCAAAACGTCCCCCTTTGTTCCTTTGAGTTTCGGGGCGTTACAACTCTCCCCCTCTTAAAAGAATTTCGCCCACGAAATTACATAAAGGAAAGATATACAAAAACAACATTTGTACCTGAGCGGAACAACTCCGGATACTCGTCAAGCATAGTCTGCTCTCGCTCCCAAGAGAGCTCCTCACGACCGCAATTGTCCCACCGGACTTTGACCATCCTGATCTCTTTATTGCGCAGCCGCTTGACCTCCGAGTCCTCAATCCGCACGGGCTTGACCTTTGTCGTTAACCCACTATCCACCGGCACTTGATCGACCGCGATCACTTGCGTAGGCTCTTGCACCGCCTTCCGAAGCACCGAAATGTGGAACACATCGTGTAAACCACTTAGCTCCACCGAAAGCTTCAACCTATAGGCCGCTTCTCCAACTCGCTCCAGAACCTCAAACGGTCCAAGGTACCTCGGGCTTAGCTTTTTCAACCGTCGCACACGCGAGACACCCTTGAACGTGTAACACCTCCCCTGTAATGGACGTATAATATGGGTCCGGCCGGGGCCCCACAACATACGAACGCCATAGCTTTAGTATTAAAAGTTGATATAGCTACCCAAACTCAAAACACTTGCACAACACAGCGGAAAACCAAGCACAACTAGAAGTTATCCACTAACCCAAAAGAGTAAACAAATGGCCTTAAGGCCTTACATCAAATGTCCAAAAGTAAACAGTACATCAAACATGAACGTGCTCAGCACTCCTAGCCTACCTCGGCATGCAAGCCAGACAAAATAGTCTCAAACACACATCAATCACAAGTAGTGCTACCAAAAGAGAAAACACTTCATGGGCTTAGGCCTTTTTGGCCGGCGTGCTAGCTCCTGCGTGCGATCCTTGCCCTGTAAAAATTATTAGTAACGTGGGTCAGCAAAGGCTGACCTCAAACTGTGTAACAACACATCTCCTCCCGGCCGCCCCTAACGGACCCCGGGGAACCCTCCAACCTGCAAGTCAGCACTTCATATGCAATATAAATTTCTATAAATAGAAAAGCATTAAAACAGGCTTGGATGTCTCAATCATCAAACATGTTCTCTACTGGTTGAGCTTATAAAGAAAGGGCCTACTATGCAACATGAATGCAACTCCCGGGCTTCACCCAAGGTACCCTACAACGTATGCATCTAGCTCAACATCACATCAGTTGGGTACTCACATTTCCCCAATCGGCATAAAGCCGCAAACATTGAGGGAGACACAACTCCCTCACACGGCGCACAGGCCGCCACATGGAATTCTTGCCAAGGCCCCACCCGCTCGTGGGCTTAGCCCCGGGCTTGCCTGCAAGCTCTGACGTCTCATGTCAGGATTCCAACAACCACAGGCTGACCGATTCTAAGAAGCCTTGCTGGACCCCACCTGCTCATGGCCTCTTTGCCCGGGCTTGCCCCAAGCTTGGCATTCTCGTCAGTCTCACAGAAGGGGACTAGTCTCGCCGGGACACTCTCCACACATGACGCACATGTCACGGGATAGCCAGCCGACCACGGAGACATAGCCACGCCTTGGCACAACACAACCAAGACTAAACACATCGCAATCCCTCTTTGTACCGCAGCGTTCCCGCGCACCAAGGAAAACATCTCCAACTCGTGCGGAGCTAACCTTGTCCACCAAGGAAACCATCTCCATTCTCATACGGAGCTAACCTTGTCAAGGAAACCATCTACCACCACGAGGAGCTAACCTTGTCCGGGTTCAACTACATGTACTCTTTTCAAGCAAACGGGACAATCACCACCACAACACAAACGACATCTTGCCGCAACGGAAATCTCTACGAATCCCTAAGTTCGTATGCAACATCACCGAGTCGGACTAACGGTCGCGACTACGGCTTCACCCACCATGCCTAATCCACTAGCGAAGCGGATCTCTAATGCAAAGATATGCCGGGGACGGACTCAATCGACCCGGAAGTTCCTCTTGAAACTTGGCAAGCCAAAACCCCTCTCATTTGAGAGTTTGGTGCCCAAAAATTAGAGAAAAGAAAACTAGATGATGCTAAAACGTGCATCCTAAAGACCGAGAGGAGAGATGTCGTTACCTTCCGACTCCTCTTTCTTGCCAGGGCAAAATAGCCGGATGGAAATCTTCGCAGCGGTCTAAGCTTCACGGATCCGGACTCGGCTCGCGATTTGGAGCACCGAAACCCTTCCTACAGCCCAAAAGTTCTTCTTCTTCCTCCTTGCTCTAGTTTCTCTCAAGAACTAAGAAAGAGAGAACTTGAAAAAGAATGAGGATCTGTAACCCTAAAATCGGACTTAACTGCCCAGGAGGTGGCCTGAACCGTTAGATCCCAAAACCAGAAAAAGACTGGCCGCGATTCGCCTGGAAAATAAAAGACCTGGGCCGAACACGGCCTGGCACACGCCCGTGTCCAGGGCCGTGTGCCTCATTCGCCATCTCAAATCGACGCGCCTGGAATCAGACACGGGCATTCGACACGCCCGTGTTCAATCCGACACGCCCGTGTCCCCAGTGACACGGCCGTGTGGCCTGCCGTGTATCTCCAACGACACGGCCCCAACACCAACCCGAGAGGTGACACGGCCTGGGACACGCCCGTGTCCCAAGCCGTGTGCCAAGTCTCGACGCCCGTCGACAGGCTTTGTGTCGACACCGCGGAAAAACATCGAGCGAATATCGTCGACCAAGCGGGACACGCCCTGTGACACGCCTGTGTCACAGGCCGTGTGCCCCAGTCTCGACACACTGTCGAGCAAAAGTGTCGACACTTGGGTCGAGTGTCGACACGGCCTCGACACGCCCTGCGACACGCCCATGTCGCAGGCCGTGTACCCCACTCTCGACACTCTGTCGAGCAAAAAGTGTCGACACTTGGGCCGAGTGTCGACACGGCCTCGACACGCCCTGCGACACGCCCGTGTTGCAGGCCGTGTACCTCACTCTCGACACTCTCTCGAGCACAAAGTGTCGACACTTGGGCCGAGTGTCGACATGGACTCGACACGCCCTGCGACACGCCCGTGTCGCAGGCCGTGTACCTCACTCTCGACACTCTGTCGAGCACAAAGTGTCGACACTTGGGCCGAGTGTCGACACGGCCTCGACACGCCCTGCGACACGCCCGTGTCGCAGGCCGTGTGCCTCCTACCAGAAACCCAAAAAATTTCCAGAACTGCAGACTGAACCTCTTGCAAAAATCTAGGGTGTTACAACTCTCCCCCTCTTAACAGAATTTCGTCCCGAAATTTCAAAACAAAAGAGGTACAAAACTTAAATTGTACCTGACAAAAATAGTTCTGGATAGTCTTCTAACATGGCCTGTTCTCGCTCCCAAGAGAACTCCTCACGACCGCAGTTGTCCCAACGAACTTTCACAAGTTTAACCTCTTTATTCCGCAGCTGCCGAATCTCCGAATCTTCTATAGCGATTGGAAGGACTCGCGTCCTCAAGTCTTCGTCAATCGGCATTGATGCCGGCTCCATCACCACGCTAACCTCCACCAAGGCTTTCCTCAACACGGAGACGTGGAAGACGTCATGTAATCCACTCAAATCTGCGGACAACGCCAACCGATAGGCCGCTTCTCCTACCCGCTCAACAATTTCAAAAGGCCCCAAAAACCTTGGACTCAACTTCTTGAGTCGGCGAATCCGCGAGACGCCTTTGAACGGCTTGACCTTCAGATAAACCCAATCACCAACTGCAAATTCTAACTTCCGGTGACGAACATTGAAATAATTTGCTTGTCTGTCTTGAGCCACCTTCATACGCTCTTGGATGGTTCGTACCATCTCACAAGCGTCAACTACCGCATCCTTTCCCAAAAGTTTGGTGTCTCCCGCCTCTGCCCAAGACATTGGCGTTCGACACCGCCTCCCATACAAAGCTTCGTAAGGCGCCATCTTTATACTAGCTTGAAAACTGTTGTTGTACGCAAATTCTACCATGAAGAGGTGATCCTCCCACCTCTTGCCAAAATCAAGAACGCACATCCTCAACATATCCTCCATAGTACGGTTCGTCCTCTCCGTTTGCCCATCGGTTTGAGGATGGAACGCCATACTGAACTTTAGCTTCGTGCCCAAGCTCTTCTGAACAAGTCTCCAGTCCTTGGACGTAAAACGTCCATCGCGATCACTGACTATGCTCTTCGGAATTCCGTGCAGTCGCACAATGTTGCGAACATACAATTCCACCAGCTTCTCCACGCTGTCCTCTTTACGGTTCGGGATGAAGTGAGCCACCTTGGTTAGGCGATCCACGATCACCCAAATAGCATCATTACCATGCTGCGATCTAGGCAAACCATGCACAAAGTCCATGGAAATGTCCTCAAATTTCCACTCAGGAATTGGAAGGGGCTTCAGGAACCCGCCCGGTTTCTGACATTCGGCCTTCACCAAGGCACACGTTTGGCAACGACTCACATACAAAGCTACATCTCGCTTCAACCCCGGTCACCAAAAGGATTTCTTCATATCCAAGTACATCTTTGTACTGCCCGGGTGAATGGAGTACTTTGAGAAGTGAGCCTCAAACATCAACTCCTCACGGAGATTGCCAAACTGCGGTACACAAACCCTTCCGTCCTTTCTCAAGATTCCCCCGATCATCTCCCAGGTGCTGCTCTCGCCCGTTTGAGCCTCCAACACAAAAGGTTGAAACTCCACATCTAATCGAGTCGCTTCCCGAATACGATCGGACAAGTCGTTTTGCACTTCAATCCAGTTCAACCGAGCCACGCTAGACTCGCCTCTCGCAACACATTCCAATCCAAGGGACTCCCATTCCCGTACCAACCGCCCATCATGAGCTTCGATCCAATTTCCTTGCCCCGAGTACTTTCTACTCAACGCATCCGCCACCACATTGGCTTTACCCGGCGTGTACTGAATCGCCACTTCGTAGTCTCCAAGAAACTCAACCCATCTGCGTTGCCGCATGTTCAAGTCCTTTTGATCCAAGAGATACTTCAGGCTTTTATGGTCCGTGAAGATCTCCACCCTTGCGCCATAAACATAATGCCGCCAAATTTTCAGTGCGAAGATTACCGCCGCCAGCTCCAAATCATGGACGGGGTAATTCCTCTCATGAGGTTTCAGCTGTCTAGACCCAAAAGCTATCACCTTCCCATGTTGCACCAAAACGCAACCCAAAACGCATCCCGATGCGTCACTGAAAATTTGAAATCCATCGGTCCCTTGCGGTAAACTCAGGATCGGAGCCATCATAAGCCTCTCCTTCAGGGCCTCAAATGCTTGACCGCACTCTTGGGTCCACACAAATTTATGGTCTTTGCGAGTGAGAGAGGTGAGGGGTAGAGCTATCTTCGAGAAATTCTCCACGAATCTCCTATAATACCCGGCTAGCCCAAGGAAACTTCGGACTTCCGCCACGGTCCTCAACACCGGCCAATCTCTGATGGCCTCCACCTTCGCTGGATCCACTGCCACCCCATCACCACTAATCACGTGGCCCAAAAATGCCACCTTCTCCAACCAAAACTCGCATTTGGAGAATTTTGCATA
This sequence comes from Platanthera guangdongensis, assembly GCA_039583875.1. Lineage (NCBI taxonomy): Eukaryota > Viridiplantae > Streptophyta > Magnoliopsida > Asparagales > Orchidaceae > Platanthera > Platanthera guangdongensis. The sequence goes on from CM077167.1 coordinate 96,102,802, forward strand.
CAACTCATTCTCCCTCAACACTTGCAAAACTATTCTCAAGTGGGTCTCATGCTCCACTTCCGATTTGGAATACACCAAAATGTCATCAATGAAAACAACCACAAAAGAATCCAAGTATTCCCGGAATACCCGATTCATCAGATCCATGAACACCGATGGTGCGTTCGTCAGCCCGAACGGCATCACCGTAAACTCAAAGTGTCCATACCTTGTCCCAAAAGCAGTTTTGGGTATGTCCTCATCCCGAATTCGTAGCTGATAGTAGCCTGACTTCAAGTCCAACTTCGAATATACCATTGACCCCACCAATTGGTCAAACAAATCGTCTATCCGAGGAATCAGATACTTATTCTTGACGGTCAACTTATTCAGCTCTCGGTAGTCTATGCACAGGCGCATGCTACCGTCTTTCTTCTTAACAAACAACACCGGTGCGCTCCACGGTGAAGAACTGGGTCTAATATACCCTTGCTCCAACAGTTCCTGTAACTGTACCTTAAGTTCCGCTAACTCCTTAGGTGCCATCCTAAAAGGGGGACGTGACACCGGTCTAGCCTCCGGCATTAACTCGATCGAGAAGTCGATCTCCCGCCGAGGAGGCGCTCCAGGAAGTTCATCCGGAAACACATCCTTGAACTCTGCCACCACAGGCACTTCCTCAATCGACAGTTGGGAGAGACGAACCTCCAATAACGCTACAAGCGCTACACCACCCTGGTTAACCGCCCGCACCAGCTGCATGGCCGATATCAGGGAACAGGCCACTCCACCAAGGCCCTCAAACTTGACTTCTATTTGCCCTTTACTCCTTAAGGTCACCACCTTAGAAAGGCAATCAATACTGGCGCGCTGCTCTGCAAGCCAGTCCATACCCAAAATGACATCGAACTCTACTAATGGTAACACTGCCGCTTCCAGAGCGAAGACAACTCCGTCTAGCTCCCAACAAATGCGCCCTTTAGCCCCGGTGGTCATAGATGACTCATTGGGCATGCGCACTTTCAGCTCTGCTCCCGATGAGAAAGACTCAACTCCTATTCTCCGGATGAAGCTCTCCGCAAGAAAGGAGTGCGATGCTCCCGTATCAAACAACACCCTAGCGGGGTATCCGGAAACTAACATGAAGCCTACAACATAGACATTACACAAAAGTCTAAAAGGATGAAGCACAAAATTTAAACTTAAATTCTCTTCATACCTGTCACCACATCAGTTTGGCGGATCGCTTCTTGCTGTCCAAGGTTGTAAGCCCTTGGTTGCACCGGTTGGAACCGAGAAGCGCTCGACTCCGCCATCTTTCCTTTCTCTGCAGCACTGGGGCCCGAGCGCACAGACTGCTCCTGCTTTGACTCTTGCCCCGCTCCCCCTTGCTGACAAGCACGGGCTATGTGCCCAACCTTCCCGCAGTTGTAGCACGTCGGCGGTCCCCTAGAGTGGGAACCCCCAGGCGTCCAGCTGCTCCTCTCTCCAGATCTGGGAGTGTGAGGTTTCTTCCTCCACCTACTCCCATCAGACTTTCCATGAGATTGGGAAGGCTTCCCTTCCCCTTGCTTGGGAGTAAAACCCTTACGACATTGGGTTCGCTCCAAATCATTCTCCAAACTCCTGGCGGCTTCAACTAGCTCATTAAATCCCGCCCTCTTCATGGAGATGAGGGGTTGTCTCAGATTTTCCCTTAACCGTTGGTAGAAGAGGTTATCCCTCTCTACATCATCCGCCATTTTCGTTCCCGCATAACGACCCAAACGGGTGAACTCTTGCACGTACTCATCCACTGTCTTGTCTCGCTGCATTAGATGCAGAAAATGCCTCTGCAGGGCCAACCGAGTTGAAACTGGGATATACCTCTTAAGAAAAGCGTCCCCGAACTCTTCCACTGACGGGGTGCGTCCCGGAAACTGGCGGCCGCTATGGCTCACCCACCACAACTTAGCGTCTCCTTCCAACATGAACGCCGCATACTCAGCTTTCTTTTCCTCTGGCGTCTCTGCCGCCCTTAACAGTTCTTGAATGCGAACCCACCAGTCCTTCGCATCCGTTGGCGTTCCAACACCCTTGAAAGACGGGGGATGGAAACTCAGGAAATACTTCATGTGTCGGTCTCCATGTCCGACAACTACCCTCTCCGCCAAAGGCTCCACTCGCCTGGCTTCTGCTCCTGGCACGGCCGTTGCCGTATCTGGTGTGGCAGGGGCTGCCACCTGAGCCGCTGCTGCAGCTTGAGCTGCCACCATCGCTTCTGCAAGCATGCGGCAGAAGTCGGCCGGGTCTACACCCGTGCCCAAAAGACCTGGAGCAGTAGCACTGCTCGCCGAGAGATCATCCCTTGCTCTTGAAGTGCCCGCCTCGTTGCTTGCACTCTTCAGGAAGACAAGAAATAAGGGATTAGTCTCCAATCTCAAGACTAAAACATAAGGACACTCATGGTCCCGCGTTACTCTTATGTGGATAACTTCTCTACGCACTGACCTTGAATCTAACCTCCCTCTGATACCAAATTGTAACACCTCCCCTGTAATGGACGTATAATATGGGTCCGGCCGGGGCCCCACAACATACGAACGCCACAGCTTTAGTATTAAAAGTTGATATAGCTACCCAAACTCAAAACACTTGCACAACACAGCGGAAAACCAAGCGCAACTAGAAGTTATCCACTAACCCAAAAGAGTAAACAAACGGCCTTAAGGCCTTACATCAAATGTCCAAAAGTAAACAGTACATCAAACATGAACGTGCTCAGCACTCCTAGCCTACCTCGGCATGCAAGCCGGACAAAATAGTCTCAAACACACATCAATCACAAGTAGTGCTACCAAAAGAGAAAACACTTCATGGGCTTAGGCCTTTTTGGCCGGCGTGCTAGCTCCTGCGTGCGATCCTTGCCCTGTAAAAATTATTAGTAACGTGGGTCAGCAAAGGCTGACCTCAAACTGTGTAACAACACATCTCCTCCCGGCCGCCCCTAACGGACCCCGGGGAACCCTCCAACCTGCAAGTCAGCACTTCATATGCAATATAAATTTCTATAAATAGAAAAGCATTAAAACAGGCTTGGATGTCTCAATCATCAAACATGTTCTCTACTGGTTGAGCTTATAAAGAAAGGGCCTACTATGCAACATGAATGCAACTCCCGGGCTTCACCCAAGGTACCCTACAACGTATGCATCTAGCTCAACATCACATCAGTTGGGTACTCATATTTCCCCAATCGGCATAAAGCCGCAAACATTGAGGGAGACACAACTCCCTCACACGGCGCACAGGCCGCCACATGGAATTCTTGCCAAGGCCCCACCCGCTCGTGGGCTTAGCCCCGGGCTTGCCTGCAAGCTCTGACGTCTCATGTCAGGATTCCAACAACCACAGGCTGACCGATTCTAAGAAGCCTTGCTGGACCCCACCCGCTCATGGCCTCTTTGCCCGGGCTTGCCCCAAGCTTGGCATTCTCGTCAGTCTCACAGAAGGGGACTAGTCTCGCCGGGACACTCTCCACACATGACGCACATGTCACGGGATAGCCAGCCGACCACGGAGACATAGCCACGCCTTGGCACAACACAACCAAGACTAAACACATCGCAATCCCTCTTTGTACCGCAGCGTTCCCGCGCACCAAGGAAAACATCTCCAACTCGTGCGGAGCTAACCTTGTCCACCAAGGAAACCATCTCCATTCTCATACGGAGCTAACCTTGTCAAGGAAACCATCTACCACCACGAGGAGCTAACCTTGTCCGGGTTCGACTACATGTACTCTTTTCAAGCAAACGGGACAATCACCACCACAACACAAACGGCATCTTGCCGCAACGGAAATCTCTACGAATCCCTAAGTTCGTATGCAACATCACCGAGTCGGACTAACGGTCGCGACTACGGCTTCACCCACCATGCCTAATCCACTAGCGAAGCGGATCTCTAATGCAAAGATATGCCGGGGACGGACTCAATCGACCCGGAAGTTCCTCTTGAAACTTGGCAAGCCAAAACCCCTCTCATTTGAGAGTTTGGTGCCCAAAAATTAGAGAAAAGAAAACTAGATGATGCTAAAACGTGCATCCTAAAGACCGAGAGGAGAGATGTCGTTACCTTCCGACTCCTCTTTCTTGCCATGGCAAAATAGCCGGATGGAAATCTTCGCAGCGGTCTAAGCTTCACGGATCCGGACTCGGCTCGCGATTTGGAGCACCGAAACCCTTCCTACAGCCCAAGAGTTCTTCTTCTTCCTCCTTGCTCTAGTTTCTCTCAAGAACTAAGAAAGAGAGAACTTGAAAAAGAATGAGGATCTGTAACCCTAAAATCGGACTTAACTGCCCAGGAGGTGGCCTGAACCGTTAGATCCCAAAACCAGAAAAAGACTGGCCGCGATTCGCCTGGAAAATAAAAGACCTGGGCCGAACACGGCCTGGCACACGCCCGTGTCCAGGGCCGTGTGCCTCATTCGCCGTCTCAAATCGACGCGCCTGGAATCAGACACGGGCATTCGACATGCCCGTGTTCAATCCGACACGCCCGTGTCCCCAGTGACACGGCCGTGTGGCCTGCCGTGTATCTCCAACGACACGGCCCAAACACCAACCCGAGAGGTGACACGGCCTGGGACACGCCCGTGTCCCAAGCCGTGTGCCAAGTCTCGAGACCCGTCGACAGGCTTTGTGTCGACACCGCGGAAAAACGTCGAGCGAAGATCGTCGACCAAGCGGGACACGCCCTGTGACACGCCCGTGTCACAGGCCGTGTGCCCCAGTCTCGACACACTATCGAGCAAAAGTGTCGACACTTGGGTCGAGTGTCGACACGGCCTCGACACGCCCTGCGACACGCCCGTGTCGCAGGCCGTGTGCCCCACTCTCGACACTCTGTCGAGCACAAAGTGTCGACACTTGGGCCGAGTGTCGACACGGCCTCGACACGCCCTGCGACACGCCCGTGTCGAAGGCCGTGTACCTCACTCTCGACACTCTGTCGAGCACAAAGTGTCGACACTTGGGCCGAGTGTCGACACGGCCTCGACACGCCCTGCGACACGCCCGTGTCGCAGGCCGTGTACCTCACTCTCGACACTCTGTCGTGCACAAAGTGTCGACACTTGGGCCGAGTGTCGACACGGCCTCGACATGCCCTGCGACACGCCCGTGTCGCAGGCCGTGTGCCTCCTGCCAGAAACCCAAAAAATTTCCAGAACTGCAGACTGAACCTCTTGCAAAAATCTGGGGTGTTACAGAACGGCTTGATCTTTAGGTACACATAATCACCCACAGCGAACTCCACGTTCCTGTGCTTGGCATTATAGTACTTTGCTTGCCAGTCCTGAGCGATGAGTAACCTCTCCCGAATGGTTCTCACCAAAGAAGTAGCATCATCCACTTCCGATCGCTTATACAATTTCGACTCGCCTGTTTCTAACCAAGACAACGGCGTGTGACATCTTCTACCATATAGGGCCTCGAAAGGCGCCATCTGAATACTTGCTTGGTAGCTGTTGTTGTATGCGAACTCCACCAAATAAAGGTGGTCCTCCCATTGCTTTCCAAAGTCCAAGACACACATGCGAAGCATGTCTTCCATGGTTCTATTGACCCTCTCGGTCTGCCCATCCGTTTGCGGGTGAAAGGCTGTGCTAAACTTCAGCTTTGTTCCCAATATTTGCTGCACCAGCCTCCAATCATTGGACGTGAACCGCCCATCACGGTCACTCACGATGCTGCGGGGCACACCATGAAGCCGTACTATATTATCCACATAAAGCTTTGTCAGCTTCTCCACCGGATCGTCCTTCATATGCGGAATAAAATGCGACACCTTCGTTAATCGATCCACGACCACCCAGATGGCGTCGTTCCCCTTTTGCGACCTTGGCAAACCGTGCACAAAGTCCATAGAGATGTCGTCGAATTTCCACTCCGGAATAGGCAAGGACTTAAGAAATCCTCCCGGCTTTTGGCACTCCGCCTTTACTAAGGCGCAGGTTTGGCACTTCGCTACATATAGCGCCACATCCTTTTTCAAACCCGACCACCAAAATAGCTTCTTTACATCACGGTACATCTTCGTGCTCCCCGGGTGAATCGAGTACTTGGTATGGTGCGCCTCGTACAACAACTCCACCCGTATATTGCCCACATTTGGGACGCACAAACGACCGTCTTTCCACAGCAATCCGTCCTCCACAACGAATTGGGAATTTGACCCATCCAGAGCCTCTATCATGAACTGCTTCATTTGAGCATCCATATCCAAAGCCTGCCGAATCCGATCAGCCAGGTCATATTGGACTTCAGTCCAATTCAGCACTGCTTCAGCACTAGATTGTCTATCCACACAAATAATCTCCAATGCCTCCAGCTCCTGCACCAACCGCTCATCATGCACTGATAGCCAATTCGCTTGAGCTGGGGCTCGACGACTCAATGCGTCCGCAACCGCATTCCCTTTGTCAGGCACGTAGTGGATCTTGAATGTATAGTCCCCCAGGAACTCCATCCACCTACGCTGTCGCATATTCAGATCTTTCTGATCAATCAAATACTTTAGGCTCTTGTGATCGGTGTAGATGTCAATCTTCACACCGTACAAATAGTGTCTCCACAGCTTCAAGGCAAAAATCACGGCCGCTAACTCCAAGTCATGGACCGGATAATTCCTCTCGTGCACTTTTAGCTGTCTCGAGCCATAAGCTATCACGCTGCCGTGCTGCAATAGCACGCAACCCAAACCGCTGCCTGAAGCATCGTTATATATCTCATAGCCTTCGGTCCCCACCGGCGAACTCAGCACAGGCGTCGTGGTCAACCGACACTTCAATTCCTCAAAAGCTCGCGCGCACTCCGGCGTCCAGACGAACTTATGCTCCTTCCTCGTCAAAGTAGTGAGAGGTAGCGCTATCCGCGAGAAGTTCTCTACGAAGCGCCTATAATAGCCGGCAAGCCCCAAAAAGCTCCGGACTTCTGCTACCGTAGCAAGCTCAGGCCACTCCCGTATCGCAACAATCTTCGCCGGATCCACAGCAATACCCTCTCCACTCACTATATGCCTGAGGAACGCCACTGAGGATAGCCAAAACTCGCACTTCGAGAACTTGGCATACAACTGGTTTCTCCTTAGCGTCTCCAACACCAAATGAAGATGGTTGAAGTGATCTTCCTCACTTTGCGAGTACACCAAAATATCGTCGATGAAGACGATCACGAAATGGTCCAAGTACTCCCTGAACGTACTGTTCATCAAATCCATGAATACTGACGGCGCATTAGTCAGCCCAAACGGCATGACCGTAAACTCATAATGCCCGTATCTCGTACTAAACGCTGTCTTCGGGATATCACTCTCCCTTATCCGCAGCTGATAGTACCCAGACTTGAGATCTAACTTCGAGTACACCGTCGACCCGACTAACTGATCAAAGAGATCATCAATCCTAGGGATCGGGTACTTATTCTTCTCAGTCAGCTTGTTTAGCTCCCGATAATCAATACATAATCTCAAGCTTCCGTCCTTCTTCTTAACAAAGAGGACCGGTGCGCTCCAAGGCGACGAACTCGGGCGCACATACCCTTGCTCCAACAACTCTTGCAGTTGAACTTTCAGCTCCGCCATTTCCTTAGGCGCTAGCCGATACGGAGATCGTGACACAGGCTTTGCACCTGGCACTAGCTCGATCGTAAAATCTATCTCCCGTTGAGGCGGGGCTCCAGGAAGATCTGCGGGGAACACATCAGGGTATTCTGATACCACTGAAATACAATCCAAAGCAGGCTTCGGCTTTGCAACCTCCACTAGTGTAAAGAACAGTTCTGCTCCAGCACGAACCGCCTTCACCACCTGAAGAGCAGACATCAACGTCTTGCTCGACCCCTTTAAGCCCGTAAACGTCGTCTCACGACTCGCTCCCAGCTTAACTTCCTTGCTACCGCAATCTATATGGGCCTGCTGCTCCGAGAGCCAGTCCATGCCAAATATGACGTCGAACTCCATTAACGGCAGTAAAGACGCCCGCAGGTCGAACTCCTGCTCTCCAATACGAATCTTAACATCGCAGATCCTAACCGCTCGCATCGAACACCCATTGGGCAACAACACATCCAACTTATCCTTCGCCGTCGAAGAAGGGACTCCGATGCGTGATATAAATCCTTCGGACAAGAAGGAGTGTGAAGCTCCCGTATCGAAGAGTGCTCGTGCCGGATTTTCACAAATCAAAACAAATCCTAAACAAGCAGTGGTAAGGTAACATATACATAACAAGTATTTAAAGAAATTAACTTGCTATAAATTAAACCGCACCTGTCACCACATCGGCTTGTTTAATGGCCTCCTGTTGGCCAAGATTGTAGACCCTTGGTTGGGCTGGAGCATAGTGGGATGCGGTCGACTCCACCGCCTTTCCCTTCTCTTCGTAGGTAGCTCCTGGCCTCCTCTCGGACATAGGACGTCCGCTCCAACAATCACGGGCGAAATGCCCCGTCTTTCCACACATAAAGCACGCACCCGGGGTCCGACCCGTAGTCGCCCCAGAAGCGCCAGAAGGAGCTGGACCCGAAGTCCTATGCTTCTTGAAAGACTTCCGATAGCCGGACTTTGAAGTAGTCGGCACTCTGAACTCAGATTTCTTATCAGCCAAGCCTTTCTTCGCTTGTACATTCTTCATGTCCTTCTCCAAGGACCGGGCAGTATTGACCAAGGTTAAGAAACCCTGCGTCATTGGCCCCGACAGTAATAATCTCAGCTCATCCCTCAAGCCTTCATAAAAACGATTAGTCTTGCGCTCCTCATCCATGATGGTGGAGCTAGCATAACGACTCAACCGCGTAAACTCGTGGAGATATTCATCCACGCTCCTCTTACCCTGCACCAACTTCAGGAACTCATTCTTCATTGAAATCCTCTGAGTAGAAGGGAGGTATCTTGCCAAGAACAATCCCGAGAACTCTTCCATCGGAACGTCTATCAGTTGTCTACCTCACAGATGATGCAGCTCCAAACCTTCCCACCACATCCTCGCTTCACCGTCCAGCAGGAACGTAGCAATGGTGGTCATCTGCCACTCCTCCGTCTCCGTCGCCGTCATGACTCTCTTCACCCTAGAGAGCCAGTCTTCAGCCTGAGATGGGGTTCCCAACCCGAGAATAACGGAGGGTTAAAGCTCATTACATGCTTCAACTGCCTCTCAGTTGCCCTCCTTGGCACTATTGGTTCCACAACCACTTGCTCCATCCTCCTCGGCACAGCCTCTTGAAGAGGTACTTGCTCCATCACAGGAGCTGGCTGCTGCGCTTGCCTCCCAGGCTGCGCATTGATCACGGCCAACACCGCTTCAGCCACCAATCTTATATTTTCAGCCGACAGAGGTGTTGCGGGAGCAACATCCGGTGCACTACTTGCCTCAGAAACTCGGCGTTCTGACGGCCCAACACCACTTCTGGTCACCTATAGTGGTACAAAGCACCGTTAAGCGACCAAACAAATTGCAAACAACAATTATAGGAACACGCGGGTTCCTCAAACACGAGTATTTTCATTCCTAAGTGGACATTCATGGGTTCTTTTACCGTTATAACGATGACGCACACAATGTGCTCACCACCCCTTAAAAAGAATTCGCCCACGAATTCACTTTAAGCCCGACCAAAACCAGTAGTCTGATACCAAATTGTAACGCCCCCTATCCGTCGCATAGCATATAGCAGTAGGTCCGGCCGGGGCCCGACGCCATATACCACAGACAGACCGGGTGGTTACGTATGGAAACCATCCAACCAATCTCAACGTCCTACACAGAGCATTCTAGCGGAAGCAGTTTATATATATATTGCAAAACAAGAACCCAGCAACAAGCATGAATATCCACTAATACGAAAATAGGAATGTCAATACAAAAAATACTCAAAACAAGCCTTAAGGCCTTACAAAAATGTTTCACTTGTCTGTTACATGATTTACAAACCTCGGCACGCAGGCCGGTCATACATGAATAAAGCAATACACATTTCCATTCGGGCCTTCGAGGGCCAGCTTCGCAAAAAGGGCTTTAGCCCGCTATTGACCACTTGGTCCAGCTGCACCTGCAAGCAACAAACCACCGTATGGTGGCAAAACAAGGCAACGGTCAGCAATGCTGACCAAATTATAACGATCCCGCCCCCAACTCGGGGCGGCGATGCTCCTTCCCAGCATTTCATTAGCATAAGCGAGCAATATAAAAACCATAGCCATTTCATCACAGGCGTTGGCTCGCACGGCCACACGCCCCGTGCACTCAGGGCACATTCTCGGTGAACCGGTCGATGTCACGTCAATTAAAGCCATTAACATTCCGGACTCACCACCGCCACTTAGACGGCCATTCCTATGAGCAATTCGTCTTCCTGGCATTGGTCACGTCAATTTAAGCCATTGACCGCCGAAGACTCACATCTATGCCAACGGCGAGTGCCATGTAACTTTAGGTCTCTCTAACCCGAACGACATAGAGCGGGTACGGTTCCATCTAACCCGTGCTCACATCGCAACGACAATATAAGCCATATGCGCGGGTCAAACTTTCACCGAATCCCATTCTACCGCAAATCACATAACCCCGTTATGTTCAAGTTGGCTCTCAGGCCACCAAGTCGGCAAGATCTCGTATCCGCCCAGTTTTCCGGGTGCACCTTTGGGTTAGTCCCCAAGGCTCCCTGCTGCAATCTACCGCGTAGAAAACCCGAAAAACACCCAATAGCACGGAGTCTTCTCCGGCCTTAAGCAATGCAACATCACCGATACGGACTAACATGTCCGGGTAGGCTTCAACCAAAATGCCTATGTCCGTTCTCGCATACGAACTCTAAACAACGGGGACTTTACATATCTACCCGAAGGAACACCTCCAACTCTCCGCAAACTCGCGAGAGCGGGCTTCCTATGCTAAGAAAGAGAGCTATTAGTGCTCAAGATGAGGATCGTTACCCTTGCGTTCCTCTTTGGCGCCATCGAAAAGTAATCGGATAGAAATCACCGCACTTGCGTTGCCTCCGTGGATCCGGAGTCGGCTTGCGATTCGGAGCTCCGAAGCTCCTCCAATGGCGGATCTAGCTCCTCTTCCTCTTGCCTTAGCTCTTCTTTCTCCAAGGGTTTGGAGAGATGAAAAGGTAAGAAAAATGATGGATTTCAAGTCAACTCCCGGGTATATCCTCCCAGGAACAACCCCCAGCCATTGGATCTTCAATCAAGGAAACGAACGGCTTTGATTCGGGGCTGAAATGCCCAATCTGGACCGAACACGGCCTGTAACACGCCCGTGTCCAGGGCCGTGTGCCGCATTAGCCGTCAAAATCGAATCTCCTGGACACGCACACTGGTATCGAACACGCCCGTGTTCGAGCTGACACGCCTGTGTTCCAGCTGACACGGCCGTGTAGCCGGCCGTGTACACCATGATTTTCTCCCGTTTTCAACCCGAGCACTGCACAGGTTCTAGGACACGCCCGTGTCCTTGCCCGTGTCACTTTGACACGCCTGGGCCCCCAGGTCGTGTACACGGGACATTTCGTCGAGTGGAGATCGACGACTCGATGACACGGCCTTGGACACGCCCGTGTCCTAGGCCGTGTGCCTTGACTCGACGATCGTCGAGTGAATCTCGATGATTTCACCTTGACGATCGTCGACACGGGTCGACACGCCCTGCGACACGCCCGTGTCGCAGGCCGTGTGCCCATTCTCGACGAATCGTCGAGTATAACTCGACGATTTCACGGCTAAATGTCGACACAGGTCGACACGCCCTGCGACACGCCCGTGTCGCAGGCCGTGTGCCCATTCTCGACGAATCGTCGAGAATAACTCGAAGACTTCGCGGCTAAGTGTCGACACACGCTTGACACGCCCTGGGACACGCCCGTGTCCCAGGCCGTGTGCTTTCAGCCAGAAACCAAAACTGGCCCAAAACGTCCCCCTTTGCTCCTTTGAGTTTCGGGGCGTTACACAACTGCTAAGTGTCGACACAGCTTCACTGGCTTTTCTTCATTGAGTGTCGACGTAGCTCCTTGTGTCGACACTTTCTGTCTGGTGTCGACTCAGCATCCCTGGTGTCGACCCTAGTACTCCAAGTGTCGACACTGCTTGCCTGGGTGTCGACACAAGTCTTCTTAAGTGTCGACACTTTCCCTTTTGGTGTCGACACATGGACTTAGAAACTTCTTCTTCTTTCCTGTAAATACTTAACCTGCACAAGTAAACTCAAAATACATCAAATACATTTTTGATGTATATCATTAAGTTTGGTGAGGCTTCTTCAAATCAGGTACATTTAAACCAATGTACCCAACAAGTCACACCTAACATTAGTAAAAAGGATTCTCAGGTATGTAAAACGTTGTCCAAATCTAGGTCTCTGGTATCCAAAATATTCAGCATTTGACTTAACTGGATTTTTTGATGCTGATTTTACTGGATGCAGAATTGACAGGAAAAGCACCAGTGGAACTTGTCAGTTTCTTGGTGACAGACTTGTCTCTTGGTTTTGCAAGAAACAAACATTTGTGTCAACTTCAACTGCTGAAGGTGAATATATAGCTGCAGGTAGTTGTTGTTCACAAATCTTGTGGATTCAAAACCAACTCCTAGACTATGGCTACAACTTAGAGAAGTCTAAAATCTTTTGTGATAATACAAGTGCTATTTCTATAGCTCAAAATCCAGTCCTCCATAGTAGGACAAAACACATAGAAATTAGGCATCACTTCTTAAGGGATAATGTTGAGAAAAATAAAATTGAACTTCAATATATCCCCACTGATTTGCAAAGAGGAGATATTTTCACCAAACCCTTGGATGAAAAGAAACACACCTTCTTCCTAAATCAGTTAGAAATGTTAGATGGAGGAAGTCTAAAATAAGTTCCAAGATTTTCAAACTCTAAAATTGACCAAGACTAGGCAAACTTCTTGATTTTTCTAGTGTATAAGAGTGTTTCTGATCTTTGAACTGCGCTCGACGATTTTCCACAATGTCTCTAGGAATCGGTGTTTGACCTTCTGTATAGCTTAATAGGTCAATTAGAATTGAGTCTAAGGGATCAGGAGTCTAGGTTTGGAAGCTGCCTTGAAGACCAAAGTTTTTCTGGAGACTAAGTCTAATCGTCGAGCTCAGCACGACGTTTCGTCGAACTCCGGTCGACGATCGTCTAGCTCAACTTTGACAGATCGTCGAGCTCCACTCGACGATCGCTGAGCTCAACTTCTCAATATCGTCGAACTCCATTCGACGATCGGTGAGCTCAGGTCGACGATTTTGACTCTGCACTGGATCCTTATCTCTGAGCTCAGTTCGACGATCTTTGAGCTCAGATCGACGATTATGTTGCTGCTTGCAGTTTCCAGGTCGCTGAGCTCAGCTCGACGATAGCAGAGCTCAGTTCGACGATTTCAGTTATCTTTAAGAATTCAAATTCAAATCAGATAGAAGTTATTCTGCATTTAATTCAGAAGATCTGCCAGCCATTTTCATTTACTTCTGGAGCAAGTTTCAAGGGATTTTTCAAGGAACAAATCAGTGGACTTTCCTTTAGAAGAAATTATGCAATTAAGGCTGTAATCAATGCAGACCAACGGCTATCTTTGACAGAGTGATATTCTATTCTGGTACAGATAATAACAGACAGAATGTTTTTGAATAAGAAAAAGAAGAAATACAGAGATTGACAAGAACAGGACACAACTCAATATACAGAGACTCTCTCAATCTTCTGTCAACAAGAATTCTGAAGAACACTCATCAGAGAGAGATCAAGTTTTCAAAAAATCTTCAGATTTCTTCAGCTCTTAAAGTGTTCAAGGCCAACATCATCTCAAGACTCCAGACACTCAACATTTCAGCTTGCTGAAATCATCTTTTGCTGGAGATCTATCTTTGAAGGCCTATCACCCTCAGCAAAGCTCATCTTCCTGAAGATCAAGGACTCAGGGGGAGCTTTGAAATCAATCCACTTAGTCTTCTCAGTTGTTTGAGAAAAGAGAAGACTGCCATCACTCTCTCACCCCCTCTCTGTAAAGGGTTTTTCAAACTCTCTTCAAAAGTTTGAATCTGGTTTTGAGCACCTTGTCAAAAGCTCATTGGTGGCAAGACACCTGATCAAAAAATCTGGTTTGGTTTTTGAGCACCTTATCAAAAGCTCATTGGTGCCCAGGACACCTGATCAACTCATCTTGCAGTGGATTCCTACCTAGGGTGGTAGAAGAGTGGATGTACCCAAGTTGGGGAACCACTATAATTCCTTGTGTCATCTGGTTTTGCATGTTTTCTTTTTGTTTCTGGCCTTGCTTTTCTTGTGCTTAGTTTCTGCATAGCTTAGTTTGTGATTTGTTTTATTTCTGCTTCCCTGCTTACACTCATTACAACAATTGTTGTAAAACTTTGCAAAAGTTTTTCTTTGTGTTTTAAAAAAAGCACCATATACTCTATTCACCCCCCTCTAGAGTATATCAGATCTAGTTTCCCCTTTCAATTGGTATCAAAGCGAGGTTGGTTAAACATACCATATCTGTCTGGTTGTACAGGCTAACACCTGAACCCCAAGATCCCAATCTAGATCCCTCTTTTATATCTTCATTATTAGATTTAGCTTGCACAAGTCATGGCCCAAAACAAAGATTATGCTAGCATCAGACCTCCAGTGTGCAATCTGTCAAAGTTTGCACTTTGGAAAGCAAGGATTAGACTCTACATGAATTCTATTGACGAAGACATTTTTAATTCTGTTTTGACAGTGTGTCCAAGACCTCCAGAGGGCACAAGCACAAATGCTGTTCCACCTCCATCAGGAACAGATGCTGACATCAAAAAGTGGAAAATAGCTGATGCCAAGGCAATGAACATCTTAGCTCAGACAATGTCAGATGACATTTTTCAAAAAGTAGCTGAATGCAATTCAACCAAGGAAATTTGGGACAAGCTCTCAGAAATTGTCTCTGGCTCATCTGATGAGAGAAAGGACAGAAGATCCCATCTCATCTCCCAATATGAGAACTTCAAGAAGGGAGAAACAGAGTCAGTGAGAGACATGTACAACAGACTGAGTCTAATTGTCAGTGAACTGAGGACATTAGACAAAGAGATCTCACTGATAGAACTTAATGACAAGATCCTAATGTGCTTCCCCAGCACTTGGGATTCAAGAATCTGGCCAATTAAAGATGCCAGAAGTCTGAATGAGATCACCACTGAAGCCTTGTTGGGTAAGCTCAAATCTTATGAGCTACTCATCAAGAACAGAGAGGAAGAACAGAAGGCTGCTCCACCAGCCACAAGAAAGGAGAAGACTATAGCATTCAAGGCAACTGAGGATCTGCCTGAAGAAAAGGGAACAACCAATGATGAACTTCTCAGCTTGTTGGCTAAAAGATTCTATAAGATGGCCAGAAAGGACTTCAGAATAAGATCATACAAGGAGCAGGATAAGCCAAGGTATGACATGTCCATTGGCAATAGCAAAGACATCATTTGCTTTGGTTGCAGGAAACCAGGGCATATGGTTCCTGACTGTCCAGAGAATAAGAACAAGGACAGAAGGGACAGAAAAGAAAGAAGAAAGGAGAAGGACTCCAAAAGGAATGGAAGTAGCAAACCTTCCTCCAGCAGAAATAAGCACACAAGGAAAGGATTTGTTGCTGAATCCTGGAGTGAGACTGAAGAGGAGTCAGAAGCCTCTTCCAGCTCAAGTGATGATGAGGATAATGCAGAGGAAAAGGAGTTCTGCATGATGGCAATCAATGCCTCACAACACAACTCAGAGGAAGAGGAGTCAGAGTCAGACTCAGAGACTCAACCTGAAGAAGATCAGGTAATCAGCTCTTTTGATTTTACTTCAGAAGATTTTAAACTTGAATTTAAAGAACTATGTTTAGACCTGCTAAAGTCTGAGAAAGAGATCATCTCTCTCAGAAATCAATTATCTGAACAAAATGCTTTAAAATCAGAAAACCTCAAACTCTCTCAGGAGTTGGAGAACTATAGGGAACAGATAGCTTCACTGAAGAGTGAGCTCTCTGAGGCCAAGAAGCTTGAAGAATCTCTCAATGGGAGAAGCATCAAGCTGATGGACATCACAAGCACAGTGAACTCAAGATTCAACAGTACATTGGGCTTGGGTGCCTCATCCAGCCAACCTATCGTTCTAACAACCCCTATCAAGTTCATTTCTGACAAGGGAAAGGGAGTTGTAGAGGTTGCCAGGAAAAATTCTGATCTGCCTCAGAAAACTAAAGTCCAGCACAAATCGTCGAACGGAGATCGACGATCGCCGAATGAAGATCGACGATCGCCGAACGCAGCTCGACGATCTCAGGACAAATCATCGAACGCTGGTCGACGATCTCAACCAATGTCGTCGAACGAAGCTCGACGATCTCATATACCTGACCTCACCCATAGTCGACCGTCGAACGGAGCTCGATGATCTGACCCAAGATCGTCGAACTCAGCTCCAAGATCGTCGAACAGAGGTCAGAGCTCTGGAAAACTTTTCAAAGGCAAATCAAAATTGAATCCTGAGGGTTTTTCATCCCAAACCTTCAACCCTTATACTGAATGGATTTTACCTCCAAGGAGATATCATCTTGAAGGATATAAGAGTCAGCCAGGGATGTCTTTCATTTCTGAATTTAGAGGTTATCAACCTAGGCCCAAGGTAAACTGGGTCAAAAACAAGTAAATTGTTTCATGTGCAGGTGAAGACCTATCCAACATCTAACCAGCAATGGTATTTGGATAGTGGGTGCTCTAAGCAAATGACAGGGAACAAGGACAACCTCAATTCCTTTAGAGCCAAGCATGGACCCAAAGTTATCTTTGGTGACTCCAATTTTGGACAAACTAAAGGTTATGGAGCAGTCCAGATTGGTTCTGTAACCTTCAAGAAGGTAGCATATGTGGAAGGACTGAAGCACAACCTAATCAGCATCAGTCAGCTATGTGATGAAGGCTACCAGGTGACCTTCAGCAAAACCTTATGCAAAATCAAGTCAGAGGACAACACAACTGTGTTGACAGGTAAAAGGAAAGGTAACATCTACCTAGTAGATTTTCTTTCAACTACTATAGATATCTATTTATTCAACTCAGTCTGTAGACCAAATGTTTTATGGCATAAGAGATTAGGACACCTAAACCTTAGAACTATTGCTAGGCTATCCAAGGACAACCTTGTTAGAGGACTACCTTCTGGCCCCTACAAGAAGGAAGGACTCTGCAAGGCTTGTCAATTAGGCAAGCAAACTAAAAACAGTTTCAAGTCACTTAATAAGAGTGATTCACCTAGGATATTGTATCTGTTACACATGGATCTATTTGGACCCATCACAGTACAAAGCCTAGGAGGGAAATCCTACACTTTAGTGATTGTAGATGACTTCTCTAGATTCACTTGGGTGTTCTTTCTAAGGAAGAAGTCTGATAACTTTAAGTGTCTGACAGAGTTTCTCAAATGTATAAAGATTGAGTTCAATACTCACATTGCCCTGATCAGAAGTGATCATGGGACAGAGTTTGATTCTCTTCTTATGCAAGAGTTCTTTCAGAGTGAAGGGATCAGACATACTTTCTCAGCTCCTAGAACTCCTCAACAAAATGGGGTAGCTGAAAGGAAAAATAGAACCCTTATTGAATCTGCCACTACATTGTTGTCAGATGCTCATCTACCTCTATCCTTCTGGGCAGAGGCAGTGAACACCTCCAACTATGTGCTGAATAGAAGTCTAATACATAAACTGAAGGGAAAGACTCCCTATGAATTACTCAAAGGGAAGAAACCTAAAGTTGACTATTTCAAAATTTTTGGCTGCACTTGCTATATTCACAATAATGATAAGAAGTATTTAGCAAAATTTCAAGCCAAAGCTGATGAAGGAGTGTTTCTGGGATACTCCATGATCAGCAAGGCCTATAGGGTATATAATAAATCATCATTGAAAATTGAGGAATCTGTTCATGTCTCTTTTGATGAAACTAACATGTCTTTCAAGGAGAAGATTTCTTCTACCATAGAACCTTTGCAGGAACACTCTCTAGTTGAAGATATGAACAAGTTGCAGGTTGCTCAAGAGAATGAAAGCAGTGAAGATGAAGGGAATGCTCAACATATTGAAGCTCAACTTGAAGAGCCAGTTGTTGTACCACAAGAGGAAACAACAACACAGGTTGGTGAACAATCAATACCCCCTGTTGATTTAGTAACATCAAGAGACCATCCAATTACCCAAATAATTGGAGAACTCTCAGCTGGTGTGCAAACCAGAAATCAGGTCAACCAAAACCTGTTGCACACCTGCTTCCTTTCTCAAAGTGAACCTCAGTCCATTCAAGATGCAGAGCAAGATCCACACTGGATCATTGCCATGCAAGAGGAGTTGCATCAATTTGAGAGGAATAAAGTATGGGAACTAGTGCCAAAGCCAAAGGATCATTCCATTGTTGGAACAAAATGGGTATTCAGAAATAAACTGGATGATCAAGGAGTAATAATAAGGAACAAGGCAAGGCTAGTTGCACAGGGATATTCTCAAGAAGAAGGAATTGACTACGACCAGACTTTTGCACCTGTTGCAAGATTGGAAGCCATCAGAATTTTTCTAGCTTATGCAGCTCACAAAGGCTTCAAGGTTTATCAGATGGATGTCAAGAGTGCCTTTTTAAATGGAGACATCAAAGAGGAAGTCTATGTCAGACAACCTCCAGGTTTTATCTCTCCAACTCACCCTGATTATGTATTCAAACTACATAAAGCATTATATGGTCTCAAGCAAGCTCCTAGAGCATGGTATGAGACCCTAGCATGCTTTCTCTTGGAAAATGGTTTTATAAGGGGTAGAGTAGACCAAACTCTTTTTATTAGAACCCATAAGTCCAATACCCTACTAGTACAAATTTATGTAGACGATATCATCTTTGGTTCTACTGACTCAAAATTGTGCAGAAGGTTTTCTAACCTAATGCATTCTAAATTTGAGATGAGTAGCATGGGTGAGCTATCCTTCTTCCTAGGATTGCAAGTCAAACAACATGCTGAAGGCATCTTTATTTCTCAAACCAAATATGCTAATGAACTGGTTAAGAAATTTGGTATGTCTGAGGCATCTTGTATGAAAACACCCATGCCTACCAATGCTGTACTGGATGCTGATTAACATGGGAAACCTGTTGATCAGACAACATATAGAGCAATGATTGACTCTCTACTGTATCTTACAGCTAGTAGACCAGATATAATGTTTGCTACATGTATATGTGCTAGATTCCAAGTTAGCCCTAGAGGGTCACACCTCACATTAGTAAAGAGGATTCTTAGGTATGTTAAAAGTTGTCCAAATCTAGGTCTCTGGTATCCAAAAGATTCAGCATTTGAGTTAACTGGATTCTCTGATGCTGATTATGCTGGATGCAGAATTGACAGGAAAAGCACCAGTGGAACTTGTCAGTTCCTTGGTGATAGACTTGTCTCCTGGTTTTGTAAGAAACAAACATCTGTGTCAACTTCAACTGCTGAAGCTGAAGATATGGCTGCAGGCAGTTGTTGTTCACAAATATTGTGGATTCAAAATCAACTCCTAGACTATGGTTACAACTTAGAGAAGTCAAAAATCTTTTGTGACAATACAAGTGCTATTTCCATAGCTCAAAATCCAGTCCTCCATAGTAGGACAAAACACATAGAGATTAGGCATCATTTCTTAAGGGACAATGTTGAAAAGAACAAAATTGAACTGCAGTATATCCCAACTGATTTACAAAGGGGAGATATTTTCACCAAGCCTTTGGATGAAAACAAACACACTTTCTTCCTAAATCAGTTAGTAATGTTAGATGGAGGAAGTCTTAAATAATCCCCAAGATTTTGAAAGCTAAAAATGGACCAAGACTAGGCAAAATTCTGATTTTTCTTAGTATTTAGGATTTTCTGATCTCTGAACTGCGCTCGACGATTGCCCCAAAGATCGTCGAACGGAGATCGACGATTTCCAGAATCGTCGAACTGAGTTCAGCGCCCCTCACACAGCATGAATTGTCTCCTTCGGTCAACGATCGTCGAACGGCGCTCGACGATTTTGTTCCCTGAACGATCGTCGAACGGAGCTCGACGCTTCCCAAGATCGTCGAACGGAGATCGACGATGTTGGAGTCTCTTCAGATTCCTTTAGAAGCCTCGATCGTCGAACTGAGTTCAACGATCTTTCCAATTCTGCGTCGAACCCTAATATAAAACTCATTTTTCGCCGTCGTTCTCTCTTGCGCTTTCAATTTCTCTGCAGAAATTTTCTTCCCTCCAAACAGTTCTACCTTGGTCGTTTTGTTTGTTAAGTTTTTGCAGGTACCATGGCCGTCTCAGTTGCTGTCCTCGCCGCCATGAAGTTTGATGCAGGGTTTGACATCGATTTGGACTCCTTCAACACCACTGATCAAATCTTCCAGGACATCCTGAGTCTATTCAAGGATCAACATTTGTCTGCCCTCATGACCACAAGAATCAAACTTGCCTCAGATGAAATAAAGGAATGGGTATATACTGCACACAACCTTGACAACAACACCATAGTTGGATCTATTGGTGGCACCCAGGTACCTCTGACCCCAACAGTCTTAACAGAGGTTTTTGGTTTTAGAAATGGAGATGACTCTGCTGAACTTTCTGGAGAAGAGTTTACTGATATACTTGCCAGGATGGGTCATCCTGAGGGAATCCCTAGCAAATTGTTTAAGAGGAACCTGTCAGTTGAATACAGGTTTCTGGCAGATGTTGTAGGCAAGGTCCTGTTGGCCAAACATTCTGCACATGACACCATCTCCAGACATCAGCTCTGCCTCATGGGAGCTCTGGTAGATAGGAAAAGCCTGAACTGGGGAGAGGTCTTCTTTGACATGATAAAGAAAAAGATAAACAAAACCTTTGTGAACTTCGGAAGAATTCTGGGAGTCTTCCTTCAGACAAAGTGCCCTACTCTGCTGGTCTCCTCTAGAGTGCACATCAATGCCTCCAAGAGACTCACCTGTGCCCTCTTTGGGAAATGGGACAGGCAGATTAGCAAGCCCAGCAGGCCCTCTTCATCTGCCCCTTCAGGCACCAGGACTCAAAGAGTTACTCCCCCCAGGTCTCTGCACCTGCAGAAGACCTGCCTGCTGCTAGTGCTGCTTCTCCTCCTCCTCCAAGTTCAACCCTACCTCCAGCTCCATCCACCATTCCAGCCTCATCCCCCATTACCATCTCCAGCCCCTCTCCAACCTCAATTCCATCCCCAGCAACCACTTCATCACCTCCAGTTGACCACTTCCACCCATTATTCTCATATCCACCTCCAGATGTCACCTCATCCCCATCCATACCATCCTTCCAACTTCTGGATGAATCCTACATGGATGATTCCCCCTCTTCTCCTCCAGACTTCCCCTCCTCCTCAACATCTTTCCAAGATCTCCTCCACCACATCCTTTACCAACCATCATTCACTCCATCCATATCTATACCCTTGTCCTCCATCTCCACAATTCCCACACCTCAGCCCTCTATCCCTTCACCATCCAGCACTCCACCTCCAGCTTCCTCAGCCATCCCAATACCCTCTACATCTGCTCCTGCCATTGAGCATGTAGATCTGCCAGCCCTAGCTGACAAGTTGTATGAGCTACTGGCCCCCAGGCTCTCTCTTCTCATGGAGGCCTCCTTAGCTCCTCTACAACAGTCAGTGGCAGCCCTGTCTGCCAGGCTTTCCTCCCTCATTCCTCAAGCAGTCCCACCAGCAGTGTGCCTTGATACAGAGGTATCTGCATCCAGGCAGGGGGAGATGCCTTATGAAGCCAGCCTTCATGCTGCTGTTGCTACTGCTTCTGCTTCTGCTCCTACTGCTGCTGCTGTTGTGCTTGTATCTTCTGCTCCAGTTGTTGTGCCTACTGCAGTCTTAGCAATTGACCTAGGGTCTTTGCTCTCTGCATTTGATACTGCATACTTCAGCTACCTCCCAGAGCCCAATGTTGTCCAGCCCCCTGAAGATCTGTCCAAGGCTCTGGTGCCCTTCTCATGCTGTGACCCCAGTATCATTTCTGCTTTTATTCATTCAGTGACTGTTGCTTCTGATGATGTTACTGCTGCTGCTGCTGAAGATAAGGCTGTATCTACTTCTGAAATTGTTGTTGCTGCTGAAGAGGACAATGTTCCAACTGCTGCTGATGAGTTCATTTCTCAGGATTCTCTGATGACAGAGGCTGTTGTTTTTGAGCCTGCTGTAGATGTTGTTGATTCTGAACCTGCTGCTGCCATAATTCCTGAAATAACCACTGTTGCTTCTACTGCTGCTCCAGTACCTGTTGTTATATCTGCTGATGTATCTGTCTCCATTGCCCCTTCTGCTTCTGCTTCTGCCCCATCAGCTGCTGTTCAACTGAAAGAAAATTTGATGAAAAGGATTGATGCCTTATATGATGCTCAAAGCTCTGAATCTGATGACTACAACACTGCTTCTGATGATTCCTCTGCCACCATTGCAAGGAAAAGGAAGGCAAGAAGTAAGGCATTGAAGAGGGTTCCTCCTGCCAAAGTTAGAGATGATAATGATGTTCCTTACTATATTCTGCACAACTGTCCAATTACTGAGCATTGGATGCAGTTCTCTAAGAATCAGCTAAAGGCTATGAAGAAGAAAAGAAAGTTTGATAAGGACTCCTCCCAGTTCAAGCACCCTCATCCTCCTCCACCACCTCCACCTGATGCAGGTGCAGGTGGCAGCTCTGCAAGATCAGGCCCAGCTAGAAGCCAGGCTCCCTACCAACCTCATGCTAGAACATATCAAAGGGAAAGCCAGTCTAGGGGCTCTTACTCTAGAAGGGGAGGATATAGGGGAAATCAAAGAGAGACTCAGGTTTACTCTAAAGGGCATTCCAGGCAGCATCCTTATTCCAGGGGAGGACATGTTCCTTCTGATACAACTTCAGGTCCATTCCCCTATAAGCTCAGAGAAACTGTGACTGCCAGGACTCCTCAAGATATTTCTTCCAACAGGTATGAGCCACCTGTTCTATTTGAGGACCCTGAGAAGAATCCTGTTGCTTGGACTGCTAGAATGAAAGAGTTGGCTACTTTAGACCAGATCAAGAAAGCCAAAGAGCAAGGCCTGGACACCTCCAATATATCTACAATGTCAGAACAAAGACAGAAAGAACTAGAAAGATATGCCTCCAGTAAGTTCTTTGATGCAGACAGGTACATGGAGTTGCATCCAGCTGTAGTGGTTCCCAGGACATCAAAGCAAATTTATTTGGGTGCAGCTGATTATACCAGATCCAAACAACAAGCTTTAGATCCTAACAGAGAAATCAAGATGGTAAAAGGCAAAGAGAAAAAGTAACTCTGTAAGGTGACATTTCTTGGTTTTTCTGACTGATTTCTGGATATCATATATATATATCTCTGTGATGGTTCTGTAATGTCTGGCTACTATTGTTTTTGTATTTTTCTGATTGTATTATGTTGCTTGTTTTTCCAAAGTCTGTAAATAGTTTTCCTAACCCAAATAGGGGGAGATTGTTGGAACACCCTATTACTAATTTGGGTCAGGATCACTATGTCTCTAGGAATCGGTGTTTGACCTTCTGTATAGCTTAATAGGTCAATTAGAATTGAGTCTAAGGGATCAGGAGTCTAGGTTTGGAAGCTACCTTGAAGACCAAAGTTTTTCTGCAGACTAAGTCTAATCGTCGAGCTCAGCACGACGTTTCGTCGAACTCCGGTCGACGATCGTCTAGCTCAACTTCGACAGATCGTCGAGCTCCACTCGGCGATCACTGAGCTCAACTTCTCAATATCGTCGAACTCCATTCGACGATCGGTGAGCTCAGGTCGACGATTTTGACTCTGCACTGGATCCTTATCTCTGAGCTCAGTTCGACGATCTTTGAGCTCAGATCGACGATTATGTTGCTGCTTGCAGTTTCCAGGTCGCTGAGCTTAGCTCGACGATAGCAGAGCTCAGTTCGACGATTTCAGTTATCTTTCAGAATTCAAATTCAAATCAGATAGAAGTTATTCTGCATTTAATTCAGAAGATCTGCCAGCCGTTTTCATTTACTTCTGGAGCAAGTTTCAAGGGATTTTTCAAGGAACAAATCAGTGGACTTTCCTTTAGAAGAAATTATGCAATTAAGGCTGTAATCAATGCAGACCAACGGCTATCTTTGACAGAGTGATATTCTATTCTGGTACAGAGAATAACAGACATAATGTTTTTGAATAAGAAAAAGAAGAAATACAGAGATTGACAAGAACAGGACACAACTCAATATACAGAGACTCTCTCAATCTTCTGTCAACAAGAATTCTGAAGAACACTCATCAGAGAGAGATCAAGTTTTCAAAAAATCTTCAGATTTCTTCAGCTCTTAAAGTGTTCAAGGCCAACATCATCTCAAGACTCCAGACACTCAACATTTCAGCTTGCTGAAATCATCTTTTGCTGGAGATCTATCTTTGAAGGCCTATCACCCTCAGCAAAGCTCATCTTCCTGAAGATCAAGGACTCAGGGGGAGCTTTGAAATCAATCCACTTAGTCTTCTCAGTTGTTTGAGAAAAGAGAAGACTGCCATCACTCTCTCACCCCCTCTCTGTAAAGGGTTTTTCAAACTCCCTTCAAAAGTTTGAATCTGGTTTTTGAGCACCTTGTCAAAAGCTCATTGGTGGCAAGACACCTGATCAAAAAATCTGGTTTGGTTTTTGAGCACCTTATCAAAAGCTCATTGGTGCCCAGGACACCTGATCAACTCATCCTGCAGTGGATTCCTACCTAGGGTGGTAGAAGAGTGGATGTACCCAAGTTGGGGAACCACTATAATTCCTTGTGTCATCTGGTTTTGCATGTTTTCTTTTTGTTTCTGGCCTAGCTTTTCTTGTGCTTAGTTTCTGCATAGCTTAGTTTGTGATTAGTTTTATTTCTGCTTCCCTGCTTACACTCATTACAACAATTGTTGTAAAACTTTGCAAAAGTTTTTCTTTGTGTTTTAAAAAAAGCACCATATACTCTATTCACCCCCCTCTAGAGTATATCAGATCTAGTTTCCCCTTTCAGGGGAGACTGATCGAGTCGCCCACCTCCAAGCAATTGAAGGGGCAGTTGCATTGAGATACCTCTCTGACGCCATCAAGTGCAAACTCTTTGTTACCACTCTCGAAGGACAGGCGAGAGAGTGGTTCTATGAGCTGCCTTCGGGCACAATCTCTTTCTTCACTGAGCTTCGCAGCGAATTATTACTAAGGTTCGCTACCTTAAGAAAGAGAAAAGATGGACCAGGCCCTCTCTTTGAAATCAAGCAAAGGGATAATGAATCAGTTGCACGATTCGTTGATCGCTTCCAAAAGGAGATTCAAGGGGTAAGGAACGTGAACCCCGACTATTACAAGGTTTCCTTAATCCATGGCCTTCGGGAATACCCCTTGAAATTTAAAGCAACAACAAAGGCACTAGAAACATTCCAGGAATTGATCGCCATGGTTAACCGCTTCATTGAAGGCGAGAACACCAACCCCACATATGTTTCATCCCTGACAGCTAAGGCTGAAGGAAGGGATGCATCCAGTTCTTCTTCTCACAGCAAGCCCCTCCCCCAGATTTCCAGCCTCCTTCTCAAAGAGGCCGGAATTTCCGCCATAAGAAACCTTTCCTCGGCCATCAACAGTTTCAAGAGCAGAGAATGTCGTTGGCCGCCACTCCCGCCATTCCATTGCAAGCGCTTCCCATCCTCCAGCAAGCAGCCATGCCTGCTCCGAGCCGATGTGATACTAACTCTATGGAGGAAATTACAGGTCTGGATCTAGACGAAGTCATCCAGATCTTGCAAAAGAAATCGGAAGAGAAGAAACAAGTGCCTCAGAGAGAGTGGAGGCCAACAAACAATGCACATTTCTGCCAGTTCCATAAGGAGAAGGGCCACTTGACCGAAGATTGCAAAGCCCTTCGTATGCTAATAGAGAAACTGCTTACAGAGGGGAAGATTGACTTGAGCAAGAAAGACTCCTCTTCAAATCCGTCCACCACCAAAGGCAAGGAAGTAGATGAAACTTATCAAGAATGTGTGGAGGTAGAGGACGAAGGCCGTCTGGGGCCAATCAACATTCCGGTTGAATGCTTTGATGCAGATTATGAAGGAGTCCTGGGACGACTCTTCTTTATCCATGGTGGGGCAGGAACCGAGTATACTCGGAAGTCCTCAATCTCAACGGTCACTCAAGCAGAAGTGGCCTCTTCCTCTTCCATTGCTCCACCGAGCGAGTTCATCACCTTTGGCCCAGCTGATCTGCACCAAATAGCAAATCCATTAGATGATGCGGTTGTGATTAAGGCTGTTATTGGGGATTTCACAGCTGACAGGATTCTCGTTGACACTGGAAGATCAGTCAACCTGCTATTGAAATCAACCTTTGAGGCCCTGAAGACTGGAAAGCCTCTACTTTCCACCGAAGGGCCACTCTATGGCTTCTCTGGGGAGAGGAAAGAAGTTGAGGGAAGCGTCATCCTGCCAGTAAAGCTTGGAGGGGCAACCAAGCAAGTTCAATTCATAGTGGTTGACGCTCCCAGTAGCTATCACGCCATCTTTGGCAGACCTTTGTTGAACAAGTACCAAGCGGTGGTCTCAACTTACCACCTCGCAATCAAGTTCTTCGCCGATGGACGGATGTGCCGGGTCAGGAGTGACCCAAGGAGAGCAAGGCAGTGCTATGTTCGCACTGTTAACATGGTTGATGCCCATCCTTCCATTGCTCCAGCAGCGGCTGCAGAAGCCCATACAAATTCAGCAACTGCTTTTGAAGGGGGAGCTCACCTGGAACCTGCCCAGGTAATGCAAGGAGTCCCCATTACTGAGGGGGAGGAGAGAAAGCTCTCCATTAACTCGGAATTGCCTGAAGATCAAAAGGCTGAGCTGATCATGTATTTAAGCAATAGAAAGGAAGAAATCTAGAAGTATATGTAGACGACCTATTGATTAAGAGTAAGTCTTTTTTGCTGCACTTGCAAGATCTAGCAGAGACGTTCGCTAGTCTATGTAGATATAAAATGAAGCTCAACCTATTGAAGTGCACCTTTGGGGCGAGTAAGGGAAAGTTCCTTGGTCATCTCCTTACTCCAGAGGGACTTGCCCCCAATCCAGACAAAGTAAAATCTATTCTTAATATGCCTACCCCCCGTTCACCTAAGGAAGTTCAATAGTTAGGGGGGAGGTTAGCAGGTCTTGCAAGGTTCCTCTCTTGGGTTTGAGATAAGAGTTCTCCTTTCTTTAAAATTCTTCGAGGAGCGTCCAAGTTCGAATGGACAGAAGAGTGTTCTCAGGCCTTTGAGCAGTTAAAGAAGCAGCTGACTTCAACACCTCTACTCCAGAGTCCCCGACCAGGGGAGATGCTTTTCTTGTACTTAGGAGTTGGCCCTGAGGCAGTCAGCTCTGTTCTACTTCGAGAGGAGAACAGGAAACAGTTCCTGATTTATTATGTTAGCCATATTCTGAAAAGTGCCGAGACACAGTATCCGATTCTGGAAAAGTTAGCCTTGGCACTAGTCATGTCAGCTCGCAGACTCCGTCCGTATTTCCAAGCGCACTCAATTCAAGTTGTTACTGATCAAACTTTGAAAGGTGTGTTTGGAGAAACTAGAGCATTCAGGCGGATTAGCCAAATGGGCAATAGAATTGAGTGAATTTGCAATTGCTTATGTGCCCAAGACAGCCATCAAAGTTCAAGTTCTAGCAGACTTCCTGATTGACACAGCAGAGTTCAGTTCTGAGCAAGCAGAAAGGTCTCCTTTGGCATGGACCATCTATGCTGATGGTGCCTCAGGCAGAAATTCTTCTGTAGCAGGCGTGGTTCTTATTAATCCAAACGGCATCAAACTCGAGCAGGCCATCAAGTTCTATTTTCAAGTGACCAATAACCAACCCGAGTATGAAGTTTTTCTAGCAAGCTTGAGACTTGCAAGAGAACTCGGAATTGACCATGTTCATATCAAGATTGATTCTCTGGTGATGGCGTCACAAGTCTTTCGTAACTTTGAGACAAGAGAGCCGATCTTGAAGAAATATCTTGCTCTTGTGAAAACGGAAGTCGGCAAATTCAAGAGCTTTACCATTGAGAACATCTCTAGAACAAAAAATGAGGAGGCAGATGTTCTTGCTAAGTATGGACTGCTCTCAGGAGGGACAACTTCCGGACTCTTCCGCCCGGTAGTGGAGGAAGGAGAGTTGATGCAGGATGATCAACGTCCCTCCTGGATGGACCGATTCATTCTTTATCTGTCAATAGGGGACTTTCATCATTCAATCAAAGATCAGAAAAGGTTCAGAATGAAAGCAGCACACTATTACTTAGTGGCAGGAATCCTCTACAGAAAAACATTCCTCTTTGCCATGGCCAGGTGTGTTTCAGAAGAAGAAGCTCCCGTTGTTTTGCAAGAGGTTCATTCAGGTGAGTGCGAAAGTCACTCAGGAGCAAGAAGTTTAGAAAGACGGATCCTGCGGCAGGGATATTTCTGGCCCACCATGAAGAGAGACTATGAGGCTTATGCTAGAAAGTGTGTTCAATGCCAGAAGTTTGCTCCACTTCAACACCAGGATGCTCAGTCACTCAGATCGATTGCAACTCCTTGGCCCTTCGTAGTTTGGGGGATGGATCTCATTGGTCCTTTTCCCAAGGCAAGCCGACAATGGAGTTTCATCATAGTGATGATTGACTACTTCAGCAAGTGGATTGAAGCAAAGGCATTGGAAAAGACAACAACTCAAGTCATCAGGAATTTCATTTGGGGAGAAATTGTCTTCCGACATGGAGTACCAATGGCTATAGTCACCGACAATGGGCCACAGTTCAACAACGCAGTAATGATTGATTTTTGCAAGCAGATCGGAACAGAACTGCGGTTTGCATCAGTCCATCATCCCAGGAGTAATGGCCAAGTTGAAGCAGCCAACAAGCATGTCCTTAATTTACTTAAGAAGAAAGTGCAGAATCTAAAAGGTAGCTGGGCTGATCAACTTCCATCGGTCCTCTGGTCCCTAAGAACGACACCTTCATCCGCAACTGGCGAAACTCCGTTTAAACTTTCTCATGGATCAGAAGCCCTCATTCCAATTGAGTTTGAAGTTCCATCACCTAGGGTTCTGCTTGAAAGGCAAGGTTTTGAGGACTGGCTTGAGCTGAACAATGAAGATATGAAATTCAGCCTGGAACACATTAAGGAAATTAGAGACAAAGTGGCAATAAGGCAGGAAGAGGTAAAGAGAAGGATGGCCCGGTACTTTGATCTGAACGTAAGGATCAAACACTTTCAAGTAGGAGATCTGGTTCTTAAAAAAGTTGACGCTGCTGCAAGAGCTGGCTCAGTTGGAAAACTTAATCCGAGTTAGGCCGGCCCCTTCATTGTCAAATAAGTGTTAAATAACGGCGCTTACCGCTTGCAAACATACGAGGGAGAGGATATGCCACATACATGGAGCGGAGATGATCTCAAACGGTTCTATTCCTGAACCTTCTCTTTTCCATTCTTTGTATCCTCTTTAAGAATCATTATTAGTAAAAGCTGCTTGCTAATGCTTCTTCAAGTGTTTTATCTATTCAAACATAAAAGTTAGCACGCTTCGACAAGGGAGATTCCAAAACAGTTCCGTCCTTTAACTCTCTTTTCTTTCTTATGCTAGCTTTGCAAAACATTTTTTCTAATGTTTTCTCTTTCTCTCACAAACATCAATAACGGTTACCTCATACCAGGAGACATCGCCGAGTTCAGCAAACCTCCCCTAGAGTCGTTGTCATTAGCATAACACCACAAAGACCACGTGTTGCGGGGAGATTTTGCACCGTGCAGTGGGAGCTTGCAGGCTCTAGTGCGGTAGGATTCTGAACTTCGGATCCCGGCTAGTACCTGTTGAAATTTGTGAAGTGGAAGTGGGTGACGGGACAGGCCGCGCGGCCTGTGCGGACAGCTTTGGCGGACTGGGCGGACTGAGGTTGCGGCCTGGTGAGAAGTCTGGTGGAAGCCGACTGTGTTCTGAGCGGGTTGTTGCATGGAGTCCGCGGTTTGGTGCGGCCTGGTATCTGCGGATAGAGAGGCTTGCGGACTGGTGCTTTGCTCAGTGGTCGCGGGTGCAAGTTTGCGCTGTTGGCGGGTTGGTTCGAGTTCGCGGGAAGCCTTGCGGACTGGTGTGTCCGCGGTTGGGGCTGTTGCGGATTGGGCCTTGAGCTTGGCTGAGGCCTTGTCGAGCTCAGGTGTTACAGCAGGTCTTGCTGTGGAGACCGGTTGGCGGACTGATGTTTGGAGTCCGGCTTGGTGCTACTGCGTTGGACAAGTGCGAGGAGCTCGCAGACTGGTTGCGGTCTGTGCTAGGGTGTTTGGCGGACGGGACTTTGTGTCCGCCATGCTCGCACTGGCCCTTGATGGTTTTGGACTTGGTCACACTTGGTGTCAAGTTCATGGTGTCCGCCGTATCCGCCAAGTCCGCTGTGACCGGGCGGACTGTTGCTGTTTGCCTTTGGTCGTGGACTTGTGGCGGATTGAGGTGTGGGTCTTGCGGACTGCCTCGGGTTGGTGCGGACTGCCATTGAAGAGGGTGCTGTCCTGAAGCAGTTGGAGCTTTGCGGGCTGGTGCCTTGTCCGCTTAGCTTGGGCGGACTGGAGAGGGTTCGTCATTGGTTGCCTTGCTCCTGGCGGTTTCCCTTGGTGACTGGCTAAGTCCTCGCGGACTGAGCGGACGGTCGTTTGTATTCGCGCGGGCTGGGGCGGTGTCGCTATCTCATGGGCGGTGACCACACTCCTCACCTGGCCTATAAATAGGACCCCCCTGGCACATCTACAGTAACCGAAGTAACGTGAGTGAACAGTAAATTGGGTTGGGCGAGTGCTGCGGTCTGTGTTTTCCAGTCCGTGCGGATTGTTTCAGGCTGACGGTTTGCTGTGTGCAGGTCGCGCGGATAACTTCAAGGAGCCAGGAGTTTGGCTGTGACTTCGGTCAGTGCTTGGAAGTGTGCGGTCTCTGCGGACTCAGCAGGAGGTCGCTCTGCGGCTTGTCAGTTCTGTTTCAACTTTCCCAGCTTCAATAACCTGCCCGCCGGCTTCAGGCGGGTAGGGGAGTTCCTCAGTTCGGGTTCAGCAGGAGGCGAATAACGGTGTGTCCGCGCGGCCTCGCGGTCTCGGCGGACTCCGTGGTATTCGGCGGATTGCAGCATAGCTTGGGCGAGCTCAGCGGTCTCGGCGGTCTCGGCGACCTCGCGGTCTCGGCGGACTGGAGTGCTGTCCGCCCGGCTTGTGTTTTGGTTCTTTCTGTTTACAGCTGTAATACTAGCGAAATCATGTCTCGCTATGTATGCCTCGGATTGTAATGAAGTGAATGCATAATAAGATCTTCTTGTGCTTCCATTGTTTTGTTGGGTGCAACCTCTAGTCCTTGGGTTTCCGCAGGTTCAACGTGCGAACTGGGTAGTTCCGAAGATATTAATTTGGTGTTTGGGCTATCTTGCTGACCACGTTGAGAAAATTTAACATGGTATCAGAGGCAGGTTTCTGAGGTTGCGGAGGTTCAGTTGCGTGAGCGGAGGTCAGCCAGTGTTGTTACTCAGTGATTGAGTGGTGTTCAACCTGTGTTGTTGCTCGGAGCTGCTGAAGGGTACCAACAGGTGGTTGCAATGGAAGGAAGCTTAGCAAGAGGTCTGGGCATTGAACTCTTAACGCCGACTAACTATAAAAAGTGGAAGTCGTGCATGAAGAGTTATCTTCTAGGCGAGGAGCTGTGGGAAGTTGTCGGTGGAGACGACAGACAGGAAGTTACTGCTGCTTTCGGTACTGCTGAACAGGTGAGGCTCTGGAGAAGAACTAATGCTAAGGCAGAGTTCGTTCTGAAAAGAGCTGTCTCTCCGGAACTGTTTGATCACATCATTGGATATGCGTCGGCTGCTGATATTTGGACAACCATTGATGAGTTGTTCGATAGGAAGAATGTGGCGCGG
This sequence comes from Platanthera guangdongensis, assembly GCA_039583875.1. Classification (NCBI taxonomy): domain Eukaryota; kingdom Viridiplantae; phylum Streptophyta; class Magnoliopsida; order Asparagales; family Orchidaceae; genus Platanthera; species Platanthera guangdongensis. The sequence goes on from CM077167.1 coordinate 96,134,796, forward strand.
CTTCAGTTCCTGGAGAATGAGTTGGCCAGGGCAACTCAGGGAGACCTTTCCATCTCCAGGTACTTCTTAAAGATGAAGAGCTTGTGTGCTGAGCTGTCGGCACTGGATCCTGATGAGCCTATCTCTGAGGCAAAGATGAAAAGGCACATTTTCCGCGGCTTGCGGAAGGAGTATGTGGCCTTTGTTACATCTGTTCAAGGGTGGGCTACTCAGCCATCGTTGCTGGAGCTGGAGAATCTGCTTGCCTCGCAGGAGAGCTTAGCAAGGCAGATGGCTGGAGTGAACCTGAATCAGGAAGGCAGCGAGGCTCTCTTCTCAGGCAAGAAGAAGGGATGGGAAGGGAAGAAGAAGAAGAAGGTGCAGGCCGCTGTTGAGAAGGAGACTTCAACTTCATATCCGCCGGAGAGGAGCAATGCTCCTAAGGACTGGAAGAAGAATCTGAAGTGCTACCGGTGTCATCAGCGAGGGCACTTCAAGCGGGACTGCAAGGTCAAACTGCAGCCTGGGCATGCTGCGGAAAAGGAGGAAGCTTGCTCGCGAAGTGAAGAAGCAGAATGGGGAGGAGCTTTCACGACGGGCACTTGTGTCCGGGCCTTATCTGCTGAGGACTTCAACAGCGAGTGGATCGTCGACTCCGGGTGTGGTCATCACCTCACCGGAGACAAGTCGAAGTTCACCTCCATGCAGGCTTACTCAGGTAATGAAGCTATTATCACTGCTGATAATACTGTTTATGCAGTAGAGAAGGAGGGGGTCGTGTCTTTGGGTAGTGATCAGGGGCCACTCACATTAAGGAGTGTGTATCACGTGCCGGGCATGAAGAAGAACCTCTTCTCGGTGACCAACGCGGTGGACGCTGGGTATCACGTTCTGTTTGGGCCAACAGACGTGAGGTTCCTTCGCAACGTATCAGCGGTAAAGGCTGATGTTGCTCATGTTGGGATGAGGGTGAAGAACTTGTTTGTTCTTTCCACCAGTGCCTATGTTGATAGGATGAGCGCCAATGATAGTGCGGCTATCTGGCATGAGAGGCTGGGGCATGTTGGCATGGACAAGCTAAAGGCAATGGCGAGTAGAAGTCTGGTGAGGGGGTTGCCGATGTTGTCCTCCCTTGGTGATGGGCATGTTTGTGCGGGCTGTCAATACGGTAAGGCACATCGCCTTCCGTTTGATAAATCTCAAACAAGGAGCAAGAAACCATTGGAGTGTATTCATGGCGACCTGATGGGACCGACTGTTACTGCCAGCCTTGGTGGAAGCAAATACATGCTTGTCTTGGTTGATGACTACTCAAGGTATACTTGGGTGTACTTCTTAAAGGAGAAGTCGGATGCCTTCCGTTTGTTCGTGGAGTTCAAGGAGTTGGTAGAAGGCCGGCTTGGCTTGCGGATTAAGAAGTTTAGAACTGATAATGGGAGAGAGTTTGTCTCTTCCGAGTTTTCTAACTTCTGCAGGAAGCACGGGATCCAACGGGAGCTTACATGTGCTCACACTCCACAACAAAATGGGGTAGCGGAGCGGAAGATCCGTCATTTGACGGAAACCTGCAAATGCTGGCTGCATGCGAAAGATATCCCGAGGTCCTTTTGGGCGGAGGGAATGTCTTGTGCTGCATATGTTATCAACCGGATGCCACTCAGCCCTATCAACATGAAGACTCCTATTGAGCTGTTGCTGAAGGAGAAGCCGAGTGTTGGACACCTTCGGGTGTTCGGTTCAACTTGCTACGTGCATGTCCCGGATGCTTCACGGACAAAGCTGGATGCGAAGGCAAGGAAACTTGTCTTTGTTGGCTATGATGAGCGGAAGAAGGGATGGAAGTGCATGGACCCTGTGACGAAGAAGTTCGTGGTGTCAAGAGACGTTGTCTTTGATGAGCTGACGTCATATGGAGGTGGCTCGGTGGAGCCTACCGGAAGTAGCAAGGTTGAGGAAGCACCGGTGGAGGATGCTGAAGGCTTGGAAGAGGAGCTTGCTGTTTCACCAGCAGCTCCTGTTGCTTCGAACTCCGAGGCTGAGCCTTCTGGCTCAGGAAGCAGGGGGAGCACTGCTCAATGCTTGCCCCAGGTAGGAGTGGAGCCTGAAGAAGAAACGGAAGCCGTGAGCAAGGAGCCGTGTCTTCGGAGATCGAAGAGGGTGGTTAAGCCACCGGCTCGGTACTGTGATGGGAATACAGTGAGCTTTGTCTCCTGTTTCTTTGCTGGTCCTCTGGATGAGCGAGAGCCTGCAAACTTCAACGAGGCCACTGGAGTGAAGGAGTGGGAAGGTGCCATGAAGGAAGAGATTGATGCTCTGAAGAAGAATGAAACCTGGGACCTTGTGCCCAAGGTTGATGGCGTTACTCCGGTTACTTGCAAGTGGGTGTATAAGTTGAAGAAGAAGGCTGATGGGAGCATTGATCGTTTCAAGGCTCGCCTGGTCGCTAGAGGATTCTCACAGCAGTATGGAGAAGACTATGAGGAGACATTCAGTCCAGTTGCGAAGATGACGTCTGTAAGAGTGGTGATCGCCTTGGCTGCTTGCAAGGGATGGAGGTTGTGGCAACTCGATGTGAAGAATGCCTTTCTTTACGGAGAGATTGACAAGGACATCTTCATGGATCAGCCGCTTGGTTTCGTCTCTGAGAAGCATCCGGACTATGTCTGCAAACTCAGGAAGGCTCTCTATGGGTTGAAGCAAGCTCCTCGAGCGTGGTATGGGAAGATTGCAGAGTACCTGCAGTTCTGTGGATACCTGGCTTCTAACTCGGATTCAAGCTTGTTCATCAAGAAGAAGGGAGAGCTAAGAGTCTTGGTCCTGTTGTATGTGGATGATATGATCATCACAGGGAACTCGGAGGAGGAAGTAGCAAGGCTCAGGGGAGAGCTTGCTATACGCTTCGAGATGAAAGACTTGGGAGAGTTGCATCACTTTCTTGGTCTGGAAGTGGAGAGGAAGGAGTGCGGGATTCTCATTAGCCAGAAAGGGTATGCTGATCGTATTGTGAAGCGGTTTGGCATGGGCGAAGGGAAGAAGTGCTCTACTCCACTGGAATCTGGGCTGAAGCTTCGACGAGATGAGGGAAGGGTGCTAAATGATCCCTTGGTGTTCAGGGCTCTTGTTGGGAGCTTGATCTATCTGACGATTACAAGGCCGGATATAGCTTATGCTGTTGGCCGAGTAAGTCGGTATATGGCTGAACCAAGGCAATCTCATCTAGTGGCGGCGAAGGGAATTCTGAAGTATGTCAAGGTGACTTCTGAGATGGGACTCCTCTATGGAAGGGATGCGGAGTTTGCGTTGCTCGGGTACACGGATGCTGACTATGGCAGTGATTCGGATGATCGAAGGTCTACTTCAGGTTATGTGTTCACTTGCGGTTCAGCTAGCATCTCGTGGTGTAGCAAGAAGCAGGACTTGGTGTCGGTTTCAACCACGGAGGCAGAGTATAAGGCTTCGGCCTTGGCTGCTCGGGAAGCCATTTGGTTGAGGAGACTCATAGAGGATGTTCATGAAGAAGTGCAAGGGCCTACTTTACTCCGGGGTGACAATGAGCGTGCTCTCAAACTGGTAAACAATCCAGTGTGTCACGCCAGGACCAAGCATATAGAGATTGATCACCACTTCATCAGGGAGAAGGTGTTGGAGGGGTCTCTGCTGGTCGGGCATGTTCGGAGTGAAGATAATCTTGCTGACATCTTCACGAAGCCGCTGTCGAAGGGGCCCTTTGAACGCTTGCGCAGCTTGCTGGGTTTGGTCACCACTTCTCACTTCAAGGGGGAGTGTTGAAATTTGTGAAGTGGAAGTGGGTGACGGGACAGGCCGCGCGGCCTGTGCGGACAGCTTTGGCGGACTGGGCGGACTGGGCGGACTGAGGTTGCGGCCTGGTGAGAAGTCTGGTGGAAGCCGGCTGTGTTCTGAGCGGGTTGTTGCATGGAGTCCGCGGTTTGGTGCGGCTTGGTATCTGCGGATAGAGAGGCTTGCGGACTGGTGCTTTGCTCAGTGGTCGCGGGTGCAAGTTTGCGCTGTTGGCGGGTTGGTTCGAGTTCGCGGGAAGCCTTGCGGACTGGTGTGTCCGCGGTTGGGGCTGTTGCGGATTGGGCCTTGAGCTTGGCTGAGGCCTTGTCGAGCTCAGGTGTTACAGCAGGTCTTGCTGTGGAGACCGGTTGGCGGACTGATGTTTGGAGTCCGGCTTGGTGCTACTGCGTTGGACAAGTGCGAGGAGCTCGCGGACTGGTTGCGGTCTGTGCTAGGGTGTTTGGCGGACGGGACTTTGTGTCCGCCATGCTCGCACTGGCCCTTGATGGTTTTGGACTTGGTCACACTTGGTGTCAAGTTCATGGTGTCCGCCGTATCCGCCAAGTCCGCTGTGACCGGGCGGACTGTTGCTGTTTGCCTTTGGTCGTGGACTTGTGGCGGATTGAGGTGTGGGTCTTGCGGACTGCCTCGGGTTGGTGCGGACTGCCATTGAAGAGGGTGCTGTCCTGAAGCAGTTGGAGCTTTGCGGGCTGGTGCCTTGTCCGCTTAGCTTGGGCGGACTGGAGACGGTTCGTCATTGGTTGCCTTGCTCCTGGCGGTTTCCCTTGGTGACTGGCTAAGTCCTCGCGGACTGAGCGGACGGTCGTTTGTATTCGCGCGGGCTGGGGCGGTGTCGCTATCTCATGGGCGGTGACCACACTCCTCACCTGGCCTATAAATAGGACCCCCCTGGCACATCTACAGTAACCGAAGTAACGTGAGTGAACAGTAAATTGGGTTGGGCGAGTGCTGCGGTCTGTGTTTTCCAGTCCGTGCGGATTGTTTCAGGTTGACGGTTTGCTGTGTGCAGGTCGCGCGGATAACTTCAAGGAGCCAGGAGTTTGGCTGTGACTTCGGTCAGTGCTTGGAAGTGTGCGGTCTCTGCGGACTCAGCAGGAGGTCGCTCTGCGGCTTGTCAGTTCTGTTTCAACTTTCCCAGCTTCAATAACCTGTCCGCCGGCTTCAGGCGGGTAGGGGAGTTCCTCAGTTCGGGTTCAGCAGGAGGCGAATAACGGTGTGTCCGCGCGGCCTCGCGGTCTCGGCGGACTCCGTGGTATTCGGCGGATTGCAGCATAGCTTGGGCGAGCTCAGCGGTCTCGGCGGTCTCGGCGACCTCGCGGTCTCGGCGGACTGGAGTGCTGTCCGCCCGGCTTGTGCTTTGGTTCTTTCTGTTTACAGCTGTAATACTAGCGAAATCATGTCTCGCTATGTATGCCTCGGATTGTAATGAAGTGAATGCATAATAAGATCTTCTTGTGCTTCCATTGTTTTGTTGGGTGCAACCTCTAGTCCTTGGGTTTCCGCAGGTTCAGCGTGCGAACTGGGTAGTTCCGAAGATATTAATTTGGTGTTTGGGCTATCTTGCTGACCACGTTGAGAAAATTTAACAGTACCTGACCCCGCCTCTGTATTATGGAGGGACAGGGTGGGTGTTAAGCTCTACCATGCCACTTTAGGGATATAGTTACAACTTCGATGATCGCGTGAGGAAAGTTATGCCGCTCCGGCCGCACCTGCCCACGGGTCATCTTTGTTTGTAACCCTCGAACACTCCATGGTACCCTCAAGCAGTGCCTGTGATGTGGTTAAAACTCGGAAATTATTTACGGTCACGCGGCGACCCGGTGGTTTTATTTGAGAAAAAGGCGGAGGTGAATTTATTTAAGGAAACGGGTCGCGCGTATTTATTTATTTTTTTTGGATATAAAAAAGGTTTAGATCGAGTTTTAACGAAAGGAGGCAAGTGCACCTATCGTGAGTAGTACAGGATATTCCGGGTGGAATATCGAGGTCGTATTATTCTCGGGTCCGGTTCGATTATTTCTACTCTTCCCTGGAGGGGACTATTATTTTACCGATAATTATCTTGTCGGGATATTTATATATATAAAAGAAAGGCAGAAAACATAAAAAGAAAGCATAAAAAGAAAGCTTGAAGGTGGTGCCGATGAAGAGCTTAGCTCGATGGCACCGAAAAAACAATTGAACTAAAATAGACTTTAAATAAAAAGAGCTCCTAAATTTCTAATTAATTAAGGCGGAGACTTGGCCGTGGAGGTTCCACTAAAATGAGCTCACCTATCTCTAGGACTATCGCTCACCTAAACACTAAGAGTATTCGACCGGGCTCTCGTCCGACGAAGGATTCCTCTTAACGCCCGCATTACGCTAAGAACCCCGCTATTGGGTGGGGAACCCAATCCGGTAGAGTTGGTGCGCCTCCTCTCTCGAGGGTTAGTGCGGAACTCTCTTTGCCAAGGGGTGATCTGTCCATACGCACGGCCTCTCGGCGAGCGTATGGAAAACGGAAATAGGGCCCACACATCGATATGTGGTCCTACCCGTCGTTAACCCCGGGCAAACCTTAAGTACTTTTAATTAATTAGAAAGATTAGACCTTTAGTTATTTTAAGCTATTTTATCTATCCCAATGCTCTTCGATGGCGAGGGCTAAGAACTGTTAGCCACTCATCGGAATGGGGACGGCTTGCGAGAAAAGCAGTAAATAAAGCGATAAAGAAAGCAGTAAATGAAAGCGATAAAATGAAAGCAGTAAAATAAAGCAGTAAATTGCAAGTCCTACCCAAACGAGTAGGACTGAAGAAAGCAGTAAATTGCGAGTCCCGACGCAACTGCGTGGGCGGGAGAAATGAAAGCAGTAAAACACACACACGCAAGTCCTACTCAAATGAGTAGGAGAAAATAAATACGGGTCCTACTCAAACGAGTAGGATAAAATAAATGCAACGCACGCACACTCTCTCTCGACATAAATGAAAACGCACACACTCTACAGGAAAGTAAAATCCAGCCATTAAACTCAAGTGAGTAGGCGGAAAAAAAGAAAATTACAAACTCACGCACTCTACAGAATTTAAAATAAGCAAGCGCCATTTAACTCTTAACGAGTAGGCGGAAATAAATGCGCACACATAAAAAATTGCAAAAAACTAAGTTACCGAAAAAATAAAACAACTGCATTTCTACCGCTAAAATGCGGTAGAAATGCATAAAAAGGGAAAATAAAAAATAAACGGAACGAAAAAGTTTGCAAATAAACGCAAAATGAAAGTGATCGAAAAATAAAAACGAATACATTTCTACCGCTAGAATGCGGTAGAAATGCATAAAAAGAGAACGAAAAAAATAAAAGAACAAAAAGATTTTGGAAAATAAAGGAAAAATGCAAGTGTTTGGAAAAACAAAATAACAACATATCCCCTCTTATAATGCTATAAAAACTCCTAAAAAGTGGAAGAAAAGATAAAAGGACGAAAAATTCTAAAAAAGTCTAAGTGAAACGAAAATGACAAAACCACTTTAAAATCGTTTTTATAGTTTCATAAGGACGGGTTTTAGAACAAAAACTAAATAGCTATTATGAAAATGAAGACATCTACTTAACAATAAAAAGAAGAAATAACATTTAACTCTCATACACACACGCACACGTATAAAAAAGAACGAAAAACTAAGTTAAAACAAAATGAAAAATAAGATTGCAAAGGATGGGCGCATAGATGAAGTCCAAAACATAGAAATGAGAAAGAAAACTACATTTTTATTATGTCAAAAAAAACTATTACAATGCTAGTACAAAAATAAAAGAGAGAGAGAAAGAGAAAACCCCATTCCATAGGTTGGAAATCCATCTACGCAGCACCTCCCCTTACAAAATGGAACCAAAAAGGGGAACAAAATTTCAGAGCAGAACCTCTGAATTTATAGAAAAAATTTACATGGGTCACGCCCTTGGTCACGGGCGTGACAGGGGGCGTGACAGTACTATTTGAGAAGGCGGCCGGCGATTTGACGGGAAAGTTGACTTCGGGCTGGATACGTGTCGGTCTCGCAGAGGTCACGCCCTTGGTCACGGGCGTGACAGGGGGCGTGACAGGCAGGTGGATCTGGGCGCGGTGCACGCCGAAAGTCTTCGGGCAGGTCTTGTCGGGCTAGCTGGAAAGATCACGCCCCAGGTCACGGGCGTGACTCTGGGCGTGTCGGCTGGTGTCGACACTCGACGATCGTCGAGATGAAATCGTCGAGTTGAGTGAACACGGGCTTGGGTCACGCCCCGTGTCGGGTGACACGGGCGTGTCGCCGGGCGTGTCAGCTGGGTCGACGATCGTTGAGCGCGATTCCGTCGATCTGGATGGTCACAGGCATGGGTCACGGGCGTGACTCGGGTGACACGGGCGTGTCGACGCTTTGCTCCTCGAAAATTGCAGATTTACTAGAATTTGACGTGTCACGCCCTGGTCACGGGCGTGACCAATATGTCACGGGCGTGACATGTCAATTTTGGCAGATTTTTCATTTTTTTCGTGCAAAATAAAATAGAACAAGTTAGTACAATATTTACAAAAATAGAAGCAATTTATTAAGCAAAAATATGTAAAAATGACAAAAATAAATGAAAACAAGTACATTATTGTACACAAAAATAGGTATATTTACAATTCATCAAATACCCCCATACTTAAGCTTTTGCTATTCCAGAGCAAAAGTTGGAGATGATCTTATAAGGAATAAAAGAAATCCTAAGTTTAGCTACCGCTTGAATTAATTAAAAGGAAGATCAAAATAAACATCCGGGGTTAAAGAATTAAATCCTAATTTATGAAATGTTATGAATAGAGGAAGAGTTTCAAAAAGACTTCTACATAAAATAAAATAGAAGGCAAAAATTTATTTTTGTTAGTTTAACAAAGATGGATTGGATTTATATAAAAAACTTTAGCTTAAAAGAAGTTAAAAGAAATAATGCAATTTAAAAATTATGCTCTCAAAAAAATTTAAATTAAGTCTAGAATCATTGAAATAGGCTAAGTGGTTTGGTGGATTATGAAGAAGGCTTGAACATTGAGGTGAGGTAATTTTTTCTCGAACCTCCAATTTTTTTCTTTTTGGATAGTTAGGAAAACGAAATCTTATTTTCCTAACACATAATAATTTTTTTCTTTCTTCATAAGAATAAAATTAACCCAATGTATATTTGTAGGAGTAATGAATTTTATCCTCTTACTCCATATATAATCTTTTTAAATTATTGGGTGCCTATGTTTACGGAACGAAATCTTATTCTCATTGACATAGGATCTTTTAAGGGATAAAGGGGGTAATCATGTCAAAGTAAGACATGAAAAAAAAGGAAGTGGGTTTAGTTTTTCAAAAAGAAAACTAGATTTTAATAAAAAAGTTTTGAGAGCAACCTTTTTAAAATGAACGTTCCAATGTTTCTAAAAGCATGAAGTAGAAATAATTGAAATCCATGGATGTTATTTTCTAACATAAAAAACGAGCTTCTATTTATAAAATTAGAAGTGGTGGTGAAAAACAAGTTCCCTATTATAAGGATAAGACATACAAAATTCTTTAAGATTTAACCCCAGACGCTTAAATCTATCGAACTTTAATTAATAAACGAATAGTAAGCAAAGAATAACTAAAATTCGCATATAAATTAACTCGAAACTGGATTTTTGGAAAGCAAAAAGAGTTAAGATATGGTGTATTCGAATTATTTTGTTACATAATTTAACAAAACATTTTTTTTGGAATTTTTAGAGTTTTTATCATTTTTTTGTGTTTTAATTATTATCTTTTTAGGATTTTTTTGATTTTTTATCTTTTTAGGGTTTTTGGGTTTTTTTAATTTTTTTTGATTTTTAGTTTTTGAGGATAATTTATTTACAAGAATGAGGAGAGGAAGAAGAGTTATTTACAAAGAAGATAGGGGGGAAAGAGAGATTTTTACAAAAAAGGCAAAGTAAAAACTCGATTGCAGCCCCGCGAACAGACTCTTATTTGAATGGTTGGTTCGATGAGTCGACCGTCGCGGGTAGGCAAGACGCAAGTTTTTACAAAAAAGAAGAAGAGGGGGGAAGAGAGAATTTTTTTTTTGTTGTTTTGAAGTTTTTTTTTTTTGTTTTTTTTTTTGTTTTAATAATTTTTTGAAATTTTTTGATTTTTGCATTTTTTTGTATTTTTTTGTTAAGTACTGAATATAAAAAGTGCAGAATAGGAAAACACCCACATACTTAAACCCAACATTGTCCCCAATATTGCAATCTAAGTATGCGGAATAGATAATATACAAATTAAAAAAAGTACAAAAAAGAAAAAGGGAGGGTAGGAGCTTCCCTAAGACGAGCGCGGGAGGCCCAGGTTGAAATCCTGCATTATTTAGAAAAGAAAAAAAAAAGCAAAAAGAACGGAAAAAACAACAACAAAAAAGATAAACTCGGCCTAAAGATTGCGGGCGGTAGGGGGGGTGTGCGTGGGGGGGTCGGAGGTAGCTAAGGCCTTAGCGACCACTGCGCGATAAAAAAAGGTGATCCCCTAGCGCGCACAAGAGTGAAAAGCGCGCCGAAACAAAATAAAATAAAATATAATAAGTTAAATTAAATGAAAATATTATATTTTTTTTTAAGTTTTTCATTTTTTATTTTTTATTATTTTTTTTTTTTGGTTGTTTTTTGTTTTTTTTTTTTTCAAAAACAAGAATGAAAATAAAAATATTTTTTTGTATTAAGTTTTTTTGTTTTTCATTTTTGGATTTTTAGTTTTTTTTTTAGTTTTTTTAGTTTTATAGTTTTTTCAAATTTTTAATTTTTAAGGTTTTTTTTTTTAAAATTTTTTTTTTTTGTTTTGAGTTTTCAATTTTTTTGTTGGTTTTATAAATTTGTAAATATATATATATTAGTTTTTATTATTATTATTATATTGGCCATATTTATATATATATATGTAAAATTAATAGATTTCCAGGGTTTAAAATAACGAACCTAAAATTCCCCGGCAACGGCGCCAAAAACTTGATGCAGGTTAAAACTCGGAAATTATTTACGGTCACGCGGCGACCCGGCGGTTTTATTTGAGAAAAAGGCGGAGGTGAATTTATTTAAGGAAACGGGTCGCGCATATTTATTTATTTTTTTTTTGGATATAAAAAAGGTTTAGATCGAGTTTTAACGAAAGGAGGCAAGTGCACCTATCGTGAGTAGTACAGGATATTCCGGGTGGAATATCGAGGTCGTATTGTTCTCGGGTCCGGTTCGATTATTTCTACTCTTCACTGGAGGGGACTATTATTTTACCGATAATTATCTTGTCGGGATATTTATATATATAAAAGAAAGGCAGAAAACATAAAAAGAAAGCATAAAAAGAAAGCTTGAAGGTGGTGCCGATGAAGAGCTTAGCTCGATGGCACCGAAAAAACAATTGAACTAAAATAGACTTTAAATAAAAAGAGCTCCTAAATTTCTAATTAATTAAGGCGGAGACTTGGCCGTGGAGGTTCCACTAAAATGAGCTCACCTATCTCTAGGACTATCGCTCACCTGAACGCTAAGACTATTCGACCGGGCTCTCGTCCGACGAAGGATTCCTCTTAACGCCCGCATTACGCTAAGAACCCCGCTATTGGGTGGGGAACCCAATCCGGTAGAGTTGGCGCGCCTCCTCTCTCGAGGGTTAGTGCGGAACTCTCTTTGCCAAGGGGTGATCTGTCCATACGCACGGCCTCTCGGCGAGCGTATGGAAAACGGAAATAGGGCCCACACATCGATATGTGGTCCTACGCGTCGTTAACCCCGGGCAAACCTTAAGTACTTTTAATTAATTAGAAAGATTAGACCTTTAGTTATTTTAAGCTATTTTATCTGTCCCAATGCTCTTCGATGGCGAGGGCTAAGAACTGTTAGCCACTCATCGGAATGGGGACGGCTTGCGAGAAAAGCAGTAAATAAAGCGATAAAGAAAGCAGTAAATAAAAGCGATAAAATAAAAGCAGTAAAATAAAGCAGTAAATTGCAAGTCCACCCAAACGAGTAGGACTGAAGAAAGCAGTAAATTGCGAGTCCCGGCGCAACTGCGTGGGCGGGAGAAATGAAAGCAGTAAAACACACACACGCAAGTCCTACTCAAATGAGTAGGAGAAAATAAATACGGGTCCTACTCAAACGAGTAGGACAAAATAAATGCAACGCACGCACACTCTCTCTCGACATAAATGAAAACGCACACACTCTACAGGAAAGTAAAATCCAGCCATTAAACTCAAGTGAGTAGGCGGAAAAAAAGAAAATTACAAACTCACGCACTCTACAGAATTTAAAATAAGCAAGCGCCATTTAACTCTTAACGAATAGGCGGAAATAAATGCGCACACATAAAAAATTGCAAAAAACTAAGTTACCGAAAAAATAAAACAACTGCATTTCTACCGCTAAAATGCGGTAGAAATGCATAAAAAGGGAAAATAAAAAATAAACGGAACGAAAAAGTTTGCAAATAAACGGAAAATGAAAGTGATCGAAAAATAAAAACGAATACATTTCTACCGCTAGAATGCGGTAGAAATGCATAAAAAGAGAACGAAAAAAATAAAAGAACAAAAAGATTTTGGAAAATAAAGGAAAAATGCAAGTGTTTGGAAAAACAAAATAACAACATATCCCCTCTTATAATGCTATAAAAACTCCTAAAAAGTGGAAGAAAAGATAAAAGGACGAAAAATTCTAAAAAAGTCTAAGTGAAACGAAAATGACAAAACCACTTTAAAATCGTTTTTATAGTTTCATAAGGACGGGTTTTAGAACAAAAACTAAATAGCTATTATGAAAATGAAGACATCTACTTAACAATAAAAAGAAGAAATAGCATTTAACTCTCATACACACACGCACACGTATAAAAAAGAACGAAAAACTAAGTTAAAACAAAATGAAAAATAAGATTGCAAAGGGTGGGCGCATAGATGAAGTCCAAAACATAGAAATGAGAAAGAAAACTACATTTTTATTATGTCAAAAAAAACTATTACAATGCTAATACAAAAATAAAAGAGAGAGAGAAAGAGAAAACCCCATTCCATAGGTTGGAAATCCATCTACGCAGCACCTCCCCTTACAAAATGGAACCAAAAAGGGGAACAAAATTTCAGAGCAGAACCTCTGAATTTATAGAAAAAATTTACATGGGTCACGCCCTTGGTCACGGGCGTGACAGGGGCGTGACAGTACTATTTGAGAAGGCGGCCGGCGATTTGACGGGAAAGTTGACTTCGGGCTGGACACGTGTCGGTCTCGCAGAGGTCACGCCTTGTCACGGGCGTGACAGGGGGCGTGACAGGCAGGTGGATCTGGGCGCGGTGCACGCCGAAAGTCTTCGGGCAGGTCTTGTCGGGCTAGCTGGAAAGGTCACGCCCAGTTCACGGCGTGACTCTGGGCTTGTCGGCTGGTGTCGACACTCGACGATCGTCGAGATGAAATCGTCGAGTTGAGTGAACACGGGCTTGGGTCACGCCCCGTGTCGGGTGACACGGGCGTGTCGCCGGGCGTGTCGCTGGGTCGACGATCGTTGAGCGCGATTCCGTCGATCTGGATGGTCACGGGCATGGGTCACGGGGCGTGACTCGGGTGACACGGGCGTGTCGACGCTTTGCTCCTCGAAAATTGCAGATTTACTGGAATTTGACGTGTCACGCCCTGGTCACGGGGCGTGACAATATGTCACGGGCGTGACATGTCAATTTGGCAGATTTTTCATTTTTTTTCCTGCAAAATAAATAGAACAAGTTAGTACAATATTTACAAAAATAGAAGCAATTTATTAAGCAAAAATATGTAAAAACGACAAAAATAAATGAAAACAAGTACATTATTGTACACAAAAATAGGTATATTTACAATTCATCAGCCTGCAGGAGACCTACAGCTTGGTTGATCTTGGAGGAAAGTTATGCCGCTCCGGCCGCAACTGCCAAAAAGATCAACTTAGACTGTACTCCCGGCAAGATGGTAGAGGACCGTTCCGTTAAGTCTGCATCTTACTCTTCACAGGAATCTCTATTGCGGACTGCATTTCTTCTATCCGCTCAGTCTGCCAATTTTCCTTGGGTTGATCGTATAGCTTGTGGCTTGGTGAGAAAAGCTATGCCGCTCAGGCCGCACCTGCCCGCTTGGTCGCAAGTTATAGATCATTTCATTATATTTATTGCAGACTGCATTTCTTCTTTCCGCTCAGTCCGCCTGTTTTCATGGGGTTGATCGTATAGCTTGTGGCCCGGTGAAAAAAGCTATGCCGCTCCGGCCGCACCTGCCCGCTTGGTCCCAAGCTATAGATCATTTCATTATATTTATTGCAGATTGCATTTCTTCTGTCCGCTCAGTCTGCCCATTTTGCTTGGGTTGATCGTATAGCTTGTGGCCCAGTGAGAAAATCTATGCCGCTCCGGCCGCACCTACCCGCTTGGTCGCAAGCTATAGATCATTTCATTATAATTATTGCGGACTGCATTTCTTCTATCTGCCCAGTCCGCCCGTTTTACTGGGGTTGATCGTATAGCTTGTGACACAGTGAGAAAAGCTATGCCGCTCCAGCCGCACCTGCCCGCTTGGTCGCAAGCTATAGATCATTTCATTGTATTTATTGCGGATTGTATTTCTTCTGTCCGCTCAGTCCGCCCATTTTCCTTGGGTTGATCGTATAGCTTGTGGCCCGGTGAGAAAAGCTATGCCGCTCCGGCCTCACCTGCCTGCTTGGTTGCAAGCTATAGATTATTTCATTGTATTTATTGCAGATTGCATTTCTTCTATCCGCTCAGTCTGCCCGTTTTCCTTGGGTTGATCGTATAGCTTGTGGCCCGGTGAGAAAGGCTATGCCGCTCCGGTCGCACCTGCCCGCTTGGTCGCAAGCTATAGATCATTTCTTTATATTTATTACAGACTGCATTTCTTCTATCCGCTCAGTTCGCCTATTTTCCTAGGGTTGATCGTATAGCTTGTGTCCCGGTGAGAAAAGTTATGCCACTCCGGCCGCACCTGCCCGCTTGGTCACAAGCTATAGATCATTTCTATTTAAAATATGTGTGAACTGTGAAATCATATCCGCCCAGTATGCAGAATTGTTTCCCGGTTGGACTTTTCAGCTCGCAGTTTGGCAAAGCCACCATGCTTATATTATAATTAAGCCTAAAAGATTGACAAAGAGAATCGCGGATTGCTATTGGAACTCGTCAGAGTCCGCCTGATCTCTTCATCAACCAATTAAACTTCTCATTCTTCTTACGGCGGACAGTGGTCGGATTATTAAATGAAATCTCCTAGTTAACAAGTCAAAAACTCATACAGTATGGATGATCTTTGCATCACGCGGACTGCTACATGGAGAGATCGAACTTAATCACATCAATACAAAAAATAAAAAACATTACAGGAGACACACTGATACCAGAATATCCTTTTCTATTTGATCAAAAAAATAAGTTACATCTTTCATGTTTTCGGAGGACTACAAACTTGAGTCCGCTCTATTTACAAAAAGAACAAAAATACATTAGTCAGCCTCAGTGGTCTTCTATTTCTTCTCGGCAGGGGGTGCAGGGCTCAGGCTTTCGACGTCAATCTCTGGAGAATAGCCCCCCGAGCCGCTTCCACTGCTGCCATCAGAACCAGTGCTTATCGCGGACTCGCTATTGCTTGCTCTAGCCAGCGAGAAAGAGGAATGGAGACGAATATGTCCAGAGGACTGGAGACGCGGACTTGCAGCACAGGCCGCGCGAGAATGAGGTTCAGAACCAGGGTGATAATTCCCTCCCCACGGTCAGTCTATCTACGGATGAGATATTAGATTCCATAGATGTTGACCAATTTGACCTTATCAAAGAATCCCTGCTGGGTGCACTGCAGCCAGAGGTGGAAATCCTTGGGGGCAAGGGCGGCGAACTCCCCTCCTTATCCGCTGCTGAGGAGAAAGAATGGGAAAGGCTGAAGGAGAAGATAGCGGAGCAGAAGAAGCAGATCGCTGCTCATGTTGGTACCGTCGAGGCGGCCTCGAAGCAGGCCGCAGCGGACAAGAATGCGGAGGATCTGCGGACTGCCACAGAGCTGTTGCGGACAGGTTATCTCCAACCGGTGCCTAAATATTTTAAACGTCAGTGGCTTTACAGGTCACCGCCGCAGAAGTCGAGACCAATTAAGATCTTCACCGAGACCGATGATATTGTTGTTTCAACAAGTTCTGCTGCTGAAAAAAGGACCAAAGTTCATAGCGAATGGAAGAAGCGGTTAAGCAGTTTTGACCCAGAGCGGGCAAGGCGGCGTATTTTCGATAGCCGGCAACTCGCTGTGGCTTTTTCGAAAAGTGATCCTTTATCCTGATTCTCTGAGTCCGCTGCGGACTGTATTTGAATGATGAATTTGACCTTCTTTGCTGCAGGTGGAAATTCGCCGCCGGGCTCCATCAAGAGTGGCGAGATCGTGGTTACACCGAGTATTGGTGTTGACGCGGTCTCGCATGAGGAACCCACAAGAGATGAGCTGCCCAGCCTGAACATCATCAAAGAGTTAGAAAAGAAATTTCAAGCTGAAACTCAGAATATTAAAGCGGAGTTGAAGAAGGTGGGAGAGCGCGAGAAAGCGTCCACGGATCGGGAGAAAGCCCTAAAGGACCAGATCGTTAGCATCTCGAGGGCGCTGGAGAGGTCCGATAGGGGGAAGAAGAGGCTCGCTGACGATATCCGCTTCTACAAGGGCAAGCACTTGGTGTCGGTGCTGGACGAAAAGGGGAAGCGGGCTGCTGAGGTCGCAGAGCATAGGCCGGGATTGCCAGATCGCGTTGCTCCGGAGGTCGCTGCATCGGCAGATGGTGGCCAACAGGTCACGGATGAGGAGTTGAGGCCGGCAATGGAGCCGATGGTGCCCCTTAGTCGGGTAGACCGGGATGCTGCCCATATGTACCTGACTATAAATTCTATTTACCACCACATCCGTCGCTTGTACAGCGAAGTTCTCCAAATAAGTGACCAAGCTGCCCACTTGTGTAGAGATAGAACCGAAAAGCCAGTGCGGACTGAGGCCAAAGACCGCTGAGTCCGTGAAAACTCGAACTATTTCAATTTGGCTGATGTATAATTGTGTGCTTTAAACAATATTTTCTGCTGTGGATTTTAATGAACTGTTCTGTGATTTGTGCGTACTGAATATGATATCCGCAAATTATGTTGCTAATTTTTGCTGTGATCTGCGGCGAACTGTGCAGACTAATGTTGTGTCCGTTTCTCATAATTTACTTGTTTGTAGGTGGGAAATGTCGCGAGCTGGGCGGACTGAAACTGTGTCCGCCTTATTTTTGTGTCTTGAACTTTGCTTGGCATGCGAATTTATGTTTGTGTTCGCGCTGTTTTTAATTTCTGCGGCGTGAATAATTGGATTATGGCGGACTATGCGGACTGCAAAAGCGAGCTGTGCGGCCATGCCCAAAAAGCTGTCAGGCCCCACTACTATAAATATTCCCCTGCCGCTTCTTCTATGCAAGAAAATAGTTAAAGCTGAAGACCCTGCGGCCTGCCAAAATGGTGTCCGCCAGGACTGATGCTGCAGTTGCTTTCCATGCCGTCGATCACCAAAAGTGCACTCTAACAGAGGCCGATCTTGAGGCCTTTGTTGATAATAAGATGGTGAACTCAAACCTTCTTGTCCGCCTTCCAGCTCATGAAGAAAGACTAAACTTTTCAATGGAGACTCAGATCGCGTGGACATGTGTTTCATTTACTCTCTTGCTACCTTTTTCTGTGATCGATATGGCCGACAGGATCGGCGTTTTGTAGTGATGATCTTCCCGGGTGTGGAAGTGTCTCCGCAAAGCGGCGGTTCTGGGTCTAAGACCGTGTGGTTTAAAAGACAAAATTGGGGTCTTACAAATTGTATCAAAGGAGACCTCAATCGAAAAATTAGCAGTCCACAAACCTTGGGTCACCCCCGAATGAGTTTAGTTTGGGGACAAACTAAGCAGCGGAAGCAGTGGTGTGCCCATATGGGGGATCACATGTAAATTGTCCACTTTAAATTAGGTTTGGGTCTATTACTTACAAACGATTTTTGTTACGCAGCCTCCAGCACAGCCTATAACACAGGGCGGAGTCCAGCAAACTCTGAATGTTGCACCAACTCCCCCAGCTCCCACACTGTTTCTACAGTTGGAGAGGGGCAGAATTTGGTAGCCATACTAGAGGCTTTCAGGGCCCAGCAGGTTTTGGCTCCGAAACCAAACCCGGGGGCCAATTGGCTGAGCATCTTCCGAGGACTTTCTCCCCCATCTTACTTGGGGACAGAGTCGGCTGTACGGACAGAGGAGTGGCTGGATATTATGTATGAGATGCTGACCGGGATACGGTGCCCATGGGAGGAGAGGGTTCCTTTGGTGGTCTCTTGCTTGGAGTCCCATGCCAAGAGATGGTGAAAGACACTATTGGATACGACGTTTGCTGAAAGAGAGGTTACATACATTTCTTGGGAGGACTTCAGGGCCACATTGTTGGAGCACTTTGTTCCGCAGTCAACCAGACATGAGCTGGAATATAGATTTCTACAGTTAAGGCAAGGCAATAAGACGGTGGTGGAGTACCACCGGGAGTTCAATAATTTAGCACGGTTTGCGGACTCCTACCAGCTGGATGAGGCTGGATACACCAAGAGATTTTATAAGGGCCTGCGAGAGGATCTGAGAGAGGCTCTACTATTCATATCCGACAGACCTATACCTTGGACCTTGGAGATGGCAAAGAGGATTGAGGAAGATTGGCACACGACTCGAGGCTGGAAGAGGCCAACGGAGGTGTTGAAATTTCTCGAAGTGGTCAACGAGATAGTCTAACGCCAAATTAATATTCTCAGAACTATCAAGATCACACCTTGATCATGCGGAAACTAGGAAAGCAAGCTCAAACACCAAATGTTCAAGCAGATCATATATCTATTAACTTCTTTACAAGGTGAGGTATTGTTGGGTACATTGGTCTAAATGTACCTGATTTGAAGAAGCCTCACCCAACTCAATGATATACATCAAAATGTATTTGATGTATTTTGAGTTACATGTGCAGGTTAAGTATTTGCAGGAAATGATGAAAAAGTTTCTAAGTCCATGTGTCGACACCCAGAGGGAAAGTGTCGACACTTAAGAAGACTTGTGTCGACACCCAGGCAAGCAGTGTCGACACTTGGAGTCATTGTGTCGACACCAGGGATGCTGAGTCGACACCAGACAGAAAATGTCGACACAAGGAGCTGTGTCGACACTCAATGAAGAAAAGCCAGTAAAGCTGTGTCGACACTTAGCAATTGTGTCGACACCCAGTGAAGCTGTGTCTACATCAGAAAGTGTCGACACTTGGAGCTGTGTCGACACTCAGCAAAAGTCTGCAGAGACTAAGTACAAGTGTCGACACCCAGAACAATGTGTCGACACTCAACAGAAGAGTCAACACTTGAAGTAAGTGTCGACACCCAGAACAATGTGTCGACACTTAGCTGAAGACTCAACACTTGAAGAAAGTGTCGACACAAGAAGCTGTGTCGACACTTAGTGAAGAACACCAAGATCAACAAATTATTCTAAGTACAAGTGTCAACACTATGGGAATGTGTCGACACTCAGCTGAAGTCTCAATAAGAAGAAGTATGTGTCGACACAAGGAGCTGTGTCGACACTCAACAAGTATCAACACTGAAGACATGTGTCGACACCAAGAAGCAGTGTCGACACTTGACAGATACAACACATGAAGATGTGTCGACACAAAGGTGTTGTGTCGACACTTAGAAGAATTCAGCAAAATTCTGAAGAACAAGTACTTGTGTCGACACTCAATATTCAGTGTCGACACATGAAGAAGAAACTGTGTCGAGATAAAGAATCAACAACACAAGGAGTTGTGTCGACACCTTGTAGACTAGTGTCGACACTTACACAACTTGTGTCGACACTTGGTCTATAAGTGTCGACACTTAAAGACAGAAAGTCTCGACACTTTCAAACAGTTAGAGAACTTTCAAGAATTGACTGGATGACTTGACAGCTGCCGTTCCAGCCGGTCTACAGCACATGTCAGAGTTGTCAGAATTCAGTTGTGGACCGGACCAGCTGGTTACCATGAAGAAGGCCTATAAATAGGCTCATACAGTCTACAGAGATTGTGATTGTAAGAAGAAGTGGTTCACAGAGTTGTTCAAATTATTGATCAAGTATTCAACAAAGAAGATCTAGCTATTCCTTGAAGAATCAAGTGCAGATCTAAGAAGTTGGAGAGAGAGAGCTCCATCCAAGAAATCAGCCGTTGGAACTAGGCTGAGAAGAATGGTTCAGATTTATTCTGAATTCTAAGTGGCAGAGATCAAGGATCAACTGCAGAAAGAGTCAGTCTTATTGAGTTCTACTTTCAATAAGCTTTGAAGAAAGCTAAGTCAGATTGATTCCAGCTGAGTTCTTCCAAGAAGTCATCAAGAAACTCACAACTCCCCTCTCTTGTCTTTGGGTTGCTGAGTTATCATTTGTAAATTCATTTTTATCTTGTAGGATCCTTTGGATCTGAGTTTTTTGTAAGCCTGTAATTATAAAGGCTGAGTGTAGGGCTTGAGAGCCTGAGTGTAGGAGATTGAAATCTCTGAGTGTAGGCCTTGGTGGCTGAGTGTAGGCCTTTGTGGTTGAGTGTAGGCTTTGTGGAAAAGCTGAGTTGTAGGGCTTTGGTCCTGAGGTGTAGGAACCAGTTTGGGTTCTGAGATAGTGGAGAAGTTTGGCCGAATCTAGTACACTGCTAGATAGGCGAAGGGGGAAAGTGGATGTACCCAAAGCTTGGGGAACCACTATAAAACTCTGTGTCTGCTGTGAATGTGATTTGTTGTGTATGCTGTGTGATTGCTGTAGTAGAATATTTAGAATTCTGTAATATTAACTGATTGCTGCCATAAAAAGTCAAAAAGAATTTGGTCACCTATTCACCCCCCCCCCCTCTAGGTGTTTAGGTACTATATCTTTCAAGTGGTATCAGAGGGAGGTTACTCAAAAAGGACTAACAATCTGAGGAGATCCTGATTGGCAGACTCAGTCTAAGTGATTTATAGATTCAAGAAAATCAAGAACCATGGGTTCCTCTGAGAATCACAAGGAATTGGGATCCATGAAATTACCTATATGCAGAAAGGAAATATTTGGGATCTAGAAGGAAAGGGTAAGGCTGTTTATGGAGGCCTCAGACCCAAGAATTTACATCACAGTAAAGGAAGGGTCATATGTGCCCATGAAGGTGTCAGTCCTAGATGCTAATCAGAGAACACCAAAGGATTTCTCTGAAATGACTAAGGATGAGATTGTCCTAACCACCTTGGATAAAAGGGCTCAAAACATCATTATAAGTGCCATAGATGATGCCACTTTTCAGAATCTAATACACTGTAAGACAGCCAAAGAGATGTGGGATACTCTCATTGTGTATATGGAAGGTTCTGAAGAAGTTAGACAAGACAGAAAATCCTTGCTAAATCAAGAGTATGAAAGTTTTAGACAAGGAAAGGGTGATAGCATAACTGAGTGCTACAAGAAGTTCTACAGGATAGTAAATGAACTCATGTCCTATGGCAGAGAGTTCAACAATTATGAACTAAATGACAAGTTCTTAAGGTCCCTAACTAAAGATTGGGACACAAAGATCTGTGTCATTAGAGAAATGGCTAAGTTGGGAGAAATTCCTCCACCTACACTGTTTGGCAAATTATTGTCTTATGAAATGCAGTTGACAGTGAGGAAAGAAGAGGAGAAAGCAACAAGAATTGAACATAAGGAAAGAACAGTGGCTTTTAAATCAGAAGCCCCCAGAAAGTACAAGAGTAAGTCACCAACTCCACCTCCAAAGATTGTTGAATCTGAGTCAGATGAGTCAGCTAGTACAAAGTCTGAAAGCAGTGAAAGTGATGAGGACTTTGCTGCCTTCACTAGACATTTTCAGAAGTTCTTGAAAAAGAAACAGTGGAGGACAAGGCCTTCTACTTCACAGGGAAAGGAAGACTCTTATCAGAAAAAGAAGTCTTCAAAGAAAGACATGAAAAAGTCTAAGACTAGCAAGGTTACACTTTCAAAAATAGTGTGCTATTACTGCAATCGACAAGGCCATGTTATAGCAGAATGTCCTGAGAAGAGAAAGGAGTCTAGTGACAGGAAAAAGACTCATTTCAAAGGCAAGAAGGAAAAGTCATTTGTTGCTAAAAAGGAGAAGACCATGTCAGATATTTCTTCTTCAGAAACTGAGTCTGATGCTGAGGCATACATAGGGTTGTTTGCTGAAGAAGAAGAAGAAGAAGAGTTCATGCAGATTTTGGAGTCTATATATGAACAAGAAGACAGTCAATGTCAATGGCTAATGGCATTGACAGAAAGTGACAGAATCCTGGAGCAGCCAGGACCCAGTAAGGTACAAATTTCAACTTTTAGTTCAATTTCTTGTGCCAGTACAGATTCAGATTCATCATCATTAAGTGATGAGAGTGCATCTGAGTCTGAAGCAGATATTCATTAGTTGATAGATGAATACAAGGTTCTGTTGCAAGCTTACAAGAAGAGCAAGTCCCTAGCCAAAAGTCAGGCAAAGGAAATTGCTGATCTTAAAGCTGCTGCAACTGAGGTTGAGAAGTTATTTGATCAAAAACTTAATGAGATAGCCAGACTGAAACACATAACAGTGATTCAGATGGGGACTATCACCTATAAGAATGATCAAATCAAGTGTCTGGAGATCAATCTTCA
Source organism: Platanthera guangdongensis (assembly GCA_039583875.1). Taxonomy (NCBI): domain Eukaryota; kingdom Viridiplantae; phylum Streptophyta; class Magnoliopsida; order Asparagales; family Orchidaceae; genus Platanthera; species Platanthera guangdongensis. Next base: position 96,157,374 of record CM077167.1, read on the forward strand.
GAAGGAGAGAGAGCTTGTTGCTAGGTTTTCCAAACCTAAGTCAGTGTTACCCATAATTGATGAATTTGCTCATCACAAGGGTAAAGCTGGACTGGGTTTTATTAAACCTGCAAGGACTGAGCAGTCCAAGTCCAAGTCCAAGGGCAAAGCCCCAACATTCAACAAGTCAGCTGTAGATAAGACAGCAAAGACAGTACCTAAGCAAAGGTACAATAAGTTTGAATGTTTGTGTTGTGGCAAAGTTGGCCATTTTGCAATGGATTGTTGGCACAATGCTAGTGCCAAAGTGAGTAGCAAACTGCCTATTGGAAAACCAGTAGGTAGCTTTGTCAGGTTGCAAACTAACAAGTACCAAGGACCCAAGAATACTTTGGGTTCTAAGGTTCATTAATCTGTTTTGCAGGTGAGTCCAAGTTGTCATGCCCCAATATGGTACTTGGACAGTGGATGTTCCAGACATATGACTGGAACTAGGGGACTACTGAGGGACTACATTCCAATCAAAGATGGTCCTAAAGTCACCTTTGGTGGTTCTGAAAAAGGAATCATCAAAGGTTTTGGTAACATTTCTAGTAACTTAGTTACCATTACTCAAGTGGCTTATGTTAAAGGGTTGAAACACAACCTAATAAGTATAAGTCAATTAAGTGATGTAGGGTATGACATCTTATTTGTTAAGAATGGTTGTCATATCAAGAGGTCAACTGATCAAGAGATCATTTTGACTCACTATAGAAAGAGGAATGTCTACTGCCTAGACATTATGTGTGAGACCAATGGTTCTCAAGTGTGTCTTGTAGCTGATGAGACAGTCTCACATTATGTCAAATGGCACAAGAGGCTAGCTCATCTAAATTACAAGACAATTGGCAAACTCTTTAGCCAAGAGTTAGTGAGGAATGGTCCTCAAGTTAAGTGTGTTAAAGATGGTATTTGCTCAGCTTGTCAAAAGGGCAAGCAGACTAAATCCACCTTTAGAAGCATAGAAAACAAAGATGCTGTGAGGTGTTTATACCTCTTGCATATGGATATCTTTGGTCCAATGCCAGTTCACAGCCTAGGTAGGAAGGTCTATACCTTTGTAGTTGTAGATGACTACTCAAGGTTTTCCTGGGTGTTCTTCTTAAGACAGAAATCTGAAACACCTAGTGTCTTCTATAGCTTTGTCAAGCAAATTCAGAATGAACTAAATAGTACAGTGGTCAAAATAAGAAGTGACCATGGTACTAAGTTTCAGTCTGATAGCATGACAAAACTTTGTGAAGACTTTGGGATATTTCAAGAGTTTTCTTCACCAAGAACACCTCAGCAAAATGGCATTGCTGAGAGGAAGAATAGAACCTTGATTGAGGCTGGTAGGACCCCATTAAGTGATACATCACTACCAGAATACTTCTGGGCTGAAGCAGTAAATACTGCATGCCATGTTATCAATAGGGATACCATAACTAAAGGCCTCAACAAGACCCCCTATGAGGTTGTGAAAGGCAGGAAACCAAACCTATCCTACTTCAGGATCTTTGGTTGCAAATGTTTCATACTTAACAATGGGAAGTCTTACTTGACTAAGTTTGCTGCCAAGTCCCAAGAGGGAATTTTTGTTGGGTACAACAACAATAGTAAGGCTTATAGAGTCTACAACTTGTCTACTCAAGTTGTAAAAGAATCAGTACATGTAGTATTTGATGAGACTAAACTTATTAACAATGAGTTGTCTAGTAGTGTATGCAGCCCCACAGGTTTAACAAAGAAGATGGACAAGCTCACTCTAGAAGAAGAATCTAGTGCAAGACAGCAAGTAGAAGACAGTGGCTGTTGTCCAGGGGGAGAACTACATGTACCAATGGCAAATGCAGAAGAAGTACAGCATGATGATGAAACTGAAGAGGTTCAACCAGAAGTCAGGATGCCTCCAGCCAATAGGCATCTTAGAGATCATCCAGTAGAGCAGATTATTGGAGATCCAAGACAAGGGGTACAAACAAGGAGCAGAAATCTGAATGCAGCAGTCTATTCCAGCTTTCTATCCCAAGTAGAACCTAAAAAGTTTGAAGAAGCCATACTAGATCCACAATGGACTGAAGCAATGCAAGAAGATCTTAATCAGTTCAAGAGGTGCAAGGTCTGGGAACTAGTTCCTAAACCTAAATACCACAATATAATAGGAACCAAGTGGATCTACAGGAATAAGATGGATGAACAAGGGGTCATCATTAAGAATAAAGCTAGACTGGTTGCTAAAGGACATAGGCAAGAAGAAGGTATTGATTTTGATCAAACCTTTACTCCAGTAGCCAGACTGGAAGCCATAAGGATGTTTCTTGCCTATGCAACCTATCAAGGATTCAAAGTTTACCAAATGGATGTCAAGTCAGGATTTCTAAATGGTAATCTTAAAGAAGAAGTCTATGTGGAACAGCCATCAGGTTTTGTTGACTCAACTTTACCTAATCATGTCTATAGACTTAGGAAAGCATTATATGGGTTAAAGCAAGCCCCTATGGCTTGGTATGAAACCCTATCTAGTTTCCTCATTGAGAACAAGTTCTCAAGGGGGAAAATAGATAAGACTCTATTCCTTAGGGAATCTAGAGGTAAAGTTATACTAGTCCAAATATATGTAGATGACATTATATTTGGGTCTACTGAAACCAGCCTTTGCAAAAAGTTTGCAAAAATTATGCAAGGTCAATTTGAGATGAGTAGTATGTGAGAGCTGAAGTTTTTCTTGGGTCTCCAAGTTAAACAGACTGAGAATGGTTTATCCATATGTCAGTCCAAGTTCACCCTAGAACTTATAAGGAAGTATGGTATGGATTCATCCAGCACCATGAAGACTCCTATGGGGTCAAGTATGTCTCTTAGCAAGGATGATGCAGGGAAGTCTGTAGATGAAACATTGTATAGAGGGATAGTTGGCTCCCTATTATACTTGACTGCAAGTAGACCAGATATCATGTATGCTATATGTGTCTGTGCAAGGTATCAAGCCTGCCCTAAAGAGTCTCATTTGACTGCAGTCAAGAGAATATTGAGATATCTTAAGGGCACTCCCTATCTAGGCCTTTGGTACCCTAGGAATGGGGATTTTGAACTAACAGGTTATTCAGATGCAGACTTTGCAGGATGCAAAGAAGACAAAAAAAGCACTACTGGAACCTGTCAATTCCTAGGTGGGAGACTAATTTCATGGAGTAGCAAAAAGCAAACAAGTGTGGCTATCTCCACTGCAGAGTCAGAGTATGTGGCTGCAGGAAGTTGCTGTGCTCAACTTCTTTGGATACAACATCAGCTTGAGGACTATGGATTTCAGGTAAGTAGAACTCCACTCTTCTATGATTCTACTAGTGCTATTTCAATAGCTAATAATCCTGTATCCCATAGTAGAACAAAACATATTGAAATTAAATATCATTTTCTTAGGGAGCATGTAGAAAGAGAAGATATTTTACTTGAATATGTTAAAACAGATGAACAACTAGCTGATATGTATACTAAGCCCCTAGAAGAAGCTAAGTTCAATAGATTTAAGATTAAACTAGGAATGATAAACTTAGAGTAAGTTTATAGTAATGAAATTGGCCAAGTAAAAAGGTGTCGACACATAGAGATTTCTGTGTCGACACAAAAAGTAAGTGTCGACACTTCAGGAAAAAGGTGTCGACACATCTAGGAAGTTGGTGTCGACACTTCAGAATATTAGTGTCGACACATGACAAGTAGGTGTCGACACAACCAAGGTGTTGTCGACACTTAATGTTTACTCAGTATTTTCTAAGTAAAGTCTCGACTATGTGTCGAGTTATGTAGTGTCGACACATAACCAAGTGTCGACACATATTATCTGTTGACTAAACTTGTGTCGACACATATGTGTCGAGACAATATAAGTCAGTGTAGACACTTATTGTCAGTGTCAACACAATTTAAGTTAGCTGTCCCGCCTGTTCATCTTCAAAATTAGAAAGTTATAAATAGGGTTTTATCTTAGTTTGTCGACACGCTTTCAAAGTTTCGAGACCAAACTTCTGTGTCGACACCTCTCTTCTCTCAAGACAAATTCTACAAACCCTAATGGCGCCTAAGCTAGAGGAGAACGTCAATGAAGGATACGAGCTGGTACACGGTGCTTTCGATGATGCTGATCAAGAAATCCAGACTGTAGTAACCCTAGTCGCAGATTCAGGGTTAGAATTTCTGGTTTCTGAGCCTACAAAGATTTGGAAAAAGGAAGTCCTGGAATTCCTCAATGGAGCTCAGATAGACGAATCTGGATACAAGATCAAATCCAGAGTTCATGGTGAGAAGGTGAAGGTGTCACCTAAAAGTCTGAGGAAGATTCTACAGCTACCTAGAATTAAAGAGGAAGATGAGGTTACAGCTACAAAGACCAGGGAAGCTCTAACCTGGTGTGGACTGGATCCTAAGATGAAGCTTGGATCAGTGTTTCTAAGGAAGGGAGTGAACAATCAAGGGAAATTCCTCTCAGAGATCGTTGGCAAAGTCATACTCAGCAAGCCAGGAGGGCATGACAGAGTGTCTGCCTCTATGTTCAATATTATGACCAGAATTATCTTCACTCTAAGAACTGATTGGTCTGTTATAGTATTTGATAAAATCAAAGAAATCTTGAAGAAGCCTAATCTGGGCAGGATCATAAGTCTTTACCTTGCTGGTACCATACCAGAGGTAATGCAACAAGCTGCAGGAAGCAAAATAAATCATATGAGAAAAATGGACATGAGGTTGTTTTCTAGATGGGACAGGGTGTTGACTAAGGAGATGCCAACCCCTGAGAAGATAGTTTCTGAGAAAGTATCTCCTCCAAAGAAAAAGAGGAAAGTTGCCCCAGTGGCTCAAGTTCCATCAAGCAGCTCAGACAGTGAAGAGCAGGTTGTCTTCACTCTAGATGAAAATGAGGAAGAGCCTGCTGTGAAATCTCCTGCTCCTCAGGATGATGTTGAGATCCAGGGGGAGCTACCTCAAGCAAGCCCCATACACAAGGATCAAAGCTAGGGGGAGCTTCTAGTTGTAGAAGAACCCACTACACTGGAAAGTGAACAAGCAACAAACATTATCCTAGAGGTAATCACTGAACTCAATACTTTAGAATTTCTTATGGAAGATAACGATTTGTCTGATGTTCATCAGCAAACTCAGATGGATAACCAAGTCCCAGATGTTGTCTTGGAAGACACATCTACTGCAGCTCAGTATGTATCTGATCCAGTGGTTGAAGAGCCCAGAGTTTCTCCAGCTCATTCACCACAGGAATTCACCATGGAAGATTTATTTCTCAATCTGGATCAAGAAGATTTTGATAAGGAAACTGCTGCTGAAGAGGAGAATGCTCCAATTGAGGGGGAGCAAGAAGCCCATGTTGAAGAGCCTGTGAGGCAAGAAACTGAGAAGGCACCAGATGTGTAGACTGAAAGACCTCCAAGCCCTAAGGAGAGGGTTGACATTGCCAGCTCCTCAGCTTCTGAAGATGAGGATGCAGCAAGGGCAAGGAAAAAGAAAATCTATGTCTTCAAAAGAAGGAGCCAGAGTTATAAGAAGGCTCTCCAAACTATTGCTCCACAGCCTATAGCACAGCCAGCTCCAACTGTGGATTATAGTGATTTATTGGTTGCAATGCAAGTCAAGTTGGATGAGCAAAGGCAGGCCATTGAAAAGTATGTTGATGAAGGGCAGAAATCACTACAATTTGATCTGGCCCAAGATATCAAGTCCATAAGATTTGAAATGAATCTTAACAAGAAGGAAATGACTGACTGCTTCCACAAGGGTGGGAATGCAGTAGTCTATCTTGCAACCCATCAGGAGAAGATCAAAGCCCAAGTGGATGACATAGCTGTGAAGCAAGGTTATGTACTTGAAAATCAACTCAGGATGAATGACAATCTGACAGCATCTCATAATGCAATTGTCACAGAACTAAATAACATAGCTGTTGGACCTTCTACCTCTAATACTACTGTTAAAGCTGAATTTGACAAGGTATTTCAAGAAGAAATCAATGCTGTTAAGACTGCCATTGAAGACTCCCAGAAGGCCATATCTGAACAACTTAAAAAGCTCAAACCTTTCTTTAAAGATGGAGTCAGATACTTGGATAATCAAATCAGATTCCAGAAGGATGATGTCAGAGATCACATGGCTAGAGAAGTCATAAAGGGGGAGAGAGTTTTTGTCAAAGCTAGCTCTGATCATGCCAAATGGATATCTAATTCTATCAGAGCTACACTGGGCTATCCTCCACTTTGTGATGATGACAATGTTGCTGAATCTGGAATTCAGCCTGCCTATCTTGGAGGTGAGCAACCAGAAGTAGCTCAAGTTATTTATCCTCCACCAGATTTTGAAATGGTGCAAGCTGATATTCATCATATGTATAGCCCAACTGAAGGGAAGTCTAATGTCATTCTGGAAAAAGTAGTTCAGCCTATATCTGAAGCTATACAAGCAGCTCTTCAGAAAGAAGAAGAAGCTTTACAGAAAGAAGAAGAGACTAGATTGTCTAAGAAGAGGTTTAGGGAACAGGCTGAACAAAGACCAGATTTTGAGCAATGGAGCCCTACCTCAAGGAATATCATTTTAACTACCTGGAAAGCTGCCAAGGATAACATTCAAGACAGGAATAAGTGGTTTTCTGAAGCTGAATGGAGAAAATATGAAATAAGGCAGGAGGCCATAGTTCAACATAGAAGGAAGGCCAAGATGGGAAAGCTACCTCCTACAGCTCTGGAGCCTAGCAAGTACTTTCCTAAGCCTTACCATTACTTTGAAAGGCAGAAGATTAAAGCAGAAGAGCTTAAGAAGAAAGACTTGAAAGGCAAGAAGCCTGCTGATGCAGAAGTTGCTGATGCTCCTGTTCAAGCTAAAGTTCAAGCTGGAAAGGGCATAGTGATTAAGGAGCCAGAACAGAAATAGACTTAGAATTTTCTTGAAGTTTACTTTGTAATATTTCTAGATGTGAAACATTTTGTGAACTTCTGGAAATGAATTTGACATATATTAGAACAATGTGTTATATGTTAAAACTATTTCATATTTGTTCTGTGGTGATGTCTATGTCTATTTCATATTTGTTCTGTGATGATGTATTTGTATACATGTGTAATTGGTACATGTTTATGTTTACCCTGCTGTATATAATCCTGCTTTACATCATTTTGTATTTTTATTATGAATGGTGTATATCATTGACTAAGGGTTATGACTTCTCCAAATAGGGGGAGATTGTTGGGTACATTGGTCTAAATGTATCTGATTTGAAGAAGCCTCACCCAACTCAATGATATACATCAAAATGTATTTGATGTATTTTGAGTTACATGTGCAGGTTAAGTATTTGCAGGAAATGATGAAAAAGTTTCTAAGTCCATGTGTCGACACCTAGAGGGAAAGTGTCGACACTTAAGAAGACTTGTGTCGACACCCAGGCAAGCAGTGTCGACACTTGGAGTCATTGTGTCGACACCAGGGATGCTGAGTCGACACCAGACAGAAAGTGTCGATACAAGGAGCTGTGTCGACACTCAATGAAGAAAAGTCAGTAAAGCTGTGTCGACACTTAGCAGTTGTGTCGACACCCAGTGAAGCTGTGTCTACATCAGAAAGTGTCGACACTCGGAGCTGTGTCGACACTCAGCAAAAGTCTGCAGAGACTAAGTACAAGTGTCGACACCCAGAACAATGTGTCGACACTCAACAGAAGAGTCAACACTTGAAGTAAGTGTCGACACCCAGAACAATGTGTCGACACTTAGCTGATGACTCAACACTTGAAGAAAGTGTCGACACAAGGAGCTGTGTCGACACTTAGTGAAGAACACCAAGATCAACAAATTATTCTAAGTACAAGTGTCGACACTATGGGAATGTGTCGACACTCAGCTGAAGTCTCAACAAGAAGAAGTATGTGTCGACACAAGGAGCTGTGTCGACACTCAACAAGTATCAACACTGAAGACATGTGTCGACACCAAGAAGCAGTGTCGACACTTGACAGATACAACACATGAAGATGTGTCGACACAAAGGTGTTGTGTCGACACTTAGAAGAATTCAGCAAAATTCTGAAGAACAAGTACTTGTGTCGACACTCAATATTCAGTGTCGACACATGAAGAAGAAACTGTGTCGAGATAAAGAATCAACAACACAAGGAGTTGTGTCGACAACTTGTAGACTAGTGGCGACACTTACACAACTTGTGTCGACACTTGGTCTATAAGTGTCGACACTTAAAGACAGAAAGTCTCGACACTTTCAGACAGTTAGAGAACTTTCAAGAACTGACTGGATGACTTGACAGATGTCGTTCCAGCCGGTCTACAGCAATTGTCAGAGTTGTCAGAATTCAGTTATGGACCGGACCAGCCGGTTACAATAAAGAAGGCCTATAAATAGGCTCATACAGTCTGCAGAGATTGTGATTGTAAGAAGAAGTGGTTCACAGAGTTGTTCAAATTATTGATCAAGTATTCAACAAAGAAGATCTAGCTATTCCTTGAAGAATCAAGTGCAGATCTAAGAAGTTGGAGAGAGAGAGCTCCATCCAAGAAATCAGCCGTTGGAACTAGGCTGAGAAGAAGGGTTCAGATTTATTCTGAATTCTAAGTGGCAGAGATCAAGGATCAACTGTAGAAGGAGTCCGTCTTATTGAGTTCTACTTTCAATAAGCTTTGAAGAAAGCTAAGTCAGATTGATTCCAGCTGAGTTCTTCCAAGAACTCATCAAGAAACTCACAACTCCCCTCTCTTGTCTTTGGGTTGCTGAGTTATCATTTGTAAATTCATTTTTATCTTGTAGGATCCTTTGGATCTCAGTTTTTTGCAAGCCTGTAATTATAAAGGCTGAGTGTAGGGCTTGAGAGCCTGAGTGTAGGAGATTGAAATATCTGAGTGTAGGCCTTGGTGGCTGAGTGTAGGCCTTGGTGGCTGAGTGTAGGCCTTGGTGGCTGAGTGTAGGCCTTCGTGGCTGAGTGTAGGCTTTGTGGAAAAGCTGAGTTGTAGGGCTTTGGGCCTGAGGTGTAGGAACCAGTTTGGGTTCTGAGATAGTGGAGAAGTTTGGCCGAATCTAGTACACTGCTAGATAGGCGAAGTGGGAAAGTGGATGTACCCAAAGCTTGGGGAACTACTATAAAACTCTGTGTCTGCTGTGAATGTGATTTGCTGTGTATGCTGTGTGATTGCTGTAGTAGAATATTTAGAATTCTGTAATATTAATTGATTGCTGGCATAAAAAGTCAAAAAGAATTTGGTCACCTATTCACCCCCCCCCCCCCTCTAGGTGTTTAGGTACTATATCTTTCAGGTATACGTGGAGCGACATGATTTTGCCCGCACACAAGGGAAAATAGAAAGAAAACAATAATCTGGGGGGACAGAACTGGAGACCGCCGAGACAGCCCAGTCTGCCGAAGTCGCCGAGATCGCACGAACTGCTGCTAGAAGCCAAATAGAACGCAGAGTCCGCCGAGATCTCGAGGTCGCGCGGACCCACCGTTATTCGCTGACTGCCCCTGAACTGAAGAACAGACCGCCTACCCGCCCGAGTTCGGTGGACAGATTATTGAACTTGGCAACACTGAAGCAGAGAAAACTGACAAGCCGTAGAAGCGACTTGCTGAGACGGCCGATTGTAACCGCAAACTTCACTGATCCTGACCGAAGGCAAAGCCAAACTCCTGGCTCCACAGTGCTAGTCGCGCAACCTGTAAAGAGCAATCAGTTATCTCTACTCAACCTGCGCGGATAGGAAAACCCAGACCGCAATAATTAACCAAGACTCAACTTACTGTCCACTCAGTTACTGTAGTCGTATCGGGGGGGGGGGGGGTCTATTTATAGACAAGGTGAGGAGTGTGCTCACCGCCCTAGTGAATAGAGTCACCACCAAAGTTCGCGGCTAACACAACCCAGTCCGCCGATTCCGCAAGGACTTGGCCAGACTCCAAACAAAATGCCTGGGGCTAGGTGAAAAAATAGACTGCCACCATGCAGACACTATGCCAGTCCACACAACACGCAAGCACAGTGCCAGTCCGCCACAAAAACACAGCAAGCGGCCACAGCCACAACCCATGCTGCATCAGTCCGCACATTATATGCGGACGAAGCCGCAGTCCGTACAGTCCGACAACAACGCCACAGTCCGCCATGAGTCCACGACCAACAGGCAGTCCGCCCGGTTAACAGCGGACTTTGCGGACACTACGAACACCATGGACTTGTCACAGAAAATAACCAAGTCCAGCATCCCATCAAGCAACAGGCACGAGCATGGCGGACACAAAAGACCCAGACCGCCAATCATTAGGACAGTCCGCCACAAAGAATGTGGCCAACACTCACTGCATCACCGCAGAGCTCGGCAAGGACCAATGTCGATCTCCAAAAACAGTCCGCTGAAGCGGACACAGCGGACGCAACCAAGTCTGCTACAACTCCTGCGGATAACCACCAATCTGCCTGGTTACCATAAGAAAAACCAAGCCACCAAGTCCAACAGGCAAGACACTCAGGCCGCAACATCAGTCCACCCAGGCCGGGGACTCAGACCGCTCAGACCGCCTGGCCTGCACCATCACGCACTTTAACTTCAAAAATTACAACACTCCCCCTTGAAGTGAGAAGTGGTGATCAAGCCCAGCAAACCTCGTAATCGTTGAAATGGCCACTTCGACAGCGGCTTCGTAAAGATGTCATCAAGATTGTCTTCACTCCGAACATGCCCGACCATAAGAGATCCCTCCAATACCTTCTCCCTTATGATGTAATGCTCGATCTCAATATGCTTGGTCCTTGCATGACAAACTGGATTGTTCACCAGTTTGAGAGCACTCTCATTGTCGCCTCGGAGCAAAGTAGGACCTTGCACTTCCTCATGAACATCCCCTACAAGCCTCCTCAACCAGATGGCTTCTCGAGCAGCCTAGGCCGAAGCATTGTACTCTGCTTCCGTAGTAGACACAGACAATGAGTCCTACCTCTTGCTACACCACGAGATGCAAGCTGATCCACAAGTGAAAACATAACCCGAAGTTTATCTTCGATCATCCGAGTCACCACCATAATCAGCATCTGTGTATCCAAGAAAAGAAAATCCCGTGTCCCTTCTATAGAGGAGTCCCATATCTGAAGTCGCCTTGACATACTTCAAAATATTTTTTGCCGCTACCAGATGAGACTTCCTTTGTTCTGCCATAAACTGACTTACTCGGTCAACATCGTAAGCAATGTCTGGCCTTGTAATCATTAGGTAAATCAAGCTCCCCAATAGAGCTCTGATCACTAAGGGATCAGGAAGAATCCTTCCTTCATCTCGTCGAAGCTTTAGCCCATGATCCAGAGGAGTAGAGCAACTCTTCCCTTCCTTCATGCAGAATCGATTCACAATGTGATCTTCATATCCTTTCTGGCACATTAGTATTCCGCTCTCCTTCCTCTCCACTTCAATACCAAGAAAGTGATGAAGCTCTCCCAAATCTTTCATCTCGAAGAGAATAGCGAGCTCATCCCGGAGCATAGCTACCTCCTCCTCAGAATTCCCTGTGATGATCATGTCATCAACATACAGCAGGAACAAGACCTAAAGCACCCCCTTCTTCTTGACAAACAAGCTTGAATCCGAGTTGGAAGCAAGATATCCGCAGAATTGGAGGTATTCTGCTATCTTCCCATTGCAGCTTCTTGGAGCCTGCTTCAACCCATAGAGAGCCTTCCTGAGTTTGCAGACATAGTCCGGATGAACTTCCGAAACGAATCCAAGTGGCTAATCCATGAAGATGTCCTTATCAATCTCTCCGTAAAGAAAAGCATTCTTCACATCAAGCTGCCACATCCTCCATCCCTGACAAGTAGCCAAGGCGATCACCACCCAAACCGAAGTCATCTTTGTAACTGAACTAAATGTCTTCTTATAGTCTTCTACATACTATTGTGAGAATTCTCGAGCAACAAGGTGAGACATGTGTCTTTCAATGCTCCCATCAGCCTTCTTATTCAACTTGTATACCCACTTGCAAGTCACTGGAGTAATGCCATCAACTCTGGGTATAAGGTCCCAGGTTTTATTCTTCTTAAGAGCAGTCATCTCCTCTTTCATGGCATATTCCAACTCCTTGACTCCAGTGGCCTCATTGAAGTTTGTAGGCTCTCGCTCATCTAAAGGGCATACAAAGAAATAGGAGACAAAGCTCATTGCATTCCCTTCACAGTATCGAGCTGGTGGTTTGACAGCACTCTTTGATCTCCGAAGAGGCCGCTCCTTGCTCACCACCTTCATTGCTTCTTTAGGCTCAGCTCCATTCCCAGGCAAACTTTGAGCAATGCTCCCCCTATTTCCTGAATTAGAAGCCTCTGCCCCAGAGCTTGAAGCAACAGTAGCTGCTGGTAAAACAGCAAGTTCCTCTTCAAGAACTTTAGTAGCCACCTTCTGCTCTTCATCAACCTTGCTCTCTGGTAGATTAACCGACCCACCTCCATACGATGTCAGTTCTTCAAAGACCACATCTCTTGATACAATAAACTTCTTCATCGCAGGATCCATGCATTTCCATCCCTTCTTCCGCTCATCGTAGACTATTAAGACAAGCTTCCTTGCCTTTGCATCAAGCTTCGTCCTTGAAGCACCCAGGACATGCACATAGCAAGTTGATCCAAACACTCGAAGGTGTTCCACGCTTTGCTTCTCCTTCAGCAACATCTCAATAGGAGTTTTCATGTTGATCGGACTGAGCGGCATCCGATTTGTGACATAAGAAGCACAAGACATCCCCTCTGCCCAGAAAGACCTAGGAATGTGTTTTGCATGAAGCCAACATTTGCAGGATTCTGTCAGTTGACGGATCTTCCGCTCTACTACTCCATTTTGTTGTGGAGTATGAGCACAAGTAAGCTCTCTTTGGATCCTATGCTTCCTGCAGAAGTTAGAAAACTTGGAGGAGACAAACTCACCACTGTTGTCTGATCTAAACTTCTTGATCCGCAAGCTAAGCCGGCCCTCCACAAGCTCCTTGAACTCCACAAACAACCGGAAAGCTTCAGACTTCTCCTTCAAGAAATATACCCAAGTGTATCTTGAGTAGTCATCAATCAGAACGAGCATGTATTTGCTCCTACCAAGGCTAACTGTGATGGTTGGTCCCATCAAGTCACCATGGATACACTCCAATGGTCCCTTGCTCCTCGTTTGTAACTTATCAAACGAAAGGCGATGTACCTTACCGTATTGACACCCTGCGCAAACATGATCATTGTCAAAGGAAGATAACTTAGGTAAGCCTCTCACAAGGCTCCTATTTGCCATAGATTTCAACTTATCCATTCCTACATGCCCAACCTCTCATGCCATATAGCGGCGCTATCATTAGCCCTCATCCGATCAATGTAAGAGTTTGTTGCAAGAACAAACAAGTTCTTAACTCTCCTCCCAACATGAGCAACATCAGCCTTTATCGCTGATACGTTGCGAATGAACTTCACTTCTGTTGGCCCAAATAGAACGTGATAACCTGCGTCAACTGCATTGGTCACAGAGAAGAGGTTCTTCTTCATGCCAGGTACATGATACACACTCCTTAACATGAGTGGTCCCGTATCACTATCCAAGGACACAACCCCCTCCTTCTCTACTGCATAAACAGTATTATTAGCAGTAATGATAGCTTCATTACCTGAGTAAGCTTGCAGTGAGGAGAACTTCAACTTGTCTCTGGTGAGGTGATGACCACACCCGGAGTCCACGATCCACTCGTCGTTGATGTCGACAATGGACAAAGTACGGACACAAGTGCCCATCATGAAAGCTCCACCAAATCGAGCTTCCTCAGTACTAGAGCAAGCTTCCTCCTTGCCTGAAGCATGCCCAGGCTGCAGTTTGACCTTGCAGTCACGCTTGAAGTGTCACCGCTGATGACAACTATAGCACTTCAAGTTCTTATTCCAATCCTTCTTAGGAGCAGCGCTCCTCTCTGGCTGATAAGAAGTTGAAGGCTCATTTTCAGCAGTGGTGTTCTTCTTTTTCCCTTCCCATCTCTTCTTCTTCTTGCCTATGAAAAGAGCTTCACTACCTTATTCAAAGATAGTTACTCCAGCCATCTGTCTGGCCAAGCTTTCCTGTAAAGCAAGCAGGTTCTCAAGCTCCAGCAGAGAAGGCTGAGTTGCCTAGCCTTAAACAGATGTTACAAAGACAACATACTCCTTCTGCAAGCAGCGGATTATGTGCCTTTTCATCTTAGACTCAGAGATCGGCTCATCAGGAACAAGCGTTGATATCTCAGCACACAAACTCTTCATTTTCAGAAAGAACTTCGAGATGCTCAGGTCTCCTTGAGTTGTCCTAGACAACTCATTCTCCAGAAACTTAAGTCTCGCCACATTCTTCCTATTGAACAACTCATCAATAGTTGTCCAAATAACAGCGGCTGACTCACATCCAATGATGTGATCAAACATCTCCGGTGAAACAGCCCTCTTGAGGATAAACTCTGCCTTTGCATTTATTTTCCTCCAGACCCTCACTTGCTCAGCAGTCCCAAATACAGGTGTAACTTCCTGCATGTCGTCACCACCGAAGACCTCCCATAGCTCCTCGCCCAGAAGGTAACTCTTCATACACGACTTCAACTTTTTAAAGTTATTCGGCGTTAAGAGTTCAATACCCAGACTTCTTGCATAAGTCACTTCCATTGCAACAACCTTGGTTAAGCTTTCAGAAGCATAGAGCACAACACAGGTTGATCACCGCTCAAGCAACTGAACCTTCCTTTGATACCATGTTGAATTTTCTCAAAGTGGTCAACGAGGTAGTCTAACGCCAAATTAATATTCTCAGAACAATAAAGATCACATATTGATCATGCGGAAACTAAGAAAGCAAGCTCAAACACCAAATGTAAGTAGAAGAACAAGCAGATCATATATTTATTAACTTCTTTACAAGGCGAGGTATACGTGGCGCGACATGATTTCACCAGTACACAAGAGAAAATAGAAAGAACAAAACTATCCGGGCGGACAGAACTAGAGACCGCCGAGACCGCCCAGTCCGCCGAAGTCGCCGAGACCACCCGAACTTCTACTAGAAGCCGAATAGAACACGGATTCCACCGAGACCGCGAGGTCGCGCGCACACACCGTTATTCACTGACTGCAGCTGAACTGAAGAACAGACTGCCTACCAGCCCGAGTCCGGCGGACATGTAATTGAACTTGGCAACACTGAAGCAAAGAAATCTGATAAGCCGCGAAAGCGACATGCTGAGACCACTGAATGTAACCGCAAACTTCACTGATCCTGACTGAAGTCAAAGCCAAACTCCTGGCTCCATTGTGCTAGCCGCGCAACCTGTAAAGGGAAATCAGTTATCTCTACTCAACCCGCACAGACAGGAAAACCCAGACCATAATAATTAACCAAGACTCAACTTACTGTCCATTCAGTTACTTTAGACGTGTCGGGGGTGTCTATTTATAGGCAGGGTGAGGAGTGTGGTCACCGCCCTAGTGAATAGAGTAACCATCCCAGTTCACGGCTAACACAACCCAGTCTGCCGAGTCTGCAAGGACTTGGCCAGACTCCAAACAACCCGCCAGGCGCCAGGTCAAAAAACAGACCGCCACCATGTGGACACTACGCCAGTACGCACAACACTCAAGCACAGCGCCAGTCCGCCACTCAACACAGCATGCGGACACAGCCAAAACCCTTGCTGCATCAGTCCACACACTATATGCGGACGAAGCGGCAGTCCGCATAGCCAGACAATAATGCCACAGTCCGCCACGAGTCCATGACCAACAGGTAGTCCGCCCGGTCAACATCGGACTCTACGGACAATGCGAACACCATGGACTTGTCACAGAAAATGACCAAGTCCAGCAGCCATCAAGCAACATGCGCGAGCATGGCGGACAAAAAAGACCCAGACCACCAATCATCAGGACAGTCCTCCACAAAGAATGTGGCCAACACTCACTGCATCACCGGAGAGCTCGGCAATGACCAATGCCAATCTCCAAAAACAGTCTGCTGAAGCAGACACCGCAGACACAACCAAGTCCGCTACAACTACCGCGGATAACCAGCAATCCACCCGGTTACCACAAGAATAGCCAAGCCACCAAGTCCAATAGGCAAGACACCCAGGCCGCAACATCAGTCCGCCCAGGCCGCAGACTCAGACCGCTCAAATCGCCCGACCTACACTATCGCCCACTTCACTTAAAATATTTCCACAAGAGGATCAAGTCAGGGGAGCCAGAAATGATCAGCGAAGAAGCCTCATTGCTGATGGGAGAGATGACAGAAGAGTAGAGGACCAACCTCATCAGGAGGTGAGACATGGCCGAGGGAACCGGTGGTAATGGCTCCTCAACATCTCCAGATGCGGGAGATACAGAGACCCGGGGGTATTGCATATCCATCGCCCGAGTGCTACTACTTTCATCAGATGGGTCATATCCGGAGAAATTGCACCATGAGGGTGGCACCACTACCAGCACCACCGGCTGCCCTGCCTGCACAGTAGTTTGGAGGCCGAGGACGTAGCCAAGGATGCAGATACCAGGGTGGAGACCGCAGGTAGGATAGGAGTAAGTGTATGCCCTGGATCTTGCTCAACCTCGGAACCCGAAGCAAGTAATAACAGGTACGCCAGTAATTATAGGTTCTTTTCTTTCCTAAACAAGCTACTCAGGGATATAAAAATATTAGAACTAGGAAGGAAAACCATATCTAGATTTTTAAAATATCTAACCACCTCAGGCATAGTCTTCATCAACGGCAAGCCTGCTTATACTCTATTCGATACGGGTGCTTCACACTCATTCGTATCGGAAGCCTTCGTGGAAGGACTAGAAGATGTGGAGCGATACACAGGCTTGATGATGAGGGTGCGACTACCCGACCGATCAGAGCTATTCACCTCCGCCCACTACAATATGGAGGCAATGATCGGCAGAAAGTCATTCGATGCACCAACGACGATCCTAAGGATGCCAGCCTGTCAAAGAGGATCACCTTGAGGTATGGGGATTCCTATGTCATCATCGAAGGTATTAGACCTACCATCCCTCTCTTGTTATCATCTGTGCAGGACATCATGGCCCACCTGCAGAGAAAGGAGGTCTATGAAGTACTGTTTGAGATGGCCGAGGCCAAGGGTTCCATCTCTAGTATTTCGGTGGTGCGGGATTTTACTGACGTGTTCCCAGAGAAGCTGCCAATGCTACCCCCGCATCGGGAGAAGGACTTCTAGATACAGCTCGTACCGGGGGCTAAGCCGGCATCTAAATCTCCTTACCGGATGGCCCCGAAGGAGTTGGCGGAGTTTTGAAGGCAGCTGCAGAAACTAGTTGAAGCCAGATTTATCCGGCCGAGCTCTTCACCGTGGGGAGCCTCGGTGTTGTTCGTCAAGAAGAAGGATGAGACACTCAGATTATGCATCGACCACAGAGCTCTGAATAAACTGACAGTCCGGAATACCTATCCACTGCCGAGGATAGATGAGTTGTTTGACTAGCTGGAGGGGCGCATTTCTTTTTAAAAATGGATTTGAGGTTGGGCACCTACCAGCTGCGGATTCAGGAGGAGGACATTCCGAAGACTGCCTTCAGTAGCAGATTTGGGTTGTTCGAGTTTAACGTGATGCCCTTCGGGCTCACGAATGCACCATCGGCGTTCATGAGCCTCATGAATCGGGTGTCCGAGGCTTATCTGGATGTTTTCGTCATCGTGTTTATTGATGACATCATAATTTACTCGAGGACAGAGGAGGAGCACATATGACATCTGACAATGAATCTAGAGAGACTGCTCGAGCACCGCCTTTATGCGAAGTTCAACAAATGCCAGTTTTTGTTGAAGGAGGTGGCCTTCCTATGCCATATTATCAGCGGAGCCGGTTTGGCAGTGGACCTGGCTAAGATTCAGAAGTTCGGGATTGGCCGACGCTGAAGACGACCACAGACGTGCGGAGTTTTATAAGACTTGCCGGTTATTACCAGAAGTTCGTAGAGGGATTCTCTCGAATTGACCTCCCACTCACGTCCCTGGTGAGGAAGGATGTGCCCTTTGTCTGGACCCCGCAGTGTGAGGCGGCTTTCCAGGAGCTGAAGGATCGACTCACCTCGGCACTTATCCTTGCCCTTCCTTTGGGGAAAGAAGGATTTCAGATCTACACCGACGCTTCCTACCAGGGCATGGGTATAGTGCTGATGCAGAAAGACCACGTGATTGCCTATGCTTCCCGCTAGATGAAGAAGCATGAACAGAACTACCCTGTTCATGACTTGGAGATGGGAGCGGTCGTGTTTGTTCTGAAGGTCTGGGGGAACTACCTCTACGGTGTCCACTACGACATATACTCTGATCACAAAAATTTGAAGTACGTGGACATACAGAAGAAGCTGAATATCAGGCAGAGGCGATGGGTGGAGTTTCTCGCAGACTACTAGTATGAGATGCACTACCACCCAGGGAAGGTGAATGTGGTAGCGATGCACTGAGTCGGAGAGCCGCCACCTCCGGAACTGTGCCACAGATTATGTCCATGGAGCTGGTGCAAAGATTAGAAGATATGCATATCACGCGGGAATCGTTTGATGACCCCGAGCTCTATAAGGAGTATTTAGCCGCGATGAGGGCCACAGATGACATTCGAGACCGAGTCAGAGATGTGTAGAGGCAGGACGCCAAGCTGGAGCCGGTATTCCGGGCCTTGGAGGCAGGCACTGCTGGAGATTACATACTGAGGGATGACCTGGTATGATTCATAGGACGGGTTTATATACCAGAGCGAGGTCAGGACCAGGAGAATATCATGATGGAAGCCCACTGCAGTCGGTATTCAGTACACCCGGGAGTTACGAAGATGACTGTGGATCTGAAGAAGACAATATCCTGGCGAGGCATGAAGAAAGATATCACCTACTTCGTGACCCACTGCGAGACACACCAACTAGTGAAGGCGAAATGCAGGAACCCTGCAGGATTTTTGCAACCACTCCCGGTGCCGGAGTGGAAGTTCGATGATATCACGATGGACTTCATACATGCTCTTCCCCAATCATGGATTGGGAACGATTCGATCTGGCAAATCGTCGATCGGCTGACAAAGGTAGCCAAATTTATCCCGATTAGGAAGGATGACTCGGTTGGTGTGCTGGTGTGGAAGTTTGTGGAGCAGTTTGTTCATTATCATGGCGTGCCTAGGATGATCGTGTCGGATCAGGATGGACGGTTTACGTCCAGGGAGTGGAAATCAGTGCAGGCCTATTTGGGCACTCGGCTGACATTCAGTATAACTCTTCATCCCTAGACTGACGGGAAGACGGAATGCACCACTCGGACTTTAGAGGATCTGCTTCGCCTTTGCATTTTGTACTGCGGAGATCCTTGGGAGAAGCTGTTGCCACTGGTCGAGTTCTCTTACAACAACAGCTACCAGTCCAACATGGGGATGACCCCTTATGAGGCCCTATACGGACGAAGGTGTAGGGCTCCGCTGTCATGGATAATGGACGAGGACCCAAAGGTGCTGGGCTCTCAGTTTGTTGAGGACACTGAGGCTCAGGTGAGGCTGAAACAGGATCGGATGCTGGAGACGTAGAGTAGGCATGCTAGGTATTATGATGCGAGACACCGTCAGGTAGAGTTCCAGGTTGGAGACCGGGTATTCTTGAAGATCCGAATGATGCATGGAGTTTCACGGGTGCGTGGTTGGAAGAAGAAGCTTAGCCCGAGATATATGGGGCCTTACAGGATCTTGGGGTGGATCAGTCCCTTAGCATACAGGCTGGAGCTGCCACCGAAACTGGAGGGCCTGCACGATGTATTCCACATCTCCTACCTGAGGAGAGCTCTAATTCGGCCGGAGCAGGAGATCACGACTACAGATGGGCCTATAGCTTCTGATCGGATCGGTGCACCAGGAGCCGATTCAGATATAGGATACTGGGATGCGTGTCTTGCGATGTAAGAAGGTCCCGTTGGTCAAGGTCCTGTGGAGGAATCACAGTCAGGAGGAGAACACCTGGGAGCCACAGGATCTGATGAAACAAAAGTACCCCAAGCTCATCAGTCAGGTATTCCTTATAACCTCTCGGGATGTTACATTTTATTTTTCATACTTGAAACCCCGTATGCCTAACTCAATTTTCGAGTACGAAATTTTTTGTTTAAGTATTGGGATTTATAACAACTCTCAGACAACTAGACCCCCTAGGAGTGGTTTTGTCATGACTGCGTCATGACAAAATCTTAGGAAGCCCAAGAAGACCAAGTGGACTTAGGAATGTAGGTGGAATCATCATGGTCTGCAAATAGTAGATTTCTAAACATTAGGTTAGGATGATCATGGGGCTTCACACTGACTCCAAGACCTCACCACAACCTCACCAACCTGTTAGAGGGTCCATTAGTGCCATAGGGACCCACTAGGGTCAACTGAAATGGTCATGTTGACCAAAGTCAACCCAAACCCTAATCAGGTCAAACTAAGCTCATATAAGGTCAACTGACCTCCCCTTGGCCAAAGGGACCCACCTAGACCTTCCCAAGCCTTAAGGGAGGCCAATGGGTCACCAAGGACCCATTCGGGTCAACCAAAGAGGCTAAGTTGACCCGGGATGTTAGGTTGGGTCACTCGGGAAGTAGGCTCGGTGGTTTTGATAATGGGCAGGTTGGCCCAGCGAGCTTTGGCACGATTGTCGATTGTGACGGACGGGATGGTTCGGGGAGCTTTGGCTCGGTTGTTGATTTTTATGGATGGGATGGTCCGGGGAGCTTTGTCTTGGTAGCTTATACATAAGGTTGCATGTGCTAAAACAGAATGTGGTGGTTCTTCGGTATTGGAGGGTCAATACAACGACGCCAATATGTTGGATCGACAAGTGTGGTTTTTCACTTCGCCAAGATAAGTATGATGGGCTTGGAGACAAAGAGTATGTAGGAGCTCCGCTTAGTACCCCAGCATCGAGGCGTACGATAGGTCTGACTGGTAGTGCAATTACCGGTTTAGAGGTGGGCGAGGCCTAAACCACCGCTTCCGTTTGCCACTACGGAGGTATCCTGGGAGGTTAGGCTCCAGAAAGGGGGAACTAAAGGTCTGTGTGCACATAGTTGGGTGGGTGTGTTGAACTTGCATGATTCATGGTATAACATAACATAGCATAGCATAGCATAAATCATTGCATTTAAACCTGACACCTATTGTATAAGTGGTATGAGACTCTTTATACAATAGGCCCTCCAAAATGACCCCTTAATTTATAAGCTTGTTTGTGCATGCTTATGAGTTAAGGTTATTATTCTTTGGATATATATTGCTTGCTTGAAAACCGACACCCCAACGTATAAATCGATATGAGACTTTTTATATGATGGGAGCCTTGCAAAAGATCCCTTAACTTATAAGTTTGTATGTGCATTCATATAAGTTAAGGTTACTTGTTTCTTAGTTTACCTTTCATGTACTACTGCTTATATATACTTGTTCTGTTAATATACTCATGCTAGAATAGTTCAACCGTCACTTGCTTTTTTATTCTCCACCTTCAGAGCTTCCTTCCTCCTCTCCGTACGGTGCCTAGGGGCCATGGGGGAGGGTAGGGACGATATGACTTAGTCTTCTGGACTAACAATTTTCGGACCAAATCATTTTAGGGGATTGTGGAGACCAGCATGGAGGAGCAGCCCCGGAGGTCGGCACGCTTAGAGATGGGACATTATAGTACCGGAGTTCAGACAACTGAGACTGTGAGTCCTGATCGATAGTAGTTGTTTTAGTTTTGCTTCCGCGATGAGAGATATGTAGTGAGGACATTGATATATCTGGAGAGAGCCCGAATTTCAGTACATTTATTATTATTACTGTGGACTCTCCCTTCGTGGAGATTATTTATATATATGTGATCTCTGTGGACATGTGTTTCATTTACTCTCTTGCTACCTTTTTCTATGATCGATATGGCCGGCAGGGTCGGCGTTTTGTAGTGACGACCTTCCCGGGTGTTGAAGTGTCACCACAAAGCGGTGGTTCTAGGCATAAGACCCCGTGGTTCAAAAGAAAAAAGGGGGTCTTACAGCAAACACACAAAGGTTTATAGTGGTTCCCTAATTGGGTACATCCACTTTCCCTTCCACCTATCCAACTGATTTGTTGGACTAGACACAAACTCCTCCAATCTGCTCCTCAGATCTTACACCTCAAGCCCTCAACCTTATACACTGATTCTTCACAGAATCCTACCTCAAAGCTCTGCAGAGCTCCTACAGCTCAGTGATCCACTGATCACCTACTTAAGCCTTAATTCTAAGACCTACAACTCAGGCTCTTCAGCCCTACAGCTTTAGGCACACAACCCTACTATTAGAGTGCTGCCACACTCCTACACTCAGTACCCTTCCAGGTACCTACTATAACGTCCCGATTCGCACTAGGCCCCTCATGAGCATTTTTGGTCAGGAGAGTTGACTGGGTTCAGGGGGAGTGCTGGCAACTGGGCTGCACCTATAAAAAGGATGAGAAATCAGTCGAGCATAGGACACGGGTAGAGACACAGGTGGGTCCATACCCGTGTGGAGAGCCCTCGCGAGTCGATGACTCGAGAATGTCAAGAGAGGGAAACGAGTAGTGAGACGGGCGTGTCACTACTCGTGTGAAGTGACACGGGTAGCGACACGGGCGTGTCCCTACCAGTGTGTATGTCGAGTTTGTGTTTTTGCGGCTAAGTCCAGTTTGTGTTTTTCCGGCTAAGTCTTTTGGCATTGAGTGAGTGGAGCTCACTGAATGCGGCATCGAGTAGACTCGACGCCTTCCCCGCTTAGACTTTGGCATCGAGAGGTACTCGACAACTTCTGGCTTAGTGTCGACACATTCTGGTTTAGTGTCGACACCTTTTGGCTTTGTGTCAACACCTTCTGTTTTTGTGTCGACACCTTCTGGCTTTGTGTCGACACCTTCTGGCTTTGTGTCGACACCTTCTGGCTTTGTGTCGACACCTTCTGGCTTTGTGTCGACACCTTCTGGCTTTGTGTCAACACATTCTGGCTTAGTGTCGACACCTTCTGGCTTTGTGTCGACACCTCCTGGTTTAGTGTCGACACCTTCTGGCTTAGTGTCGACACCTACTGGCTTAGTGTCGACACCTTCTGGCTTACTGTCGACACCTTCTGGCTTAGTGTCGACACCTACTGGCTAGTGTCGACACCTTCTGGCTTACTGTCGACACCTTCTGGCTTAGTGTCGACACCTACTGGCTTAGTGTCGACACCTTCTGGCTTAGTGTCGACACCTTCTGGCATAGTGTCGACACCTTCTGGTTTAGTGTCGACACCTTCTGGCTTTGTGTCGACACAATCTGGCTTAGTGTCGACACCTTCTAGCTTTGTGTCGACACCTGACTTTGTGTTGACACCTTCTGGCTTAGTGTTGATTCCTTCTGTCTTAGTGTCGACACCTTTTGGCTTAGTGTCGACGGACACGGGTAAGGACACGGGCGTGTCCCTACCCATGTCACTTTTCATATATAAGAGTTGTGAAGTCCTTAGCCATTTCCACTCCTCATTCCAGCCATTTTACTGAGAGAAACTTCTATAGAGAGGGAAAACTGTTGGAGCAAGTCTTGGAGGAGAAGATCTGCCGTCGTCGTGAAGGAGAAGATGCCGCCGAGAAGGGTCACAAGATCCATGGCCGGAAATAGTGGAAACGCCGGAAATGAGGTGAGCTTCCTCCCCTCTCCCTTGGTGCTAGATCTGTAGATATCCAGGTGAGATGTCGACTCAAATGAGTCTAGACTTGTGAGATGGTGATTTCTTTAGGATGAGGCCGATCTAGGGCTTGTGCTCTTGGTTAGTGCTGTATTCAACCTCTCCAACCTTCTATGCGAAGATGGGGGATGGTTTCATGAAGACTAAAGGCCTCATGAGGGTGAATAAGGGTGGATGAATTTCTGGAGGTGATTTTGGAGGATCGACTTGAGGAGGAAGA
The DNA here is from genome assembly GCA_039583875.1 of Platanthera guangdongensis. Classification (NCBI taxonomy): domain Eukaryota; kingdom Viridiplantae; phylum Streptophyta; class Magnoliopsida; order Asparagales; family Orchidaceae; genus Platanthera; species Platanthera guangdongensis. The sequence goes on from CM077167.1 coordinate 96,181,375, forward strand.
TGAGCCGATGTCGTTCATTCCGCTTCAAGATGCGTGCAGAATCTGTGTTCTGCGCGCAGCGAAATTCTTGTCCATTTTTAGGTGAGATATGGCCAGATCTGGGCTTCCGGACAAACACAAAAGTTGAACTCCTCGAAACTACCTTTCCAACGAGTGGTTGCATGACTTCAGGAGAAGTCTGTAGCCCCGGAAACGTCTGAACGAAGTTGACATCCGGCAAATGCTGCATGTAGAAATTGTGTTCTGCACGCAGCAGAATTTGAAGCCGATTTCAAATAGAATGCTCTCAAATTTGGGTTGTGGTCTGAATATAAACGTTGTAACCCATGGAAAGACCTTTCCATAGAGTGGTTACAGGTCTTCACCGGATTCCTGTAGCTTCAGGAATCTCCAGTCGAAGTTGCTGTCCAGTTTTATTCTGCACTTAAATTCTGGGTTTTGTATAACATGGATTTGGAATTGGTGGAATCAATGTAGCAAATTAACTCGAGGCTTCGCTGAACACTTTTATGTTAACCACTGTAGTGCTATGAATTATAAAGTTTATTAATTAGATTTCATATATCTGAATTGTGGAGCAAGCTTACTTAAACGAAATGACTTGATAGAAATTGGTAAATAATTATATATGCGCTTCATGTTTATAATATGTTGAAATCATTCGGAATGACATATAGAAGGATAAAATGTGGCCATGAGTATGTTTGATTAATGGAATGAAATTTAGTAGTCCAATTCTAAGAGTGTCGTCTCCCTACGGTTAGCATTTTGGAAGGTTGTAAGCACGGTGCTGACCGTCACTAGATGTGTTAGTGCTGGGATAAGACATAAACGGACTGTTGGGCTTGGTCCTCGGTGCTCATTTCCTGGGGCTCCTTCCGTGCCGAGTGGATGTTTGGGCTTGTTCCTCTTGCTTTCTTCCGAGGCCCCTTCCGGGTCACACAAGGCTAGTTCGGGGCTGTGTTTTTGGTGCACATCTACCCGAGACCCCCGTTGGGCCATAGTACGCATTGACTCTGCTGTTGTGTTCTTAGCATTGAGGCGTACGGAGGCCTAGATAAAGTAGTGTGGATACTCGCCTAGTAGTAGAGATGCCCGCTCTACTGTCACCGCCTGGCTGCGGTGTCTGATGCCTGAGAGGTTAGCTACCTGCTCGAAAAGTGGGAACTATAGTCTATATCGACATAGCAGTTGCATGTGTGTGAGCATGGGTGAGTCATTGCAAAGCATATATTTCATGGCTGGCTCGTTTATTTTCGTGGCTGGCTCTACATTCACAAGGGCAGTAAGATCCGGGAGGATATCTTGAGAGTGGCACATTGCTCTCAAAATTCAGTGCACCCGGGTATTGCCAAGATGTACGCCGGCTTACGGAAGACCATGTGTTGGCCAGAAATGAAGAAGGATGCCTGATATTTTGTTACACATTGCGAAGCTTGTCAAAGGGTGAAGGCGGAATGCAGGAGTCCCAGTGGTTTGTTACAGTCGTTGCCCATCCCAGCGTGGAAGTTCGAGGATATCTCCATGGACTTCGTCCATGGGTTACCTCGCTCATGCTCAAGAAATGATTCGGTGTGGGTGATTATTGATCGACTGACGAAATTAGCCCGGTTCATCCCTATGAAGAAAGAGGCCCACGTGGATGTTTTGGTGCGCCTCTTTGTGGAGCAGTTCGTACGGTATCATGGTGTGCCTAAGACAATCATTTCTGACCGGGATGGTCGTTTCACCTCAAGGGAGTAGAAGGCGGTACAAGCGTATTTGGGTTCGAGCCTTACCTTTAGCACCGCGTTTCATCCTCAGATGGACGGGCAGTCTGAGAGGACCATCAGAACACTGGAGGATCTACTGAGATTATGTGTATTGGATAGAGGAGAGCCGTGGGAAAGGCTCTTACCACTAGTAGAGTTCTCCTACAATAACAGACACCAGACGAGTATCGGCATGGCGGCCCATGAAGCCCTTTACGGAAGAAGGTGAAGAACACCCTTGTCTTGGGTGCAAGATGAAGACCCAAAGGCTTTGGGAATTGAGTATGTTGATGATACGTGAAAGTGCAGGTTAGATCTGAAATACTCTAGAGGGGGGTGAATAAAGTATTGTAGTATCTTAAAAAATTCTTTGCAACTTTTGTTGTAAAGCTAGGTGAACAGGTTAGCAAATAAAGAAATAAGCACATAACCTAATCAATCACAGAACACAGCCAAAACAAAGAAAAAGGGCAACCAGACGACACAAGAGATTATAGTAGTTTCCCAACCTGGGTACATCCACTCTTCTACCACTGGTAGGAATCCACTCAGTTTTTTGATCAGGTGTCTGGTACCAATGAGCTTTTGTTCATGTGCTCAAAAACCAAAACCTCAAGTCTTTTATAGGAGACTTGCAAGCATGAATAATTTTGAAGGGAATTAAAATCATGTACAGAGGATGGAAAAAGGTGATGATGTCTTCTCTTTCTCAATAACAACTGAGAAACTTGTGTTGATTTTAGCAGATTGCTCCCCCCTAAGATCTTGAATGGATCAAGAATTCTAGAGCACTGCTTCAGGGTGATAGGTCTTCAAACATTGAGTGCCTGGACAGAGATTACTTCAGGAACTCCTTGACAGATAGAGTAATTGTTGTCCTTCTGAAGTTGTCCTGTAGGATTCAAGGAAGAAGTCTCTGATTGAATGTTCTTCTTCTTCTTCTTGAAATGTTCTTTGGCCAAGGCTGATTGCAGAAAAACTTTAGATTTTTGTAAGATTGTTCTTTTGTGTACAATTTCTGTCTGTCAGTGCTTGTAATTACTGCTTGATCTTTTCTTTTCTGACTTAAAACTGACTGAAGAACATTCGAAATTTGAAACCTGAGCAGTTAATTGCAGTCGACCTGGAAGGAAGCGACAATCAATGATTTCCCTAACTGTCCTGAAAAAATGGCATGTAATAATCCATGATCAATGCACGTTCTAACAGTAACATTTCGAGAAGATTTAGCATTAATTACTCAGGATTCATCGCCAAGAAATGGGACGGAAAACTGGAGAAGACCTAATAAGGAATCGTCGAACGAAGAACACAAATTGTCGAGCTGAGTTCACAGGTCGTCGAGCTGAGCTTGAGTTCGTCGAGCTGAGCTTGATGAGTTTGTCGAGCTGAGCTTCATGAGTTTGTCGAGCTGAGCTTGATGAGTTCATCGACCAGACAATAGCAAATAGTCTTCAAGGGAAACTTGTCAATTCTGCTTCACTTTGTCGAACTAGCTGAAAGTCCACCTAGTGTCAATTATGTTCACCTATGGGGGGGGGGGGAATAGGTGACGTGCAGCGCTTTTGCGGAATTTAAATTGTACCTGAACACGAAAATAAAACAACACAGCACAACAGAGTACACAAGCTATTTATAGTGGTTCCCCGACTTGGGTACATCCATTTTCCCCCTTCGACCTATCTCCCAACCAGGGACGACTCGGTCTCTTCACCAACAGGATTGAAATCCAATCATTGCACTATCGGAAGGAACCCTTCCACACGTAGGAGTCAACACTCCCACAAACCGGGTTGCACCCAACCCTTACAACTAGGAACCAACGTTCCTTTACAACAAAAGTAAAATAGAATGTACAAGAAATACAAACTACGTATGGATACTACGGTGTCCCTCTTCGTTGACGTCGTGATCTTGAAGTCTACAAAGAGTCCACAACCTTGGTCTCTCGTGGAGAGGATCTCCCCGGAACCGACGGCGGCAAGATGGGCGGCGGCTAGGTTCACGGGATCGGCGGCAACAACGATGTGCGGCTACAGTTGTTAAGAGATCCAAACTTCGTAGCGAAGCTAGCTAGATCTACCAACGGTCACACTAGGATCAATCGTCTCGGTCGATTCGGATGGGGAAGATTTTCCCGATCTACAAATCGAGAGACAAGAGATCTCCGGTTAGACACGTGAGACCCTGAGCTTAGCTAGCTTCTGTCGCAGGGGGATCTGGGTGAAACCACCATCAAACGGCGACCAACTTGGCGAGATCGGCGACGGCGGCGGCGGAATGAAAACAACGATCTAGGTCACGTCGCGGCACGCGTATATCTTTTCTTCTTCGCTGCTTTTACTGTTCAAAAATACCCGTGTATTTATACACTGTAGATACTTACAATATGACCGTTGTGGGTCCCACAAGTAGAAACCTGAAATCCGGTTCAAAATAGTCCAGCGGCAGAATCCGGTCCAGCAGCTTCCAGAGAAATCGCTAAGTAAAAATCGACGAGAATCGCAGGTGATTCTCGAAGATCAGCGAGAATTAGTTAGTGATTCTCGACGATTCGTCGAGAATCACTAGTGATTCTCGCCGAATCACTTTTTGATTCTCAACGAATATAACTTGGTATTCAGGATCTGCCCTGCGATGGGTTCGGCGAGAATCACTAGTGATTCTCGCCGAATCTTACTTGGCACCGTTTTGAGGCAGTCGGAAGGAGTCGGCGAGAATCAGTAATGATTCTCGATGATTCGACGAGAATCACTAGTGATTCTCGCCGAATCGGCGAGAATCACTTGGTGATTCTCGTCGAATTACACTGAGACGAATTTTCGTCTTTTCCACCCAAGAGCTGCTCCTTGACCCATCCTTGCTCCTTGTCTTCTCTTGCACAAACACAGCCCTGTACTTGAAAGTAAGTGCACTCCAATAGAGAGAGTACACGTAGGCCCAACACACTGATCTGCTCAACGAGGGATTACGTCGTGCAGACCCGTGTATATTGACCTACTGCACCCTGACATTGGTGTGCACTTAGCGTGGAAGAACTGCAAGCACAACTTAAGAGGTTTCATCAAATACATTGTGAATTCATCTTAGCTTGACAGGTGGCTTCCTCAAATCCAGGTAGTTGTGGATACAATACCCAACAATCTCCCCTATTTGACGAAGCCAAAACCCTACTAGCTAAGATGAATAACACACCCAGATAATATAAGCAACATTCAGAATTTAAGTATTCAGCACAAAAGAATATAAGTAATCAGATCAAGACTTGAGTCATTCACAAATTCAAATATATATAAATATATATATATATGTATATATAATAACAATAACATAATTGTTCTTAAGAGAGAATGACAGGCTATCAATTTTTGACTATTTTTCTTTGGCTAATTCATCCTTGAGTTTTCTGAGCCAAATACTTCTTTTGTTGCCTCTCCATGTACTCTTTGGGCTTCGGATAATATCTGGGAGGAGGAACATTATCTGCTGTCGTGTTGTTCCTGAAGAAGATGTTTCGTTTCGCTTCATACGTCTTGTGCATTTCCCACTCATACTGGCTGTATACTTCGTTTCGATTGAGTTCTCCTTTTTCTTGTAGCCAAAAGGTGTCCAAGATGATATTCTTTGAAACTGGACTCCACTTTTCGTTTCGTACTTCCTCCTCACTCAGTCTGATTCTCTTCTCAGCTAGTGTCTCCTTGGAGGTCCCTTCTTGAGCTTTTCTCTTGCCCCTGGCTTTTGGCTAGGCCTCTTGGTCAAACATGCTCCTCAGTTTAGCTTTGAAACAGCCCAAGCATCAGCTTCACTCATGGGAACATCTGCAGCACTTACTCCCTCAGCAGCCGTAGAAGTCTCAGGAGCATGAATATCCGCAGGATTTTCAGGCAACACGATGCCTAACGCCTGTTGAAGCATCCACCAGCAGCTGTCATAGACGTATTTGTTTGACTGTTCGAAGTTGTTGATCATGACTTCTCGGAGCTCAGCCATCTTAGCTATGTTATTCCTTCTCCCCCTTTTTTGGCTTCTACTGCGATGGAGTTTGCATAGGAGTGCAGTGAGTCATCAATATGCTTGGTAGTCTTGGAGAATTCAGTGACCAAGGCCTGCTGATTGGCGTTGAGGGTTACCATATTACTGTCAAACTTTTGAAAGTTGTTTGCTACAACATAAGCATTCTAATTCACTACAGCAAGAGTATCGTTGTTCTTTTTCAATCCGGCCATAAGAAGAGTGACCGCTTGGCCGGCCGCTGTATACTTTTCTTCAAATTTCTTGTCCATCATGTCAAGTTTATGATTTATCTCTACCATGTTCTTGAGCATGAGATTTTCAGACTTCTTAATCCTTTGCAGCATTTTATTCTGAGCTTTATCAAAGGAGGCTTTAAGCTCATTCACTATGCCCTGAATGATATTCACGGTATGAGTGGCTAGATTATCTTGTAGTGGAAGATCCGGAGGCACATCTTGGCCTTGCACTTCATCAGAAGCACCTGTAGAGATGGACAGGAGCACAACCTCAAAGGGGGGAATACTTGCAGCATCTGCAGATTTCTCGGACTCCCCCTCCACTCATGCACCAATATTTTCAGGAATGATTTCAGGTGCGTTCTTGTCAGATAGAGGTTCAATGAGATTCTGAGTCTCCAATGCGTCTTGTCCCTCATTGCCATCATCCTCTCCTTCATCATCCATGAAATCATTTCATCAGCATCCCTCTTCCAACTCTTGTCAGCAGTCCCCTGTACATCAGCTTCAGCTCCTTGATCGTTCCGGTTCAGGGCCTCCTCATTCTCCGCACATCTTCACTGTCTTCTTGTATAGCTGCCACCGCATCTCTGGCTATCTGGGAAATGTCTGATACGATGTGAGCATCAATGGGTAGAGACTCCCCCTCAATTCCTGCAGTCAAAGCGTCAGGAATTTCACTGGGGATTGCTGCTGGAGATACTTCCTGTTGTTCTTCCATGGCAGCCTGGCCAATTCGCCTCTCCCATCTGTCAAACACACTTGAGTCCATTTTCTTTAAGTAGTGTAGAGGAACACCTTTGCTCATGTCATACTTGTCTCCATTCAGCTGATTGAGATACAGACTTATGATTCAGCCAAAGCTCGGAGATTGCAGGGTATCCTTTCTCTTCTCAAACAACAACTCCCCCCAGTTGAACCTTTTTCTGCAGTCAATAGCCACCAGGATCTTGAACATGTCTGCAGAGATATGATCATGAGAGCCTGGCTTGCAGATGAGTACTTTTCCGATTATGTCTGACAGAAGCTTCCCTCTTCATTCATATCCTTGCGCTTTATTGACCGAGTTCCTCGTGGGAGACCACAGAATAAGAGAGTCCTGCTTTTGTCTTCTCCTCAAGATAGTCCTCGTGCTCCGAGCTAGAGAGCTGCAGGAAGCGGGTCAGCTTGCTGGCAGACATCTTGACCTTTGCCCCAGCCACCTTGCTCTTGATAAGAGAGTCTTCATTTCGGAGTCTGGCGGTAGCGAAGACTCCAGCACCTCTTTGTCCAAGATTTTGCACGGGTGCTCCAGGACGAATGAGAGCCCAGCCTCTTCCAGCATCAGAATGATGTTTCGGAATTCGTTAGAGGCATGAGAGAACCCGGTTCGAACTAGCTGGCAACCAGTGACCAGCCCAGCGCTTGTCCTTGGAGCCATTGTAGATCTAGGGAGAGAAGCCCTACTATACGCTTAATCAAAAAATAAAAAGGAAGCGACACTAGTGATCAAGTCCAAGTAAGGGTGGAGGGGGTGGTTACCTAAAGGTGTAGACGGAGAGTTTGTTTGATGAAGACGAGGGACACCCGATGAGTGCACGCGGAGAAATTCCTGGAAGGAGGAATTGAAACCGGGAGAGATCGTCGGTGAGAACTTCGGCGGGATTCTTGCGGGAAACCTTCGGTGATTCGACGGGATTCGGCGGGATTCGACGGATGCCTGCGCGATTCCTGCGGAGTTCGGTGGGATTTGGCGAGAACACTACGAGAAGACGATTCGGCGAAGACCTTTGCGGGATTCGGCGGGTTTCCTGCGAAGTTCGGCGGGATTCGGAGAGTTTGCTCCTTCGGCGGGATTCGACTGATACCAGGGAGAGTTTGCTCCTTCGGCGGGATTCCTATGGAAGGTGAAGGGTCGGCGGGATTCTAAACATATAAAGGTGAGTTCGGCGGGAGACTACGTGAGATTGACAGGATTTAGAATGAATTTAACGGGTTTCCGGCTTTTCCATATAAGTTAATTTAAAAATCTTCTAAATATGTGAATACTTCTTAAAGCCACTATTTGGGGTTTGAACCAGCTTTTCCATACATTTCTTGATGACAATCTTCGCTAGTTTTTAGTGAGCTAATTTAAGCCTATAGATATTAGATCTCGAGTCTACCAGTGGAATTGCCGATAACTCTTTAATGATGTATCTAATCTTCGTATTCACCGTGTTGACCTATCCTGAGATGTGCACACATATATGTATAAGCATAAGTATAAATGTACATATATATATATATATATATATATATATATATATATATATATATATATATATATATATATATATATATATATATATATATATATATATATATATATATATATATATATATATATATATATATATATATATATATGTAAATGTGGATATAGTATGACTCAAGTTCTTGAACTGATCAAAAGTACCTGTGATTATGAGAGTTAACATTAAGTCTCTCTGACTATAACATACCAGGTGCTCGATGTGAGTATGCTTATATAGATATCACTTCTGTTATTCCAGATGCATGTTCCAATTCAGTCTTGGAACACCTACTGTCTAGTTCCCATCATATTTACGGGAACCTAGACTACCCTGCAAGAAAGAATTACCTTATCTTAGGAACCCAAATCATATTGGGTCCTAGGTTCCTGTTAGCATAAGCACTCGACTGCCTTCCTTCAGAAAACCTGTCAGGAAGGCTACCTCTGCTCAGAAAATGTGGATAGGCCCTTGCCCGTGACACAGAGGGGTTGTGCCAACAGTCGATGGCAAAGTGTCCCACTTTACCACAGCACCAACACGGGTGAATGTTGTATCGCCGTTTCTGACCTGATCTAGTGACTGAGGTAGTCACGGTCCCAGGTCTCAATTGGATAGGGCATGATCTTCTAACAAAATTTTCTCTTCCACCGTGACACGTGGAAGGGTGGAAGGAATGCATATTGCGAGCGTCATGAGGCCGGGGAGGTGGTGCCTTCCTTTCAGACATCCCCCTTCCTGAGGCCCCATGAAAACTTACGCCATGACTTCTAACTTCCCTATCCTGTGTCCTCGGGTGGTGAGAAGTGTTCTGTGAGCTGGTACATGCAGATTCACACCGAGTTGAGGCAGTGGCAGTGAATACAAAGGGCTCAGAATGAGCCTTAGGTATTCTCTCATGGGTGGCCAGGACGGCCCTTGCACTACGGGTGTCTCCACATGAGGACAGATCACCCTTGCAGTGACCACGATTGTTTCTGTGGTCATACCTGAAGGCATGATGAGTTGCCTTCCTGTTTGGAGTGGGGGGTCGGAATACCGTTTCCCCATTTCTCCACGAATTGATAATCCGGGAGATCCACCCATTTTCTTGCTTTCTCTTTATAGCATCAACCTTAGAAAAGTTTGATACTATTCTTTTCTCATTCTCTAGACTACTCTCTAGAGCTGAGATTATAGAGTCCTTGACCTTGTTGGATGCCAATTGGAGAACCAACAAGATCTTCAGTCGAGCAATCTCTTGAGCTTGCTCCTCAGCAAGTAGGTTGCTTGTCTGAAGTGCTCTCTTCAGGGAATCAGCATTTTCTGAAGGAAGGCAGTTCTTGTCTTCAGAAACTTCAAGAGATACGGGGCAGGATGAAGAAGTTACCTGCTCTTCAGTGATATTGTCATTAGAGCCAGTGACCATTGTGTCATCCTCATCAGAGCTGCTTTCCTCACTGGCCTCTTCAGTCTCTGACATGGACACTGGAGCTCTGATGCAGTCCGAGAGATCCTTGCCTTCATCTTCAGAAGTAAGGACCCCACATATGCTTCATCCTCTGATTGACAGCAGATTCAGCTTTCTCTGACCCCCCCATCAGCTCTGAGATCATCACCCACATAGATTTAGCCGTCCTACATTTTTCCAATCTAGAGCGAGAAGCTCCAGACCAGATATCCAAGATAATTTGACGAATCCTCTTGTCCAAGTTAAATAGTGACAGTTCCGTCTCTCACATCTCTGCAATGCTCTTGGGCACTTCGATATTCTTTCCAGAGCAGGAGGTCTTCATAGGAATAAAAGGACCCTCTTCTAGGATGAAAGATGCTCGAGGATCGATGGCCTCCAAGTGATATGACACCCTCATCCTCCAGACGGGATAATATTCCTTTGTACATGCGGGAAGTCTTAGTGGTGATATCTCATAATCCAGCTCCATGCTTCTGACACCGGTGGCAGGATACTACTCAAGGTGTAAACCTTTTTGATGAGTAACCTCGCTCTGATACCACTTGAAAGTCCACCTAGTGTCAATTATGTTCACCTATGGGGGGGGGGAATAGGTGACGTGCAGCGCTTTTGCGGAATTTAAATTGTACCCGCACACGAAAATAAAACAACACAGCACAACAGAGTACACAAGCTATTTATAGTGGTTCCCCGACTTGGGTACATCCACTTTCCCCCTTCGACCTATCTCCCAACTAGGGACGACTCGGTCTCTTCACCAACAGGATTGAAATCCAATCCTTGCACTATCGGAAGGAACCCTTCCACACGTAGGAGTCAACACTCCCACAAACCGGGTTGCACCCAACCCTTACAACTAGGAACCAATGTTCCTTTACAACAAAAGTAAAATAGAATTTACAAGAAATACAAACTACGTATGGAGACTACGGTGTCCCTCTTCGTTGACGTCGTGATCTTGAAGTCTACAAAGAGTCCACAACCTTGGTCTCTCGTGGAGAGGATCTCCCCGGAACCGGTGGCGGCAAGATGGGCGGCGGCTAGGTTCATGGGATCGGCGGCAACAACGATGTGCGGCTGCAGTTGTTAAGAGATCCAAACTTCGTAGCGAAGCTAGCTAGGTCTACCAACGGTCACACTAGGATCAATCATCTCGATCGATTCGGATGGGGAAGATTTTCCCGATCTACAAATCGAGAGACAAGAGATCTCCGGTTAGACACGTGAGACGCTGAGCTTAGCTAGGCTTCTGTTGCAGGAGGATCTGGGCGAAACCACCATCAAACGGCGACCAACTTGGCGAGATCGGCGACGACGGCGGTGGCGGAACGAAAACATCAATCTAGGTCACGTCGCGGCACGCGTATATCTTTTCTTCTTCGCTGCTTTTACTGTTCAAAAATACCCGTGTATTTATACACTGTAGATACTTACAATATGACCGTTGTGGGTCCCACAAGTAAAAACCCGAAATCCGGTTCAAAATAGTCCAGCGGCAGAATCCGGTCCAGCAGCTTCCAGAGAAATCGCTAAGTAAAAATCGACGAGAATCGCAGGTGATTCTCGACGAATCGGCGAGAATCAGTTAGTGATTCTCGACGATTCGTCGAGAATCACTAGTGATTCTCGCCGAATCACTTTTTGATTCTCAACGAATATAACTTGGTATTCATGATCTGCCCTGCGATGGGTTCGGCGAGAATCACTAGTGATTCTCGCCGAATCTTACTTGGCACCGTTTTGAGGCAGTCGGAAGGAGTCGGCGAGAATCACTAATGATTCTCGACGATTCGGCGAGAATCACTAGTGATTCTCGCCGAATCGGCGAGAATCACTTGGTGATTCTCGTCGAATTACACTTAGACGAATTTTCGTCTTTCCACCCAAGAGCTGCTCCTTGACCCATCCTTGCTCCTTGTCTTCTCTTGCACAAACACGGCCCTGTACTTGAAAGTAAGTGCACTCCAATAGAGAGAGTACACGAAGGCCAACACACTGATCTGCTCAATGAGGGATTACGTCATGTTGACCCGTGTATATTGACCTACTGCACCCTGACATTGGTGTGCACTTAGCGTGGAAGAACTGCAAGCACAACTTAAGAGGTTTCATCAAATACATTGTGAATTCATCTTAGCTTGACAGGTGGCTTCCTCAAATCCAGGTAGTTGTGGATACAATACCCAACACTAGCAATCTTCATTCGTCGAGCTGAGATCCAAATTCGTCCAGCTGAGAATGATTGTGGACTTAGAATCTGAAAAGTCTTTGGCTGAGACAGATTCAAATCGTAGACCAGAAATCGTCGAGTAGAAAACTGAAATCGTTGACCTGAGAAGTTGACTTCGTCGTCCTGAGAAGTTGTGAACTTGAGGTCCAAGTTCGTCGAGCTAAGAATCGTGTTCATCTACCAAAGCTTGAAGTTGGACTTAGAAAAATCTGGAGTTATCCTGCTTTTAGCTTATTGAAGTATCTCAGTCTTTGTCGAACAGAGAACAAAGATCATTGAGCTCAGTACAAAGAAATGTCTCAAGATCGTCGAGCTCAGAATGCCTTTCGTCGAGCTGAGTTCGACAAACGTCGAACTCATTTTACTTAGTCTTAAAATCTTCTAAGTCTTGAGTCTCTGATGGTCTTGTTGATAGCTGTTCCATCTGAAGTTGACTCTACGGACTTGGCCTAGACTCTAGGACACAAACTTGACAATGGCTATACATGTTGGGTCACATCCTAAGCTAGAGAACCTAGCCCAAATCAACTAGGGATCCAACAATCTCCTCCTATTTTGGTGAATTCACTAGGAGACTCAACACATAAACAAAGAGATAAACAAAGCAAGAAAAGAAATATATTTGGCAGAGAATTACTAACACATGCAGCAGATATATACATATAGGCTTTGTTTAAACAAATAGCATAGTTTGAAAACAAATGCAGAAAGAAATTGAAACAAAATAAAGATTACTTCTTCTGCTTTTTCTGTATAGACTTGTCTTCTTTTGTCTTCTCTCCGGGCTTTTTGAAGATAATTTCTCTGTTTGGATCTAGAGCCTGAGCTGCAGTCATTGTCATGTCAGTTGCCCCAATGATCTTCAGTGATGTAGCTCTGGGGACAACTGCTTCAGGATGGAGGTTCATGTAATCATCAACATTGAAGAGTTTGTTGCCTTTGTCAAACCTTTTTAATTCTTCCTTCCTGTACTTTGACATAGTTGTAAAACCTGAAATGTCTTTACCTTCAGCTTTAGCTTTATTAATTAGGGACAGACCAATAAGTTCCGGGAACCTGGCCATTCTTGCAGTGTTGGTTGTTTCAGGATCTTCAAATGGAATAGGAGGAGAGTAAGGTATTTTAGGACTGTCAGCTTTCTGATCTTCAGATATATGTTGTTGTTGCTGCTGATGCTGTTGTTGATGTTGATTTCCTGAAGAATGATGTCCTTGCTAACTGCTTCTAGAGGATCTCCCTTAATGTCTCTGATAGGTTTGCATGGGGGCAGATCTCTGAGAGCTAGAGCCAGTGGCACCAGCTGCTGGAGAAGGAAGAGGAGGAGGGTCTTTTCTATATCTATGGACTGGGGGAGGAGAATATCTCCTACTTCTTTTCCTTTCCTTTTGTTGGTTTTTAGATAACCACATCCAAGCAAGAATTCCCTTATAAAGAGTAACATTATGCAATATATAGTAGGGAGTGTCAGCTGCTGGATTGGGCTTAGGAGCAGGAGGAGGAGGAGCCTTCCTTTTCTTTGACAACAATTTCTTCTTTTTCTTTGAAGCTTCTTCATCTGAATCATCATCATCATCTTCTTCATCATCTTCACTGCCAGAACCCTGAGGGTTATCATATAAAGCATCAAATGCTTTCAGTACTTTAGCATCAATAACAACCTTTTCTGAAGCAGGGACAGAAGTTGAAGTTTCAACAACTGGAGTTTCAGCAATAGTGGGAGAAGAAACTATACAAGAATCAGAGGTAATTGGGACAGAGCTTTCATCTATTTCCCTATTTTCCTCTTCAATATCAGCCAAGATTAACTCATCCAGATCTGGCATTGGTGAGTCATCCATAACAAAAATTGGTGCTGAGATATCTTCTGGAATAACTTTAGATGTTGGAGCAACAATAGGAATTGCAAAACTGTCACATAGTTGCTTAGCAACTGCTGGACTTATTGTAGATGTATAAGGAATAATAGCCAACTGTGGCTTAGTGGAAGGAAACTGTATATAAATTGTGTCAAACCTTTTCAACAAAACAGTCAAATCAACTGTGGGATTTAAATAGAAATCACCAACAGTTTTTATTTGCTCTGGAACCGACTCATCTAATTCAATGTCAGTATCCATGAATTGAATCAATTCAATCAAATATGAATCATATTCTGGCAAAATTTCTGCATCTGTATCTGCTGCTGCTGTATCTGTTGCATCTGCATCTGCTGCTGTATCTGCTTCTGCTGCTGGAGGAACTGCTGCTGCATCTGCATCTGTTGCTACTTCATCACAGAGCATCTCCCCCTACCTGGGTTCAGGAGAGCCTGGAGCCAGGCCCCTGAATGAAGAGGGGGCAGCAGAGAGGAGAGAAACTTGGGCAGATAAAGAATTTATAGAATTCACAAGGGTGTAATGGCCTCTGTGATTAGGGATTTGATGAGGGGAGTGAGCAGGGTTATGATTGTAGATACAGTGGAGGGTTCCAAAGATGGAGAGGTGGATGGTGAGGGTAGAGAAGTAGATGAAGTAGGGGGAACAGATGGAGGGGAAAGAGGTGGAATGGCATCTGTTATGGTGTTTTCTAGTGGAGGTGGAGAAGGGGATGGTATATGAAAATGTGGGATGCTAGATAGATGAGGTGGAGTAGGTGATGCTGGAGGAGTTGGGTGTGGATTCTCTTGAAGGGGGGTAGATGGACTATCAGGGAGATCAAGTGGTGGAGAGGGAGGAGGAGTAGGGACATGAGAATGTGGTGGGGATTTGGGTGCTGGAGGAGATGGAATACTGGTTGAGGGTGGAAGATGGGTTGCTGGAGGAGGTATTGGAGATGGGATAACCTCTTCTGTAGGGAGGGGAGCGGCCTTTATAGCCCTTGTGCTCTCAGAAGCAGGGATGGAGGAGGAGGAAGCCTTGGATGGCTTTGTGATCGTCCTCTCCCATCTGCCAAACAAAGCGCATGTGAGGCGCTTGCTGGCATTGATGAAGAGGGTCGGGGAGACCATAAATTCACCAGCCTTTTCTTGAAGGAAGATCCCCAGGATTCTTCCAAAGCAAACCTCTTTCTTGCTGTTCTTCTTCTTGATCCACTCAAAGAAAATATGGCCACAATCAACTTGTCTCTTGTTGACCACTGCGCACATAACAAGGAATTGGTGTCTTGTGATGTAGTCGTGCGCAGAGTGCTTTTCCATCAGCACTTTTCTCATAATGTCCGCCAAGAATTGGTAGGCGGCAGAGAGTTGTTTCTTTAGCAACTTTTTAGGGTTACTCCCAGTAAACCCCATCAATTTCAGCATTGCACTAAACTCATCAGAATCTACATCCAAATCATCTTCTCCATTTACCAATGCAAAAATTTCAGAAAGAACGGCGGGAGATAAAGAAACAGCATTACTCCCTATATTTCCTATCAAGACATTTTCCTCAGAAACAATAGAAGTGTATACCCATTCTCTAATCTCAGTTGCATGCAGTTTAATCCTTCTGGTCATAAAATCCTTGAGACCAAGTTTTTCTAGAAGTTCCAGAATGTAGATAAATATTGGGTCAGAGTGCTGGAATGAATCAAAATCCATGTCAAAACCGGTGTCGAATTTCATGGCAGCCAAGGTGCTCACTGGAATCGCCATTGATGACCTGCAAGAGAGACAGAGAAAACGGCGATCAAGTGCAAGAGAACTGAAAGCGCGGGACGGAGGTCGAAGAAAACCTAGATATAAGGTTTTCCGGAATATGAATCGACAATCTCCGTTCCACGAAAAGGAAACAGTTCTTCGAACTGAGGTCGACGAAATAAATTATAGACAAATAATTTGTCGATCTCATCCAGAAGAATCGAAAACAGTTTGTCGAACTCCGTTCGACGAAATATCTTCTGAAGCAAAGTTCGTCGATCTCCGCTCGACGAAAATTGTTTCCACACACAGAGAATTCGTCGATCTCCGTTCGACGAGCATCTCCCAAACTTTCCCTAATTCGTCGAACTCCGTTCGACGAACTCTGGAAAATTCGTCGAATGCAGACAGAAATTAATTTAACTATTCTCCATTGATCAATCCAAGTTGATTTATAAAGAACAGATAATTTTTCTCATCCAAGGGTTTGGTGAAAATGTCTGCTCTCTGTAAATCAGTAGAAATATGGATTAGGTTAATTTTCTTTTTGTCTACATTATCTCTAATGAAATGATGTCTTATATCAATATGTTTAGTCCTAGAATGGTGAACTGGATTCTGTGCTATAGCAATAGCACTAGTATTATCACAAAATAATATTGAATTATTTAAGTTGACACCATAGTCTAGGAGTTGGTTTTGTATCCATAACATTTGTGAACAGCAGCTGCCAGCAGCCATATATTCTGCTTCTGCAGTTGATGTAGACACAGATGTTTGCTTTTTACAAAACCAAGAGACAAGTCTCATACCCAGGAACTGGCAAGTTCTAGAGGTACTCTTCCTGTCCACTCTACATCCAGCATAGTCAGCATCTGAGTATCCAGTTAACTCAAACTCTGACTCTACAGGATACCAGAGTCCTAGATTAGGGCAACTCTTTATATATCTTAAAATTCTTTTTAAGAAAATAAGGTGAGATTTTTTAGGGTTCACTTGGAACCTAGCATAAAGGCATGTTTCAAACATGATATCAGGCCTGCTAGCTGTTAGGTATAATAGGGATCCAACAATTGCCCTATAATGCTTCTGATCTACAGGTTTCCCTGCTGCATCAGAATCCACAACATCATTAGTAGCCATAAGTGTTTTCATTCCTGAAGCATCACTCATCCCAAACTTCTTAATAAGCTCTTTAGCATACTTAGCTTGTGAGAGGAAGATACCATCAGGGAGCTGCTTCACTTGGAGACCAAGGAAGTAGGAAAGCTCACCAATGCTACTCATCTCAAATTTGGAATGCATGAGTGAAAGTGCAGCTAGATCTGATATACTCGAGAGGGGGGGTGAATAGAGTATATGGTGCTTTGAAACTTTTTACAACAATTGTTGTAATATGAGTGAGCAGGGAAGCAGTAATAAATCTAATCACAGAACTAAACAAATCAAAAGATAATCACAGAATAATCAAGGCCAGAAACAAAAATAAAGACAAGCAAAACCAGAAGACACAAGGAAATATATTGGTTCCCCTAAACTTGGGTACATCCACTCTTCTACAACCCTAGGTAGGAATCCACTGCAGGATGAGTTGATCAGGTGTTCTGGGCACCAATGAGCCGTTGATAAGGTGCTCAAAAACCAAATCAGATTTTTTGATCAGGTGTCTTGCCACCAATGAGCTTTTGACAAGGTGCTCAAAAACCAAGCTCAAACTTTTGAAGGGAGTTTGAGAAACCCTTTACAGAGAGGGGGTGAGAGAGTGATGGAAGTCTTCTCTTTCTCAAACAACTGAGAAGACTATGTGGATTGATGGTGTCAAAGCTCCCCCTGAGTCCTTGAGATCTTCAGGAAAAGAAGCTTTGCTGTAGGGTGATAGGCCTTCAAAAGTTGAGCTCCAGCAAAAGATGATTTCAGCAACAGCTGAAATGTTGGATGTCTGGAGTCTTGAAATATGTTGTCCTTGAACACTTGAAACCTAGAGAGATCTAAAGATTGATCTCCTTGGATGTGTGTTCTTGAGAATTCTTTGAGACAGAATATTTTGTTGAAGATTACTGATGTCTGTCTGTGTATCTGTGTATCTATCTCTCTCAGAGATTCAAAAATTCTTCTCTTTTATTCTCTGGTACTGATTGGAAAAACATTCTCTGAGAAGAATAGCCGTTGGTCTGCATTAATTGCATCCTTAATTACAAAATCTCTTCTGGAGGAAAGTCCAAAGAAATATTCCTTAAAACTTGGTCCAGAAATGAATGAAAACGGTTAGGAAATCTTTAGAATTAATTGCAGAATAACTCCTTGACTGATTTGAATTTGAATCTAGAAACATCCTTGAAGTTATCTGAAAACGTCGAACTGAGCTCTGCTATCGTCGGACTGAGCTCAGCGATATGGACTAATACAGCAGCCAAACATCATCGATCTGAGCTCAAAGATCATCGACCTGAGCTCAGAGATAGAAATCCAAGGCTGAGTCAGGATCGTCGACCTGAGCTCACCGATCGTCGAATGGAGTTCGACGATATGATGAAGTTGAGCTCAGCGATCGTTGAATAGAGTTCGACGATCTGTCGAAGTTGAGCTAGACGATCGTCGATCGGAGTTCGACGAATCGTCGTACTGAGCTTGACGATATTACTTAGTCTCCAAACAGAAAATCCTGGTCTTGAGGGTAGCTTCCAAACCTAGACTTCTAACCCTTATACTCAATTCTAATTGATCTTTTGAACTATACAGGAGGTCAAACATTTGTTTCCTAGATACATAGTGATCCTGACCCAAATTAGTAATAGGGTGTTCCAACAATCTCCCCCTATTTGGGTTAGGATTACTATTTATAGACTTTGGAAAATTTAAATAACATACAAGCAGCAAAACAGAAAAGCAACAAGCTAGACATTGCAAAACTACAGATATATATATATATGACATCCCATATAATAATCAGAAATCACAGAGATTGTCACCTTACATTGTCATTTCCTTTCCTTGCCCTTAACAAGTTTGATTTCTCTGTTGGGATTGAGGGCTTCCTTCTTTGATCTGGTATCATCTGCTGCACCTAAAGATGTTTGTTGTTTAGGCCTGGGAACTACAGCTTTAGGATGCAGTTCCATGTAACTGTCAGAATCAAAAAATTTGCTTGATGCATATCTTTCTAGCTCTTTCTTTCTCTGTTCAGACATTGTAGAAATGTTGGAGGAATCTCTTCCTTGCTCTTTAGCCTTTTTGATCTGATCCAGTGCAGCAAGTTCCTTCATTCTTACAGCCTAAGCAGCTGGATTGTTCTCAGGTCCTCAAAAGGTACTGGTGGCGCATATCTGTTAGAAGGATTATCCTGAGGAGGCCTGGAAGACACAGTTTCCTTTAGCTTATAGGGAAAAGGACCAGAGGTGGTGTTAGAAGAAATTTGTCGTTCCCTGGAGTATGGGTGTTGCCTTGAGTATCCTTTGGAGTAGACTTGTACTTCTCTTTGATTTCCTCCGTATCCTCCTCTCCTAGATTGAGAAGCCCTGGATTGGCTTCCCCTATGGTAAGATCTAGCATGAGGCTGATAGGGGGCCTGACTTCTGGCAGGGGGTTGAGCAGCAGAACTTCCACCTACACCTGCATTAGGAGGAGGTGGTGGAGGAGGATGAGAGTGTTGGAATTGTGAAGAACCCTTTTCATATTTTCTCTTTTTTTTCATTGCTTTCAGCTGATTCTTAGAGTACTGCATCCAGTGCTCAGTGATAGGGCAATCATGAAGAATGTAGTAGGGAATATCATTATTATCTTTGACCTTGGCAGAAGGTACTCTCTTCATGGCTTTGCTCCTTGCCTTCCTTTTCCTGGCAATGGTAGCAGAAGAATCATCAGAGTCTGTTCTGTACTCATCACTTTCAGAACTCTGGTCATCATACAGGGCGTCAATTTTCTTCATCAAATCCTTCTTGAGCTGAATAGAAGCAGATGAGGCAACAGAGGGTGTAGCAGCAGATGTTGAAGTAGTAGCAGAAATGACAGCAGCAGATACAGTAGAAGCAGTAACAACAGCAGCAGATATTGCAGGTTCAGTAACAACAGCAGCAGAAACAGATTCTGGAGAAGTGACAACAGCAGCAATAGTTTCACTCACAGCAACATCAACAGTAGAAATATCATCAAAAACTACAGAAGGCTCAAACTCAGGTTCCTCTGACATAAGAATTTCCATGGAAATTGGCTCAACAGCAATAACAGAAATATCAGCAGCAGTATCAAAAAGTTCAGCAGCATTATCAAAATGTTCAGCAGCAGTAGAGGCAACAGCATCAGAAGCAACAACAATGCTTTCATCAGAAGAAGCAGCAGCATATACTGAGTGAACAAAAGAGGTGATGATACTGGGGTCACAGTAAGAGAATGGCACAAGTGCCTTGGATAGATCCTCTGGAGGCTGGAAAGCAACTGGCTCTGGCAGACATCTGAAATAAAACTGATCAAAGTTTGAAAGCAAAGACCTGAGGTCTATTGCAAAGACTGCAACAGGAGGAATGAGATCTTGAGACACAGCAGCAGGAGCAAGAACAAGAGCTGAAGAAGCAGCAATAACAGCAGCAACAGCAGACAGGCTCACAGAAATAGCAACAACAGCAGCAGCAGGAAGACTCACTTCATAGGGCATCTCCCCCTGCCTAGATTCAGACAAGGCTGGATCAAGGCACACTGTTGTAGGGGCTGCCTGAGGGAATAGAGATGAGAGCCTGGCAGAGAGGGCTGCCACTGACAGGTGTAATGGAGCCAAGGAGGTCTCCAAAAGAAGAGATAGCCTGGGGGCTAGCAGTTCATACAACCTGTCAGCAAGGGCTGAGAAGTCCACTTGCTCAAGGGTGACTGGAGCAGAGGTAGAAGATGGAGGAGCAGCTGAGGGTGAGGGTAGTGGAGAGCTGGTGAATTGGGGAAGAGATGGCTGAGGAGTGGGTAAGGTGGATATGGAGGACAGTGGGATGGAGACAGATGGGGTGAATGTGGGTTGGTCAATGATATGTTGTAGAAGGTCTTGATAGGAAGTGGAGGATGAGGGTAGCTCAGGAGGAGGGTATGGTGAATCATCCATAAAGGAATCATCAATGAGGGTGAAGGATGGAATGGAAGGTGAGGAAGTGGAATCTGGTTGAGGGTAGGAGAATAAGGGATGGAATTATTCTTCTGGTGTTGGTAGAATAGGTACTAGAGATGGTGTGGATGTTGGAGAGGGGCTGGAAATGATGATGGTGGATGGAGTTAGAATGGTAGATGGTATGGTAAGGGATGGAATTGGAGGAGGAGGAGGAGCAATAATAGCAGGCAGGTCATCTGTAGGGGCAGAGACCTGTGGGGAAGTGACTCTGAGAGTCCTTGTGCCTGAAGGAGTGCTGGAGGAGGGCCTGCTGGGCTTGCTGATTTGTCTGTCCCATTTACCAAACAGGGCACAAGACAGTCTCTTGGATGCATTGATATGGATTCCAGAAGAGACCAGCAGAGCAGGGCACCTGTGCTGCAGAAACACCCCAAGAATCCTTCCAAAGTTGACAAAACTTTTGTTTATCTTCTTCTTAATAAGGTCAAAGAAGACTTCTCCCCAATTCAAGTTCTTCCTGTCTACAAGGGCTCCCATGAGGCAGAGCTGATACCTTGAGATTGTATCATGAGCAGAGTGCTTAGCCAATAGCACTTTCCCAAATACATCTGCCATGAATCTGTATTCCACAGAAAGGTTCTTTTTCAAGAGCTTGCTAGGGTTGGCCTCAGAATGACCCATTCTGGCAAGCAGGTCAGTATACTCTTCTCCAGACAAGTCAGCATTATCTTCACCATTTTTCAACTCAAAAACCTCTGATAAAATTGCTGGGGTTAGAGGTACCTGTGTGCCAGATATTGACCCAACAATGGTGGAGTTGTCTTGATTGTGGGCAGTGTAAACCTATTCCTTAATCTCATCAGATGCAAGCTTGATCCTTGTAGTCATAATTGCAGTCAGGTTCTGTTCTTTGAATAACCCCAAAATATCCTGAAAGACCTGGTCGGTTGTGCTGAAGGATTCCATGTCGATGTCGAAGCCAGCATCAAACTTCATGGCGGTGAGAACAGCAACAGACACAGCCATGGGTACCTGCAAAAATTCAACAAACAAAACGACCAAGTGCAGAATTGTTTGGAGGGAAAGAAAGTTCTTGCAGAGAAATCGAAAGCGCAAAGGAGAACGACGGCGAAAAATGAATTTTATATTAGGGTTCGATGCAGAATTGGAAAGATCGTTGAACTCAGTTCGACGATCAAGGCTTCTAAAGGAATCTGAAGAGTCTTCAACATCGTCGATCTTCGTTCGACGATATTGGAGAGCATCGAGCTCTGTTCGACGATCGTTCAGAGAACAAGATCATCGAGCGCCATTCGACGATCGTTGATCGGAAGAGATAGTTCATACTATCTGAGAAACGCTGAACTCAGGTCGACGATTTCGGAAATCGTCGATCTCCGTTCGACGATCTGGGGGAAAATCGTCGAGCGCAGTTCAGAGACCAGAAATACACTCTAGACACTTAGAAAAATCAGGATGTTTGCCTAGTCTTGGTCAATTTTTAAGCTTTGAAAATCTTGGATATTATTTAAGACTTCCTCCATCTAACATTCCTAACTGATTTAGGAATAAGGTGTGTTTCTTTTCATCCAAGGGCTTGGTGAAAATATCTCCCCATTGTAAATCAGTTGGGATATATTGTAGTTCAATTTTATTCTTTTCAACATTATCCCTTAAGAAATGATGCCTAATCTCTATGTGTTTTGTCCTACTATGGAAGACTGGATTTTGAGCTATAGAAATAGCACTGGTGTTATCACAAAAGATTTTAGACTTCTCTAAGTTGTAGCCATAGTCTAGGAGTTGGTTTTGAATCCACAAGATTTGTGAACAACAACTGCCTGCAGCCATATATTCAGCTTCAGCAGTTGAAGTTGACACAGAAGTTTGTTTCTTACAAAACCAAGAGACAAGTCTGTCACCAAGGAACTGACAAGTTCCACTGGTGTTTTTCCTGTCAATTCTGCATCCAGCATAATCAACATCAGAATATCCAGTTAAATCAAATGCTGAATCTTTTGGATACCAGAGACCTAGATTTGGACAACTTTTAACATACCTGAGAATCCTCTTTACTAATGTTAGGTGTGACTCTCTAGGGCTTACTTGGAACCTAGCACATATACATGTAGCAAACATTATATCTGGTCTACTAGCTATAAGGTACTGTAAAGAGCCAATCATTGCTCTATATGTTGTCTGATCAACAGGTTTCCCATGTTCATCAGCATCCAATACAGCATTAGTAGGCATGGGTGTTTTCATACAAGATGCTTCAGACATACCAAATTTCTTAACCAATTCATTTGCATATTTGGTTTGGGAAATAAAGATGCCTTCAGCATGCTGCTTGACTTGCAATCCTAGGAAGAAGGATAGCTCACCTATGCTACTCATTTCAAATTTAGAATGCATTAGGTTGGAAAAACTTCTGCACAATTTGGAGTCAGTAGAACCAAAAATAATATCGTCTACATAAATCTGTACTAGTAGGGTATGGGACTTATGGGTTCTAATGAAAAGAGTTTGGTCTACTCTACCCCTTATAAATCCATTTTCCAAGAGAAAGCATGCTAGGGTCTCATACCATGCTCTAGGAGCTTGCTTGAGACCATATAATGCTTTATTCAATCTAAAAACATAATCAGGATAAGTTAGAGAGATAAAACCTGGAGGTTGTCTGACATATACTTCCTCTTTGATGTCTCCATTTAGAAATGCACTTTTGACATCCATCTGATAGACTTTGAAGCCTTTATGTGCTGCATAAGCTAAGAATATTCTGATGGCTTCCAATCTTGCAACTGGTGCAAAGGTCTGGTCGTAGTCTATCCCTTCTTCTTGAGAGTATCCCTGAGCAACTAGCCTTGCCTTGTTCCTTACAATTACTCCTTGATCATCCAGTTTGTTTCTGAATACCCACTTTGTTCCAACAATGAAGTGATCCTTAGGCTTTGGCACTAGTTCCCATACTTTGTTCCTCTCAAATTGATGCAACTCTTCTTGCATTGCAATGATCCAGTGTGGATCTTGCTCTGCATCTTGAATGGACTGAGGTTCAATTTGAGATAGGAAGCAGGTGTGCAACAGGTTTTGGTTGACCTGATTTCTGGTTTGCACACCAGCTGAGATGTCTCCAATTATTTGGGAAATTGGATGGTCTCTTGATGTTACTAAATCAACAGGGGTGTTGATTGTTCACCAACCTGTGTTGTTGTTTCCTCTTGTGGTACAACAACTGGCTCTTCAAGTTGTTCTTCAATATGTTGAGCATTTTCTTCATCTTCACTGCTTTCATCCCTTTGGGTAACCTATAACTTATTCAAGTCTTCAACTAGAGAATGTTCCTGCAAAGGTTCTATGGTAGAAGAGATCTTCTCCTTGAAAGACATGTTAGATTCATCAAATGATATGTGAACAGATTCCTCAATTTTTAAAGATGATTTATTATAAACCCTATAAGCCTTGCTGATCATGGAGTATCCCAGAAACACTCCTTCATCAGCTTTAGCTTGAAATTTTGCTAAATATTTCTTGTCATTATTATGTATGTAGCAAATGCAACCAAAGACTCTAAAATAATCAACTTTAGGTTTCTTCCCTTTGAGCAATTCATGGGGAGTCTTTCCCTTTAGTTTATGTATCAAACTTCTATTCAGCACATAGTTGGAGGTGTTCACTGCCTCTGCCCAAAAGGATAGAGGTAGATGAGCATCTGACAACAATGTAGTGGCAGATTCAATAAGGGTTCTATTTTTCCTTTCAGCTACCCCATTTTGTTGAGGAGTTCTAGGAGCTGAGAAAGTATGCCTGATCCCTTCACTCTGACAGAACTCTTGCATAAGAAGAGAATCAAACTCTGTCCCATGATCACTTCTGATCTGGGCAATGTGAGTATTGAACTCAATCTGTATACATTTGAGAAACTCTGTCAGACACTTAAAGTTATCAGACTTCTTCCTTAGAAAGAACACCCAAGTAAATCTAGAGAATTCATCTACAACTACTAAAGTGTAGGATTTCCCTCCTAGGCTTTGTACTGTGATGGGTCCAAAAAGATCCATGTGTAACAGATACAATATCCTAGGTGAATCACTCTTATTAAGTGACTTAAAGCTGTTTTTAGTTTGCTTTCCTAATTGACAAGACTTGCAGAGTCCTTCCGTCTTGTAGGGCCAGAAGGTAGTCCTCTAATAAGGTTGTCCTTGGATAGCCTAGCAATAGTTCTAAGGTTTAGGTGTCCTAGTCTCTTATGCCATAAGATATTTGGTCTACAGACAGAATTAAACAGGCAAATATCTACATTAGTTGAAAGAAAATCCACTAGATAGATGTTACCTTTCCTTTTACTTGTCAACACAGTTGTGTTGTCCTTTGACTTGATTTTGCATAATGCTTTGCTGAAGGTCACCTGGTAGCCTTCATCACACAGCTAACTGATGCTTATTAAGTTTTGCTTCAGTCCTTCCACATAAGCTACCTTCTTGAAAGTTACTGATCCAATCTGGACTGCACCATATCCTTTAGTCTGTCCAAAGTTTGAATCACCAAAGATAATTTTGGGTCCAAGCTTGGCTCTAAAGGAAGTGAGGTTGTCCTTGTTCCCTGTCATGTGCTTAGAGCACCCACTATCCAAGTACCATTGCTGGTTAGATGTTGGATAGGTCTTCACCTGCACATAAGACAATTCATTTGTTTTTGACCCAGTTTACCTTGGGCCTAGGTTGATAACCTTTAAATTCTGAAATTAAGGACATCCTAGGTTGACTCTTATATCCTTCAGGATGATATCTCCTTGGAGGTATAATCCATTCAGTATAAGGGTTAAAAATTTGGGATGAAGGACCATTAGGATTGAATTTTGATTTGCCCTTGAAAAATTTTCCAGAGCTCTGACCTCCGTTCGACGATCTTGGAGCTGCGTTCGACGATCTTGGGTCAGATCGTCGAGCTCCGTTTGACGGTCGACTATGGCTGAGTTCAGGGACTTGAGATCGTCGACCTGCGTTCGATGATTTTGCCTGAGATCGTCGATCTGCGTTCGGCGATCGTCGATCTCCGTTTGGCGATCGTCGATCTCCGTTCGACGATTTCTGCTGGGACTTAGTTTTCTGGTGCAGATCAGAATTTTTCCTAGCAACCTCTACAACTCCCTTTCCTTTATCAGAAATGAATTTGATTGGAGTTGTTAGAACTATGGATTGGCTGGATGAAGCACCCAAGCCCAGTGTACTGTTAAATCTGGAGTTCACTGTGCTTGTGATGTCCATCAGCTTGATGCTTCTCCCATTAAGGGATTCTTCAAGCTTCTTGGCCTCAGACAGCTCACTTTTCAGTGAAGTTATCTGCTCCCTACAGCTCTCCAACTCCTGAGAGAGTTTGAGGTTTTCTAACTTTAAAGTATTATGTTCAGATAGATGATTTCTGAGAGAGATAATTTCTTTCTCAGATTTTAGCAGGTCTAAACACAATGCTTTAAATTCAGATTTAAAGTCCTCGGAATTAAAATCAAAAGAGCTGATTACCTGATCTTCTTCAGGTTGAGTCTCTGAGTATAACTCTGACTCCTCTTCATCTGAGTTATGTTGTGAGACATTGATTACCATCATGCAGAACTCTTTCTCTTCTGCATCATCCTCATCATCACTGGAGCTGGATGAGGCTTTTGAATCCTCTTCAGTCTCACTCCAGGATTCAGCAACAAACCTCTTTCTTGTATGTTTGTTTTTGCTTGATGAGGGTTTGCCATTGCCATTCCTCTTGGAGTCTTCAACTTTCTTCTTTCTTTCATGTCCCTTCTGTCCTTGTTTTTGTTCTCTGGATAGTCAGGAACTATGTGCCCTGGTTTTCTGCAACCAAAGCAAATAATGTCTTTAGTATTATTAATGGACTTGTCATACCTTGGCTTATCATGTTCCTTGAATGATCTTCTTCTGAAGTCCTTTCTGGCCATCTTGTAAAATCTTTTGGCCAACAGACTGAGCAGTTCATCATTGCCTGTGACTTTGTCTTCAGGCTGATCTCCAGTTGCCTTGAAGGCTATGGTCTTCTCTTTTCTTGTGGCTGGTGAGGCAGCCTTCTGTTCTTCTTCTATATTTTTGATGAGTAGCTCATAAGATTTGAGCTTACCCAATAGAGATTCAGTGGTGATCTCATTCAGACTTCTGGCATCCTTAATTGGCCAGATTCTTGAATCCCAAGTGCTAGGGAAGCACATTTGAATCTTGTCATTAAGTTCAGTTAGTGAGATCTCTTTGTCCAATGTTCTGAGTTCACTGACTATTAGACTGAGCCTGTTGTACATATCTCCCACTGACTCAGTTTCTCCCTTCTTGAAATTCTCATATTGAGATATGAGGTGGGATCTCCTATCCTTTCTCTCATCAGCAGAGCCTGAGACTATTTCAGAAAGTTTGTCCCAAATTTCCTTTGCTGAATTGCATTCAGCCAACTTTTGAAATATGTCATCAGACATTGTCTGGGCTAAGATGTTCATAGCCTTGGCATCAGCTGTAACAACCCCATCCGTTCATATGATATATTCTAGAAGGTCCGGCCGGGGCCCCACAGGATATACCACAAAACAGTCGGTGAAGGTACAGGATGATACCAGAGTAGCGCATCGCACCTATCACAAGCATTCTAGCGGAAGCCTAAACTACTTGAACTCCTCATGACTGTCCAAACATAAAACTCAACATTTTATATATATAGGAATGTCTTACAATATGAACAAGCGTTGGCCTTATGGCCTTACATAGCTTTCACACAGTGGCCTAAAACAGATTGGCGCGCAGGCCGGCCACAATAAAAGAAAACACTCAAAAGAACACACTTAGCCTTCGAGGGCTAACAGTAGCAGAAGCAGTAACACCAGCAGGAGCATCAACCTCTATGCGTCCCGCTCGGCTCTCCAGCACCTGTGCAAGAACAATCCACCCAACGGTGGCAAACAAAAGCAACGGTCAGCGTTCAGCTGACCAAATTATAACGACCCTACCCCTTCTCTCGGGGCAGCAGTATTTTTCCTGCAGGCATATCATATCACAAGTATGGCAAGCTATAGCATCAAAAGGTGCTTTCACGCACACAAGCCATCACAACCGTTCGCCACCCGGCCCAACGGTCCGTGCACTCAGGGCACATTCTTGGTATTCTGGCAACCTCTTGCCCACCACCGTATCAGGGTTATCACCCAACGGTAAATCTCTTGAGCATTTACTCCATGGCGTGCAGCCGGAGTTCGTCTTCGGACACCGGGATGGCCCGTAGCCCCCCGTTGTGTCATGGCGCGCAGGCCGAAGACTCTTGTTATGCGCTCCAACAGACCGCACTTTTTGGTCTCACGTCAGACGGACATAGCGCAGGTCGGATCCTCCTCCCCCCCGTTGCTCAAATCGCCTTGCCTTTTCCGCGTACAGCGTACTCATGGCTATATCAAAGGCGCGGGTCGGTCTCACCAATCCTGTTCTGGCGTTCAAGCCTGGGTATGTCACTATACCCATTTCCTCACAGCAACAGCGGGTCTTTCCTGGGCACACCAGTACTTCCTGTGACTCCCGTCACAGGTGGACACCGCAAATTACAAATGTCAGGGGTCTTTCCTGGGCACACCAGTACTTCCTATGACTCGCTCCACAGGTGGACACCCTATGACATCAAGCATCACAAAAAGGGCCTTTCCTGGTCCCACCAGTACTTCATGTGCCTCATTCACAGGTTGGACCCAAAACCATCACAAGGCTATTTTCCTGGGCTACCACCCCAGTACTTCCTGCTACTCCTTTTCGCAGGCATAACCCGTAGACTCCGTACACTACACGTTTATCACGGAGTCTTCTCCGGTTCGTATGCAACATCACCAATCCAGACCAACCTGTCCAGATGGGCTTCACACATCATGCCTATTCCGTACTCCATTTCCGGATCTATATGCACAACAAAGGGGATTTCAAGAATCACCCAAACGACTCCCAAAAGCAGCCACCACTTGGTGGGGGAATCAAAGATATGCCAAAATAGAAGCCTTCACATGGCTAGGAAGAAAAGTCGTTACCCTTGACGATCACTTCGGTGCCATGGCCTCCAAGCTAGCTTGCAAGACTCACAAGAGCGTTTCCTCCGCAACGCTGGCTTCGGATCTCTCGTCGGTAAACCGTAGCACCACCAGCAGCAGCCCCCTTTCTTCTTCCTCCTCCTTTTTCTCTCTCTTTCTCTCTCTTGAAGAAAGATGAAGGCCAAAGTCAATTGAGAAATCATTCTCTGATTTCGGCCCTTAAGGAAAAAGAAGAAGAAGCTCCAGCCCTTGGATCCAGACTGAAGGAATGGACGGCCACGATTCTGCCAAAAACACATATTTTGACCTGACACGGCCTCGAACACGGCCGTGTGCCAGGCCGTGTGCCTCAAGCGGTGGTCAACCGACTTATCCAAACCAGTGACACGCCCACGGGACACGCCCGTGACATGGGCCGTGTCACCAACACGCCTTCAGACACGCCCGTGTCTGTGGCCGCGTACCTGGGTGAAAAAAATCCCAAATCATCCCGAGACTTCACACGGCCTGTGACACGCCCGTGTCCCAGGCCGTGTGCCCAGACACGGCACAAAGACACACCCTGTCGAAATCCTTCGGCGGGCTGAGTTCGTCGCCTGATTTGACACGCCCTGTGACACGCCCGTGTCACAGGCCGTGTTCAACACTCGACACACACTTCTCGACACTCGACGATCGTCGAGAAAAACCGTCGAGAATGCGACACGGCCTTGGACACGCCCGTGTCCTGGGCCGTGTGCCTCCTCTCGACGAATCGTCGAGAACAGAAATCGTCGAGACAAAGCCCAATCGTCGACACAACCTCGACACGCCCTGCGACACGCCCGTGTCGCAGGCCGTGTCACCTGACACGCCCTGGGACACGCCCGTGTCCCAGGCCGTGTCACACAAAATACCTGTTTCTGAACTTTGGGCTGTTACAATCCTCCCCTCCTACAAGAAATTTCGTCCTCGAAATTCAGAGATAGGAAAGTAGCAGAAAGTAGCAAGAAAAATGTAACAACATATATCTATATATATTTATACGTTTATGTTACAATATTCTCGCTACAAATTACAGAAACAACTCAGGGAACTCTGCTCGCATGGTTTGCTCGCGCTCCCATGTCAGCTCTTCACGGCCGCAGTTGTCCCATCGGACTTTTACCATACCGACCGTCTTGTTGCGCAACTGTTTCTCAGCTCGATCTTCGATCTGAATGGGTCTAACTCTCGTTGTTAGCCCATACTCCACCGGCACACGATCATCCGTGATCACTTGAGCTGGATCTTTCACGGCCTTCCGAAGCACCGAGATGTGAAAGACATCATGTAACCCACCCAAGTCCGCCGACAGAGCTAGCCGATAAGCCGCTTCGCCAATTCGCTCAACCACTTCAAAAGGACCTAAATATCTTGGACTTAACTTTTTCAATCATCGAATCCTGGAGACACCTTTGAATGGCTTGATCTTCAAGTAGACCCAATCGCCAACCGCAAATTCGACATTCCGGTGCTTGGCGTTGTAGTACTTCACTTGTCGATCTTGAGCAATCAGCAATCTCTCTCGAATAGTCCGAATGGTTGAGTTTGCTTCATCCACCTCATTTGGTTTAACAACCCGGGCTTCACCCGCTTCTACCCAAGCCAAGGGAGTACGACACTTCCTTCCATATAGGGCTTCATATGGTGCCATCCCAATGCTTGCCTGGTAGCTGTTATTATACGCAAACTCGACCATATAGAGATGATCTTCCCATCTCTTTCCGAAGTCAAGGGCGCACATTCGGAGCATGTCCTCCATTGTTCTGTTAGTACGTTCCGTCTGGCCATCCGTTTGGGGATGAAAGGCCGTACTGAAAGTCAATTTCGTGCCCAACAGTCGGTGAACTAGCCTCCAATCATTTGACGTGAATCGCCCATCTCGATCACTTAGGATGCTCTGAGGAACACCGTGAAGTCGCACAATCTGATCAACATATAACTTTGCCAAACTTTCAACCGAATCATCCCGCTTGTTCGGGAGAAAATGTGCTACTTTTGTTAGTCGGTCTACTATCACACAAATGGAATCATTTCCTCGCTGCGATCTTGGCAATCCATGCACAAAATCCATGGAAATATCATCAAATTTCCACACTGGGATCGGCAGTGACTTCAAAGAACCGCCCGGCTTTTGGCATTCCGCCTTCACCATCGCACAGGTTTGGCATTTGGCTACATAAAGGGCAACATCTTTCTTAAGCCCTGGCCACCAGAAAAGTTTCTTCATATCATTGAACATCTTTGTGCTCCCGGGGTGAATGGAATACTTGGTATAATATGCTTCATACATCAGTTCTTCCCTCAACTTCCCCACATTCGGGACGCACAAACGGCCCTCTTTGCGCAAAAGACCATCAATCCAGGTGAATTTGCCCTCTGGCCCTTCATTCACATAGCGTAAGAGATCTTCATCCAACTCCGTTGCCCGTCGAACTCGGTCCGCAAGGTCACATTACACCTCGGTCCAGTTCAAACATGCAGTGGTAGTGGAATTCTTATCAACACAATAGATCTCCAATGCTTCCAACTCCTGGACAAGACGTTCATCATGCCTTTGTAACCAATTTGCTCTAGCCGGAACTCGCCGACTCAAGGCATCCGCGACAACATTCCCCTTCCAGGGTGTATAGTGAATCTCGAAAGTATAATCCCCAAGGAACTCCAACCACCTTCGTTGTCGCATATTCAACTCTTTCTGCGCCAATAGATACTTTAGGCTCTTATGATCGGTATAGATCTCCACCTTCACGCCATAAAGGTAGTGTCGCCACAGCTTGAGTGCAAAAATCACCGCCGCTAATTCCAAATCATGGACGGGGTAATTTCGCTCGTGCACCTTCAATTGGCGTGAGCCATAAGCAATCACCTTTCCGCTCTGCAGAAGAACGCAGCCTAAGCCGCTCCCTGAGGCATCACTATAAATTACAAATCCATCAGTTCCACATGGCGACGAAAACACCGGCGCCGTGGTCAATCGAACCTTCAGCTCTTCAAAAGCTCGTGCGCACTCTGGCGTCCAAACGAACTTCTGATCTTTTCGCGTCAGTGTGGTGAGCGGCAAAGCGATCCGCGAGAAGTTTTCCACAAATCTTCTATAGTAGCCCGCAAGTCCAAGAAAACTCCTGACCTCGGCCACGGAAGACAACATTGGCCATTCTTGTATGGCTTTTATCTTCGCTGGATCCACTGCAATGCCCGCTCCACTCACCACATGGCCCAAAAATGCCACTGACGATAGCCAAAACTCGCACTTCGAGAACTTGGCATAGAGCTGATTTTGCCTCAACGTGTTCAACACCAACAGCAAATGAATCTCATGCTCAGCTTTGGACTTCGAGTATACCAGGATGTCATCAATGAACACAATCACAAACAGATCCAGGTACTCATGGAAAATACGGTGCATCAAATCCATAAACACCGAAGGCGCATTGCACAATCCAAAGGGCATGACTGTGAATTCATAATGCCCATAACGCGTTCCAAATGCGGTTTTGGGAATGTCACCTTCCCGAATTCTTAACTGGTAATAACCAGACTTCAGGTCCAACTTCGAATAGACGGTCGAGCCCAATAGCTGATCGAATAACTCATCAATCCGAGGTATAGGATACTTATTCTTCTCGGTCAGCTTATTCAATTCACGGTAATCGATACACAACCGTAACCCACCATCTTTCTTCTTTACAAAAAGCACAGGCGCGCTCCAAGGTGACATACTTGGGCAGATATAACCTTGCTCTAGCATTTCTTGTAGTTGAACCTTCAATCAGCCATCTCTTTAGGCGCAACGCGATATGGCGAGCGGGCCACGGGTTTCGCACCTGGGACCAACTCAATTGTGAAGTCAATCTCCCGCTGGGTGGTAGCCCAGGGAGATCCGTGGGAAACACATCTGTAAATTCTGCCACAATCGGAACCTCGCACAACGTGGCCTTAGGCTCAACAGCCTGAATTAGTGCAAAGTAACACTCCGCACCCTTCCGAACAGCTTTGACTACCTGGAGTGCAGACATCAACGTCCCGCCTACTCCTCGCATACCCGCGAACTTGGTCTCCTGTTGGTATTCTGGCCCAACGTGATTTCTTTGGACTAGCAATCAATCATAGCATGCTGCTCCGCAAGCCAATCCATCCCAAAAATCACATCGAATTCGATATTGGCAAAACAAATGCGGTTAAACAAAAATCCCGACTTCCGAACTGAACGCCACATCGCAAGCTTGATCCACAAGCATCCAACAACCATTCGGCAACACCACTCTGACGTTATCTGTCTTTGCACGACTGGGTATCCCAAGCCGCGTAACAAATTCACGAGACAGAAAAGAATGCGATGCACCTGTATCGAACAGTGCTCGTGCCAGCGTGTCCCGAATCATTACAAAACCTATGACAAACATGTCACACACACAAACCACAAACATAGGCGTACTAAGCAAAGCATACAAACAATCGCATATGCAAAACTAAATTCATACCTGTGACCACGTCACTCTGCTTGATGGCCTCTTGCAGGCCAAGATTGTAGACCCGGGGTTGCGCCTGCGAGGCAGAGGAATCCACCACCGCCTTGCCTTTTTCCGCATAAGATGCTCCCGCCTTCTTTTCACTCTTCGGCGGCATCCGACAATCTCGCGCAATATGCCCCATCCTACCACAATTGAAGCAGGTACGAGTGTCTGGCTTGGAGGTTGCCCCTGATGTTGCTCCTGTTGCAACTGATGAAGGAGCTTGTCCACTAGGCTTGGACTTCTTACCCCATCTCTTCTTATAAAATGATTTTCCCGATCGGGACGCCTTCCATTCCGGTTGCGTCACAGCCAAAGCTCTCTTCCCTTGCACCCTCTTCATATCCTTCTCCAACGCGGTCGCAGTGTCAACCAACGCTTGGAAACCTTGGTTCACAGAACTGGACACAAGGAACCTCAACTCGTCCCTCAGTCCCTCATAGAACCGATTAGTCTTCCTCTGCTCATCAGCAAAAATCGAACCCGCATACCGCCCTAAGCGAGTAAACTCATGCAGGTACGCGTCAACACTGCCATCACCTTGAGTCAACCGTTGGAATTCATTTTCCATGGCTATCCGTTGCGCCACAGGAAGGTGCTTCGCTAGGAAGAGCCGAGAGAATTCTTCCATCGATACTTGGGTTAACGGACGACCCGCCAAATGATGCAACTCCATCTCATCCAACCATAAACGCGCTTCTCCTTCAAGCAAGAAGGTGGCTAAGGTAACTTTCTGATGCTCCGCCGTTCCTATCGCCGTCATCACTCGCTTGACGTGCGATAACCAATCCTCAGCCTGCGTCGGGGTTCCCGCTCCCGAGAACGTAGGCGGATGGAAACTAATAAACCGCGTTAGCTGCTTCTCAGACGCTCGAGGAACCACATCCATAACAGGTTCAGGCCTTGCCACCATCTGTTCTGGCCTCACAGCCTCTTGTTCCTGCCTAAGTGGCTGACCTTGGATCATGGTAAATAAGGCCTCCGCAATTAAACGGACATGTTCCGCAGACGGTGGAGGTGTAGGCACTGCGGCTGGTGCCGTACTTTCATCAGAACGCTGGGGCTCTGACGGCCCAGCTCCACTTCATGTAACCTAAAGGTGGATAAGACACATACATTAGCGGTCGTACCCAAGCAAACAACACAAAATAGGAACACGCAGGTTCCTCAAACATACAAAAATGCATTCCTATCATGGACATTCAGGAGTTCAGTCGTAGACTTTGGTGTGCACAAACACGTGCTCGCCACCCCACAAAAGAAGTCGACCACGACTTCGAGAGGGAAAGACCAAGACAAACGATACCAAAAATGTAACAACCCCATCCGTTCATATGATATATTCTAGAAGGTCCGGCCGGGGCCCCACAGGATATACCACAAAACAGTCGGTGAAGGTACAGGATGATACCAGAGTAGCGCATCGCACCTATCACAAGCATTCTAGCGGAAGCCTAAACTACTTGAACTCCTCATGACTGTCCAAACATAAAACTCCACATTTTATATATATAGGAATGTCTTACAATATGAACAAGCGTTGGCCTTATGGCCTTACATAGCTTTCACACAGTGGCCTAAAACAGATTGGCGCGCAGGCCGGCCACAATAAAAGAAAACACTCAAAAGAACACACTTAGCCTTCGAGGGCTAACAGTAGCAGCAGCAACAACACCAGCAGGAGCATCAACCTCTATGCATCCCACTCGGCTCTCCAGCACCTGTGCAAGGACAATCCACCCAACGGTGGCAAACAAAAGCAACGGTCAGCGTTCAGCTGACCAAATTATAACGACCCTACCCCTTCTCTCGGGGCAGCGGTATTTTTCCTGCAGGCATATCATATCACAAGTATGGCAAGCTATAGCATCAAAGGTGCTTTCACGCACACAAGCCATCACAACCGTTCGCCACCCAGCCCAACGGTCCGTGCACTCAGGGCACATTCTTGGTGTTCTGGCAACCTCTTGCCCACCACCGTATCAGGGTTATCACCCAACGGTAAATCTCTTGAGCATTTACTCCATGGCGTGCAGCCGGAGTTCGTCTTCGAACACCGGGATGGCCCGTAGCCCCCCGTTGTGTCATGGCGCGCAGGCCGAAGACTCTTGTTATGCGCTCCAACAGACCGCACTTTTTGGTCTCACGTCAGACGGACATAGCGCAGGTCGGATCCTCCACCCCCCCATTGCTCAAATCGCCTTGCCTTTTCTGCGTACAGCGTACTCATGGCTATATCAAAGGCGCGGGTCGGTCTCACCAATCCTGTTCTGGCGTTCAAGCCTGGGTATGTCACTATACCCATTTACTCACAGCAACAGCGGGTCTTTCCTGGGCACACCAGTACTTCCTGTGACTCCCGTCACAGGTGGACACCGCAAATTACAAATGTCAGGGGTCTTTCATGGGCACACCAGTACTTCCTGTGACTCGCTCCACAGGTGGACACCCTATGACATCAAGCATCACAAAAAGGGCCTTTCCTGGTCCCACCAGTACTTCCTGTGCCTCATTCACAGGTTGGACCCAAAACCATCACAAGGCTATTTTCCTGGGCTACCACCCCAGTACTTCCTGCTACTCCTTTTCGCAGGCATAACCCGTAGACTCCGTACACTACACGTTTATCACGGAGTCTTCTCCGGTTCGTATGCAACATCACCAATCCAGACCAACCTGTCCAGATGGGCTTCACACAGCATGCCTATTCCGTACTCCATTTCCGGATCTATATGCACAACAAAGGGGATTTCAAGAATCACCCAAACGACTCCCAAAAGCAGCCACCTCTTGGTGGGGGAATCAAAGATATGCCAAAACGGAAGCCTTCACATGGCTAGGAAGAAAAGTCGTTACCCTTGACGATCGCTTCGGTGCCATGGCCTCCAAGCTAGCTTGCAAGACTCGCAAGAGCGTTTCCTCCGCAACGCTGGCTTCGGATCTCTCGTCGGTAAACCGCAGCACCACCAGCAGCAGCCCCCTTTCTTCTTCCTCCTCCTTTTTCTCTCTCTTTCTCTCTCTTGAAGAAAGATGAAGGCCAAAGCAAAGTGAGAAATCATTCTCTGATTTCGGCCCTTAAGGAAAAAGAAGAAGAAGCTCCAGCCCTTGGATCCAGACTGAAGGAATGGACGGCCACGATTCTGCCAAAAACACATATTTTGACCTGACACGGCCTCGAACACGGCCGTGTGCCAGGCCGTGTGCCTCAAGCGGTGGTCAACCGACTTATCCAAACCAATGACACGCCCACGAGACACGCCCGTGACATGGGCCATGTCACCAACACGCCTTCATACACGCCCGTGTCTGTGGCCGTGTACCTGGGTGAAAAAAATCCCAAATCATCCCGAGACTTCACACGGCCTGTGACACGCCCGTGTCCCAGGCCGTGTGCCCAGACACGGCACAAAGACACGCCCTGTCGAAATCCTTCAGCGGGCTGAGTTCGTCGCCTGATTTGACACGCCCTGTGACACGCCCGTGTCACAGGCCGTGTTCAACACTCGACACACACTTCTCGACACTCGACGATCGTCGAGAAAAACTCGTCGAGAATGCGACACGGCCTTGGACAC
Source organism: Platanthera guangdongensis (assembly GCA_039583875.1). Taxonomy (NCBI): domain Eukaryota; kingdom Viridiplantae; phylum Streptophyta; class Magnoliopsida; order Asparagales; family Orchidaceae; genus Platanthera; species Platanthera guangdongensis. The sequence continues at coordinate 96,218,179 of CM077167.1, forward strand.
GCCCGTGTCCTGGGCCGTGTGCCTCCTCTCGACGAATCGTCGAGAACAGAAATCGTCGAGACAAAGCCCAATCGTCGACACAACCTCGACACGCCCTGCGACACGCCCGTGTCGCAGGCCGTGTCACCTGATACGCCCTGGGACACGCCCGTGTCCCAGGCCGTGTCACACAAAATGCCTGTTTCTGAACTTTGGGCTGTTACATCAGCTACCTTCCATCTCTTGATATCAGCATCTGTTCCTGATGGAGGTGGAACAACATTTGTACTGGAGTTCTCTGGAGGTCTTGGACATACTGTCAAAACAGAGTTAAAAATATCTTCGTCAATAGAATTCATGTACAGTCTGATCCTTGCTTTCCAAAGTGCAAACTTGGATAGATTGCACACTGGAGGTCTGGTGATAGCATAATCTTTGTTTTGGGCCATGATTTGTGAAACCAAAAACTAATAATAAACTACAAAAGAAAATAGATCTAACTAGGGATCTTTGGGTTCAGGTGTTAGCCTGTGCAACCACCAAGGTGTGGTATGTTTAACCAACCTCGCTCTGATACCAATTGAAAGTGGAGCTAGATCTGATATACTCTAGAGGGGGGGGGGTGAATAGAGTATATGGTGCTTTGAAACTTTTTACAACAATTGTTGTAATATGAGTGAGCAGGGAAGCAGTAATAAATCTAATCACAGAACTAAACAAATCAAAAGCTAATCACAGAATAATCAAGGCCAGAAATAAAAATAAAGACAAGCAAAACCAGAATACATAAGGAAATATAGTGGTTCCCCTAAACTTGGGTACATCCACTCTTCTACCACCCTAGGTAGGAATCCACTGTAGGATGAGTTGATCAGGTGTCCTGGGCACCAATGAGCTTTTGATAAGGTGCTCAAAAACCAAATCAGATTTTTTGATCAGGTGTCTTGCCACCAATGAGCTTTTGACAAGGTGCTCAAAAACCAAGCTCAGACTTTTGAAGGGAGTTTGAGAAACCCTTTACAGAGAGGGGGTGAGAGAGTGATGGAAGTCTTCTCTTTCTCAAACAACTGAGAAGACTATGTGGATTGATGGTGTCAAAGCTCCCCCTGAGTCCTTGAGATCTTCAGGAAAAGAAGCTTTGCTGTAGGGTGATAGGCCTTCAAAAGTTGAGCTCCAGCAAAAGATGATTTCAGCAACAGCTGAAATTTTGGATGTCTAGAGTCTTGAAATATGTTGGCCTTGAACACTTGAAAACTAGAGAGATCTGAAGATTGATCTCCTTGGATGTGTGTTCTTGAGAATTCTTTGAGACAGAATATTTTGTTGAAGATTACTGATGTCTGTCTGTGTATCTGTGTATCTATCTCTCTCAGAGATTCAAAAATTCTTCTATTTTATTCTCTGGTACTGATTGGAAAAACATTCTCTGAGAAGAATAGTCGTTGGTCTGCATTAATTGCATCCTTAATTGCAAAATCTCTTCTGGAGGAAAGTCCATAGAAATATGCCTTGAAACTTGGTCCAGAAATGAATAAAAACGGCTAGGAAATCTTCAGAATTAATTGCAGAATAACTCCTTAACTGATTTGAATTTGAATCTAGAAACATCCTTGAAGTTATCTGATGAATTGTAAATATACCTATTTTTATGTACATTAATTTAGTTGTTTTCATTTATTTTTGTCGTTTTTACTTATTTTTATTCAATAAAATGCTCCTATTTTTGTAAATATTATACTAACTTTGTTTATTTTATTTTTCAGAAAAAAATCAAAAATCTGCCAAAATTTGACATGTCACGCCCGTGACAAATGGGTCACGCCCGTGACCAGGGCGTGACACGTCAAAAGCCGTGAAATCAGCAATTTTCTGAAGTTCAAAGCCTGTCACGCCCGTGTCACCCGAGTCACGCCCGTGACCCAAGCCCGTGACACTCCACTCGACGATTTCATCTCGACATTCGTCGAGTGTCGACACCCGCCTGTCACGCCCAGAGTCACGCCCGTGACCTGGGGCGTGACCTTTCCAGCTAGCCCGACAAGACCCGCGCGGCGACTTTTTGGCGCACCGCGCCCAGATCCACCTGCCTGTCACGCCCCCTGTCACGCCCGTGACCAAGGGCGTGACCACTGCGAGACCGCCACGTGTCCAGCCCGAAGTCAACTTTCCCGTCAAATCGCCGGCCGCCTTCCAAATAGTACTGTCACGCCCCCTGTCACGCCCGTGACCAAGGGCGTGACCCATGTAAATTTTTTCTATAAATTCCAGTGTTCTGCTGGAGTTCCTGTTCCCCTTTTGGGCACCATTTTGTATAGGGGAAATGCTGCTGGATTGCTTCCAAGGCCCTTGTAAGGGATTTTCTCCCTCTCTCTTTCTTCTTTTTTAGCTTTGTAATCGTTTTTAGACTTAATAAAAATGTAGATTTTTTTCCCATTTCATGGTTTTGGAATGCATCCATGTGCCCCTCTCTTATACAATCTTATTTATGCTTTATTTTAACTTAGTTTTTCGTTCTTCTTTATATGCGTGTGTGTGTATGAGTGTAGTTCTTTACTTTTATGTTTTCATTATTTCGTTTACTTAGCTTAGTTTAGTGTTAGGATTTTTCTGCACTTTCATATCCATCCTTATAAACTATAAAAATGGTTATAAAGATAGTTTTTGATCTTTCTTACTTAACCTTTTCGTTATTTTTGTAGAACTTTTCATGCTTTTAATTTTTCTTCCACTTTTTAGGCATTTTTATAGCATTATAAGAATGGATATGTTGTTATTTTGCTTTTTCGAACACTTGTATTTTTCCTTTATTTTCAAAATCTTTTTCCTTATTTAATTTTTCCGTTCTCTTTTTATGCATTTCTACCGCATTCTAGCGGTAGAAATGTGTTCGTTTTTATTTTTCGAGCACTTGCATTTTTGCGTTTATTCGCAAACCTTTCTTTCCGGTTAATTTTTATTTTCGCTTTTTATGCATTTCTACCGCATTTTAGCGGTAGAAATGCAGTTGTTTTAATTTTTCGTTAACTTAGTTTTTTGCAATTTTTTTGTGTGTGCGCATTTATTTCCGCCTACTCGTTAAGAGTTAAATGGCGCTTTGCTTTATTTTAATTCTGTCGAGTGTGTGCGTGTGTTTTACTTTCTTGTAGAGTGTGTGTGTTTACTTTATGTCGAGAGAGAGTGTGTGTGCGTTGCATTTATTTTGTCCTACTCGGTTGAGTAGGACCCGTATTTATTTTCTCCTACTCATTTGAGTAGGACTTGCGTGTGTGCGTTTTACTGCTTTCATTTCTCCCGCCCACGCAGTTGCGCCGGGACTCGCAATTTACTGCTTTCTTCAGTCCTACTCGTTTGAGTAGGACTTGCAATTTTCAGCTTTCCTTTACTGCTTTATTTTACTGCTTTCATTTTCAGCTTTCTTTACTGCTTTATTTTTTGCTTTTCTCGCAAGCCGTCCCCATTCCGATGAGTGGCTAACAGTTCTTAGCCCTCGGTATCGAAGAGCATTGGGACAGATAAAATAGCTTAAAATAATTAAAGGTCTAATTTTTCTAATTAATTAAAAGTACTTAAGGTTTGCCCGGGGTTTACGACGCGTAGGACCACATATCGATGTGTGGGCCCTATTTCCGTAGTCCATATGCTAGCCAGCCGAGAGGCCGTGCATATGGACCGATCACCCCTTGGCAAAGAGAGTTCCGCACTAACCCTCGAGAGAGGAGGCGCGCCAACTCTACCGGATTGGGTTCCCCACCCAATAGCGGGGTTCTTAGCGTAATGCGGGCGTTAAGAGGAATCCTTCGTCGGACTAACGTTCGGTCGAATAGTCTTAGCGTTCAGGTGAGCGATAGCCCTATAGCTAGGTGAGCTCATTTTAGTGGAACCTCCACGGCCAAGTCTCCGCCTTAATTAATTAGAAATTTAGGAGCTCTTTTTATTTAAAGTCTATTTTAGTTCAATTGTTTTTTCGGTGCCATCGAGCTAAGCTCTTCATCGGCACCACCTTCAAGCTTTCTTTTTATTGCTTTCATTTTCTTTCCGCCATTTTCTGTATTTTTATATAAAATATCCCGACAAGATAATTATCGGTAAAATAATAGTCCCCTCCAGGGAAGAGTAGAAATAATCGAACCGGACCCGAGAACAATACGACCTCGATATTCCACCCGGAATATCCTGTACTACTCACGATAGGTGCACTTGCCTCCTTTCGTTAAAACTCGATTTCTAAACCTTTTTTATATCCAAAATAAATAAATAAATACGCGCGCCCCGTTATCTTAAATAAATTCACTTCCGCCTTTTTCTCAAATAAAACCGCCGGGTCGCCGCGTGACCGCAAATAATTTTGGAGTTTTAACCATCAAGTTTTTGGCGCCGTTGCCGGGGAAATTTTAGGTTCGTTATTTTAAACCCTGGAAATCTATTAATTTTACCTATATATTTATATATATATATAAATATGGCCAATATAATAATAATAATAATAAAACTAATATATATATATATTTACAAATTTATAAAACCAAAAAAAAATTGAAAAACTCAAAACAAAAAAATTTTGAAAAACCTTAAAAAATTAAAAATTTGAAAAAACTATAAAACTAAAAAAAAAAAAAAATGAAAAAAACAAAAAAAACTTAACAAAAAAATTTTTATTTTTCATTCTTTTAATAAAAAGACAAAAAAAAAACAAACAAAACTAAAAAAAAAACATTCTAAAAAAAAATGATGAAAAAAAACAACTACAAATAAAAACACGTCCTTAAAAATACAAAAAATACAAGTGTATATATTTTGTCTTTATTTTTTTTAACTTGTTTTATTTTGTTTTGTTTCGCTTCGGCGCGCTTCCATTCTTGTGCACGTTAGGGGTGTGCATTTCCATCACACCCACGTAGCTAAGGCCTTAGCTACCTTCGACTCCCCCACGCACTTGCCCCCCCTACCGCCTGCAACCCTTTAGCCGAATTTTTCGCTTTTTGTTTTTTTTCTATTATTGTTTTGCTCTTCTTTCCTCTTCTAATATTAATGCAGGGTTTCGACCTGCGCCTTCCCGGACTCGTCTAAGGGAAGCTCCTTCCCTCCCTTTTTTCTTTTTGTACTTATTTTATTTTGTATATTATCTGTTCCGCATACTTAGATTGCAACATTGGGGCCAATGTTGGGTTTAAGTATGGGGGTGTTTTCCTATACTGCATTTTTTTATTTTATTTTGTACTCATCAAAAATACAAAAAAAATTTGCAAAACATAAAACCTAAAAAATTTTTCCCTTGTTTTTATTTTCATAAAACTTAAAAAAAAAAAATCTCTCTTCCCCCCTCTTCTTCTCTTTTTCGTAAAAACTTGCATTCTGCCTGCCCGCGACGTTCGACTCATCGAACCAACCATTCAAATAAGAGTCTGTTCGCGGGGCCGCAATCGAGTTTTTACTTTGCTTTTTTGTAAAAATCTCTCTTTCCCCCCTATCTTCTTTGTAAAAAACTCTTCTTTCTCTCCTCATTCTTGTAAATAATATATCCTTAAAAACTAAAAATAAAAAAAATTAGAAAAACCCAAAAACCCCCAAAAAAAATAAAAAATCTAAAAATCCTAAAAAGATAATAATTAAAACACAAAAAAAAATGATAAAACTCTAAAAAATCAAAAAAATATTTTGTTAAAATTATGTAACAAAATAATTCGAATACACCATATCTTAACTCTTTTTGTTTTCCAAAAATCTAGTTTCGAGTTAATTTATATGCGAATTTTAGTTATTCTTTGTTTACTATTCGTTTATTAATTAAAGTTCGATAGATTTAAGTGTCTGGGGTTAAGATTTAAAGAATTTTTTATGTCTTTTCCTTATAATAGGGAACTTGTTTTTCACCACCACTTCTAATTTTATAAATAGAAGCTCGTTTTTTATGTTAGAAAATAACATCCATGGATTTCAATTATTTCTACTTCATGCTTTTAGAAACATTGGAACGTTCATTTTAAAAAGGTTGCTCTCAAAACTTTTTGATTAAAAGCTAGTTTTATTTTTGAAAAACTAAAGCCACTTCCATTTTTTTTCGTGTCTTAATTGACATGATTCCCCCCTATCCCTTAAAAGATCCTATGTCAATGGGAATAAGATTTCGTTCCGTAAACATAGGCACCCAATAATTTAAAAAGATTATATATGGAGTAAGAGGATAAAATTCATTACTCCTACAAATATACATTGGGTTCTTTATTTATTATGAAGAAAGAAAAAATTTATTATAAGTTAGGAAAATAAGATTTCGTTTTCCTAACTATCCAAAAGAAAAAAAATTGGAGGTTCGAGAAAAAATTGCCTCGCCTCAATATCCAAGCCTTCTTCATAATCCACCAAACCACTTAGCCTATTTCAATGATTCTAGACTTAATTTAAAATTTTTTTGAGAGCATAATTTTTAAATTGCATTATTTCCTTTAACTTCTTTTTAGCCAAAGTTTTTTGTATAAATCCAATCCATCTTTGTTAAACTAACAAAAATAAATTTTTGCCTTCTATTTTATTTTATGTAGAAGTCTTTTTGAAACTCTTCCTCTATTCATAACATTTCATAAATTAGGATTTAATTCTTTAACCCCGGATGTTTATTTTGATCTTCCTTTTAATTAATTCAAGCGGTAGCTAAACTTAGGATCTCTTTTATTCCTTATAAGTTCATCTCCAACTTTTGCTCTGGAATAGCAAAAGCTTAAGTATGGGGGTATTTGATGAATTGTAAATATACCTATTTTTATGTACATTAATTTAGTTGTTTTCATTTATTTTTGTCGTTTTTACTTATTTTTATTCAATAAAATGCTCCTATTTTTGTAAATATTATACTAACTTTGTTTATTTTATTTTTCAGAAAAAATCAAAAATCTGCCAAAATTTGACATGTCACGCCCGTGACAAATGGGTCACGCCCGTGACCAGGGCGTGACACGTCAAAAGCCGTGAAATCAGCAATTTTCTGAAGTTCAAAGCCTGTCACGCCCGTGTCACCCGAGTCACGCCCGTGACCCAAGCCCGTGACACTCCACTCGACGATTTCATCTCGACATTCGTCGAGTGTCGACACCCGCCTGTCACGCCCAGAGTCACGCCCGTGACCTGGGGCGTGACCTTTCCAGCTAGCCCGACAAGACCCGCGCGGCGACTTTTTGGCACACCGCGCCCAGATCCACCTGCCTGTCACGCCCCCTGTCACGCCCGTGACCAAGGGCGTGACCACTGCGAGACCGCCACGTGTCCAGCCCGAAGTCAACTTTCCCGTCAAATCGCCGGCCGCCTTCCAAATAGTACTGTCACGCCCCCTGTCACGCCCGTGACCAAGGGCGTGACCCATGTAAATTTTTTCTATAAATTCCAGTGTTCTGCTGGAGTTCCTGTTCCCCTTTTGGGCACCATTTTGTATAGGGGAAATGCTGCTGGATTGCTTCCAAGGCCCTTGTAAGGGATTTTCTCCCTCTCTCTTTCTTCTTTTTTAGCTTTGTAATCGTTTTTAGACTTAATAAAAATGTAGATTTTTTTCCCATTTCATGGTTTTGGAATGCATCCATGTGCCCCTCTCTTATACAATCTTATTTATGCTTTATTTTAACTTAGTTTTTCGTTCTTCTTTATATGCGTGTGTGTGTATGAGTGTAGTTCTTTACTTTTATGTTTTCATTATTTCGTTTACTTAGCTTAGTTTAGTGTTAGGATTTTTCTGCACTTTCATATCCATCCTTATAAACTATAAAAATGGTTATAAAGATAGTTTTTGATCTTTCTTACTTAACCTTTTCGTTATTTTTGTAGAACTTTTCATGCTTTTAATTTTTCTTCCACTTTTTAGGCATTTTTATAGCATTATAAGAATGGATATGTTGTTATTTTGCTTTTTCGAACACTTGTATTTTTCCTTTATTTTCAAAATCTTTTTCCTTATTTAATTTTTCCGTTCTCTTTTTATGCATTTCTACCGCATTCTAGCGGTAGAAATGTGTTCGTTTTTATTTTTCGAGCACTTGCATTTTTGCGTTTATTCGCAAACCTTTCTTTCCGGTTAATTTTTATTTTCGCTTTTTATGCATTTCTACCGCATTTTAGCGGTAGAAATGCAGTTGTTTTAATTTTTCGTTAACTTAGTTTTTTGCAATTTTTTTTGTGTGTGCGCATTTATTTCCGCCTACTCGTTAAGAGTTAAATGGCGCTTTGCTTTATTTTAATTCTGTCGAGTGTGTGCGTGTGTTTTACTTTCTTGTAGAGTGTGTGTGTTTACTTTATGTCGAGAGAGAGTGTGTGTGCGTTGCATTTATTTTGTCCTACTCGGTTGAGTAGGACCCGTATTTATTTTCTCCTACTCATTTGAGTAGGACTTGCGTGTGTGCGTTTTACTGCTTTCATTTCTCCCGCCCACGCAGTTGCGCCGGGACTCGCAATTTACTGCTTTCTTCAGTCCTACTCGTTTGAGTAGGACTTGCAATTTTCAGCTTTCCTTTACTGCTTTATTTTACTGCTTTCATTTTCAGCTTTCTTTACTGCTTTATTTTTTGCTTTTCTCGCAAGCCGTCCCCATTCCGATGAGTGGCTAACAGTTCTTAGCCCTCGGTATCGAAGAGCATTGGGACAGATAAAATAGCTTAAAATAATTAAAGGTCTAATTTTTCTAATTAATTAAAAGTACTTAAGGTTTGCCCGGGGTTTACGACGCGTAGGACCACATATCGATGTGTGGGCCCTATTTCCGTAGTCCATATGCTAGCCAGCCGAGAGGCCGTGCATATGGACCGATCACCCCTTGGCAAAGAGAGTTCCGCACTAACCCTCGAGAGAGGAGGCGCGCCAACTCTACCGGATTGGGTTCCCCACCCAATAGCGGGGTTCTTAGCGTAATGCGGGCGTTAAGAGGAATCCTTCGTCGGACTAACGTTCGGTCGAATAGTCTTAGCGTTCAGGTGAGCGATAGCCCTATAGCTAGGTGAGCTCATTTTAGTGGAACCTCCACGGCCAAGTCTCCGCCTTAATTAATTAGAAATTTAGGAGCTCTTTTTATTTAAAGTCTATTTTAGTTCAATTGTTTTTTCGGTGCCATCGAGCTAAGCTCTTCATCGGCACCACCTTCAAGCTTTCTTTTTATTGCTTTCATTTTCTTTCCGCCATTTTCTGTATTTTTATATAAAATATCCCGACAAGATAATTATCGGTAAAATAATAGTCCCCTCCAGGGAAGAGTAGAAATAATCGAACCGGACCCGAGAACAATACGACCTCGATATTCCACCCGGAATATCCTGTACTACTCACGATAGGTGCACTTGCCTCCTTTCGTTAAAACTCGATTTCTAAACCTTTTTTATATCCAAAATAAATAAATAAATACGCGCGCCCCGTTATCTTAAATAAATTCACTTCCGCCTTTTTCTCAAATAAAACCGCCGGGTCGCCGCGTGACCGCAAATAATTTTGGAGTTTTAACCATCATTATCTGAAAACGTCGAACTGAGCTCTGCTATCGTCGGACTGAGCTCAGCGATATGGACTAATACAGCAGCCGAACATCGTCGATCTGAGCTCAAAGATCGTCGACCTGAGCTCAGAGATAGAATTCCAAAGCTGAGTCAGGATCGTCGACCTGAGCTCACCGATCGTCGAATGGAGTTCGACAATATGATGAAGTTGAGCTCAGCGATCGTCGAATGGAGTTCGACGATCTGTCGAAGTTGAGCTAGACGATCATCTATCGGAGTTCTACGAATCGTCGTGCTGAGCTTAACGATATGACTTAGTCTCCAAACATAAAATCTTGTTCTTGAGGGCAGCTTCCAAACCTAGACTTCTAACCCTTAGACTCAATTCTAATTGACCTTTTGAACTATACAGGAGGTCAAACATTTGTTTCCTAGATACATAGTGATCCTGACCCAAATTAGTAATAGTGTGTTCCAACAATGAGGTTAGCAAACCTCTTGCATAATTTGGGATCAGTAGACCCAAAGATGATGTCATCCATATATATTTGTACTAACAATATTTGGTCCTTATGATGTCTAGTGAAAAGATTTTTATCAATGATTCCTCTTGTAAATTTATGCTCGAACATAAAGCTTGCTAAGGTCTCATACCAAGCTCTTGGAGCTTGCTTTAAATCATAGAGAGATTTATGCAATTTAAATAAAAAAGAGGGCTGAGTTAGAGAGATAAAACCTGGAGGTTGTTCCACATAAACCTCTTCTTGAAGCACTCCATTCAAAAATGCACTCTTGACATCCATTTGGAATACTTTGAATCTCCTGTGAGCTGCATAGGCAAGGAATATTCTTATGGCCTCTAACCTTGCAACAGGGGCAAAGGTTTGGTCATAGTCAATTCCTTCCTCTTGCATGTAGGCTTGAGCAACAAGCCTAGCCTTGTTTCTCATTATGTTTCCTTGAGCATCCAGTTTATTTCTGTGGACCCATTTGGTTCCAATAACTGGGTAGTTATAAGGTCTTGGAACCATATCCCAAACTCTACATCTCTCAAACTGATTTAGTTCCTCTTGCATTGCAATGATCCAGTGGGGATCTTGCTCAGATTCATGTATGAAGAGAGGTTCAATCTGAGAGAGAAAACAGGCATGCATCAAGTCTTGGTTGAGTTGATGCCTTGTCTGTACACCTGCTGAAATGTCTCCAATCACTTGAGATCTGGGGTGGTCTCTAAGTGTGACAAGATCAGTTGGTGGAGTTTGTTCAGCAACAACTTCTGTAAATAATTCCTCTTGAGGAATGATATTAGCTGTTGAGCGAAGTTCAACCACTTCCACTTGAATTTCTCCTGCACTGTCTTCAGCAACCTATGGAGAAGGGTGGGTTGACACCTCTTGGGTAAGGTTTAGTCCATCCATAGACTCACACAGTTGTGGAACCTGCAAAGAGCTTATGGTAGAAATTTTTTCTCCTTATAAGACATATTAGCTTCATCAAAAGATACATGGACTGACTCTTCAATTTTAAGAGTGGATTTATTAAATACCATATAGGCCTTGCTTACTTGGGAGTATCCTAGAAAAATCCCTTCTTCAGCCTTAGCCTCAAACTTTCTAATGTATCTTTTATTGTTTGTGTGAATATATCATATACAACCAAAAACTTTAAAGTATGTGATTTTAGGTTTCTTTCCTTTAAGACTTATTTTTCAGCTTATATATAAGGCTTCTATTCAGGACATAGTTAGCAGTGTTTACAGCTTCTGCCCAAAAGGATAGAGGCATGTAAGTATCTGCCAATAATGTGCATGCAGATTCAATGAGTGTCCTATTTTTCCTTTCAGCTACATTATTTTGTTGGTGAGTTCTAGGAGCTGAGAAGCATTGCCTGATACCTTCCTTTTGACAGAACTCATGCATAAGAAGAGACTCAAACTCTGTGCCATGATCACTTCTGATCAATGCAACATGAGTAGAGAACTCAATCTATATGATCCTGAGAAAATCTGTAAGAACCTTGAATGTATCTGACTTAGTTCTCAAAAAGGCTACCCAACTGAATCTGGAGAAGTCATCAATAATTACTAAAGTATAAGACTTCCCTCCTAGGCTTTGTACTGCAATGGGTCCAAATAGGTCCACATGAAGAAAATACAAAATCCTAGGTGAATCACTTTTATTAATGGATTTGAAACTAGTTTTAGTTTGCTTGCCTAATTGACAAGCCCTGCAAAGGTTTTCCTTCTTGTATGGGCCAGAAGGTAAACCTCTAACATGGTTGTCTTTAGATAACCTAGCTATATTCTTAAGGTTTACATTACCTAATCTTTTATACCATAACTCGTTTTGATTACTAGTGATATTGAGTAAACAAACATCAGTTTTGGCAGAAATAAAATCTACTAGATATATGTTACCTTGTCTAATTCCAATTAAAACAGTTTTGTTTTCATTATTAATAATAGAACAAGAGGTAGAGTTAAAGTGTACATGATAACCTTCATCAAATAATTGGCTTATGGATATTAGGTTATGTTTGAGTCCTCTTACATATGTTACTCTCTTAAAAGTAACTGTCCTAATCTTTACTGTTCCATATCCTTTAGACTGGCCACTGTTAGAATCACCAAAGATCACCTTTGGTCCTAGCTTGGACTTGTAATTGGATAGATTGTCCTTGCTGCCTGTCATATGCTTGGAGAAACCACTGTCCAAGTACCAGGTCTGACTCACCCTTGGACAGCTCTTCACCTGTACCTGTAATGAAAAACAAAACTCAATTGTTCTTGACCCAGGTTACCTTGGGTCCTTTGTTTGGTTGAAATGAAAAGCTAGGAATAACTGATAAAGTAGTTTGAGATTTATAACCTAAGGGGTGATATCTCCTAGGTAGAATAACCCAATCAACTACTGGATTGAATGATTTATTAGCTGGTTTAGAATTTCTGTAAGAGAAATGATTTAAGTTTGGTCCTTCTGGGTTCGACGAATTTCTGTAAGTTCGTCGACCAGAGTTCGACGAATAGGGATGAGATCGTCAATCTCTGCTCAGAGAATGACAATAGTCATTTTCTGCGCCCCAAGTTCGTCGACCTCTGCTCGACGAACCATACAAAGTTCGTCGATTGCAGTTAGACGAATTGTTATAACTGAAGTTTGCGTTCAGTGTTCGTCGATCTGGGTTCGACGAATTGGCCATATTTCGTCGATCTAAGTTCGACGAATGCTGTTGAACCTTGTTTTTATTGGCTGTTTTCTGACTTTTGTTGCTCTTATCTATGGATTTTGGGTTGTTTTCTGACATTGGTTTGTCTATTATCTTTTCTTTTCCCTTGGCAGAAACAAATTTAATGGGGGTTGTAAGAATATTTTTCTTAATTATGGGGGGCAAACCTGATGATGCACCCAAGCTCAGCTTGCCATTTAATCTGGCATTTACTGTGCTTGTTATGTCCATCAGCTTGAGACTTCTCCCATTGAGAGATTGCTTAAGGTTTTTAGCCTCACATAAATCAGATTTTAATTTGATTATCTGCTCATTTGCTAGAGTTAGTTGATCTTTTAGTTTAATATTTTCTGAGTTAACAGATTCAAGATTTCCTAGTTTTTCTCTAAGGGTTTTTATTTCTTTTTCTGAATTAATCAAATCTAAACACATAGTTTTGAACTCAATTTTAACTAAATCAGAATTAAAATCAAAGCTTGAAAGAACCTGATCTGCCTCTGAGTCTGGGGCTGCCTCATCTTCAGATTCTCCTTCTGATCCTGAATTGCTCCTGGAGCCATCAATTGCCATAAGGCAAATCTCCTTGGATCTTGCTTCTTCCTCTTCTTCACTTGAGCTGGAAGAGGATGATTCTTCTTCAGTATCACTCCATGTCTCAGCAACAAAGCCCTTGTCTTTCTTTTTGTACTTGCTGGAGGAGGCTCTACTGCTGTGTTTTCTTCTGGATTCTTTTTCTTTGCTTTCCTCCTTCTAGTTTTCTGGACATTCTGAGATATAATGTCCAGGTTTTCTACATCCAAAGCACACAACCTCCTTGGTTGGTGTCTTGTCAAATCTGGGCTTATCATCCTGCCTGGATGATTTTCTTCTGAAATCCTTTCTAGCCATCTTATAGAATCTTTTTGCAAAGAGGCTCATGAGTTCTTCATTGGATGTTGAGGTCTCACTTTCCTCAGATGCCTTGAAGGCTATATTGTGATCCTTTCTCACTAGAGTTGTTGCTTTCTGTTCAGTTGCTTCTCTTGATTTGATCAACTGCTCATATGATTTTAGTTTGCCTAGCAGAGATTCAGTTGAAATCTCATTTAGTCTTCTGGCTTCTTTGATAGGCCAGATTCTTGAATATCAAGAGCTAGGGAAGCACATCAAGATTTTGTCATTTACCTCTGTCAGGGTGATGTCCTTATCCAAGGTTTTGAGCTCATTGTTGATTGAGCTCAACATGTTGTACATTTCAGCCACGGATTCTGCCTCTTCCTTCTTAAAATTCTCATACAGGGATATGAGGTTTGATCTCATGTCTTTCCTTTCATCTGCTGAGCCAGCTACCATTTGGTTGAGATAATCCCAAATAGAATTGGTTGAGGTGCACTCAGCCACCTTTTGAAATATGTCATCTGACATAGTCTGAGCCAAGATGTTAATTGCCTTTACATCTGCAATTTTGGCTTTATTGTAGGCATCATTATTCTCTGGAGGAAGTAATGCAGTCATGTTGGTAGAGGTGCTTGTAGAAGCTACAGGTGCTGAAGGTACTCCTGTTAAGATAGAAGCAAAAATATCCTCATCAATAGAATTCATGTATAATTTGATTCTTGCCTTCCAGATGGAAAATCTGTTAAGATTGCATACTGGAGGTCTGATGCTTGCATAATCTTTGTTTTGAGCCATTTCTGTGAAGAAATAAATCTAGAAACAAAAAACAAAACGATCAGATTTAACAAGAGGGATCTTTATGATTCAGGTGTTAGCCTGTACAACTAATTAACCTCTTAAGGTGTGGTAGATTAACCAACCTGGTAAGGTGTGGAGTTTAACCAACCTCCCTCTGATACCAATTGAAAGTGCAGGTTATATCTGAAATACTCTAGAGGGGGGGTGAATAGAGTATTGTGGTCTCTTAAAAAATTCTTTACAACTTTTGTTGTAAAGCTAGGTGAACAGGTTAGTAAATAAAGAAATAAGCACAGCAACCTAATCAATCACAGAACACAGCCAAAACAAAAGAAAAAGGGCAACTAGATGACACAAGAGATTTATATTGGTTCCCCAACCTGGGTACATCCACTCTTCTACCACCCTGGTAGGAATCCACTCAGGTTTTTGATCAGGTGTCTGATACCAATGAGCTTTAGTTTAGGTGCTCAAAACCAAAACCTCAAGTCTTTTGGTAGGAGATTTGCAACAAGGAATAATTTTGAAGGGAATTAAAACCATGTACAGAGGATGGAAAAAGGTGATGATGTATTCTCTTTCTCAATAACAACTGAGAAGACTTGTGGATTGATTTTAGCAGATTGCTCCCCCTGAGATCTTGAATGGATCAGGAATTCTGGAGCACTGCTTTAGGGTGATAGGTCTTAAAAACTTGAGTGCCTGGACCAGAGATTGCTTCAGGAACATCCTTGATAGATAGAGTAATTGTTGTCCTTCTGAAGTTGTCCTGTAGGATTCAAGGAAGAAGACACTTGATTGAATGTTCTTCTTCTTCTTGAAGATGTTCTCTAGCCAAGGCTGATTGCAGAAAATAACTTTAGATTTCTGTAAGATTGTTCTTCTGTGTACAATGTCTGTCTGTCAGTGCTTGTAATACTGCTTGATCTTTTCTTTTCTGACTTAATACTGACTGAAGAACATTCGAAATTTGAAACCTTGAGCAGTAATTGCAGTCGGCCTGGGAAGGAAGCGACAATATATGATTTCCCTAACTGTCCCATGGAAAAATGGCATGTAATAATCCATGATCAATGCATGTTCTAACGGTAATATTCCGAGAAGATTTAGCATTAATTACTCAGGATTCATCGCCAAGAAACGGGACGGAAAACTGGAGAAGACCTAATCTTGAATCGTCGAACGAAGAACACAAATCGTCGAGCTGAGTTCACAGTTCGTCGAGCTGAGCTTGAGTTCATCGAGCTGAGCTTGATAAGTTCGTCGAGCTGAGCTTGATGTGTTCGTCGACCAGACAATAGCAAATAGTCTTCATGGGAAACTTGTCAATTCTTCTTCAATCTTCATCGAACTGGCAATCTTCATTCGTCGAGCTGAGATCCAAATTCGTCGGGCTGAGAATGATTGTGGACTTAGAATCTGAAAAGTCTCTGACTGAGAAGGATTCAAATCGTAGACCAGAAATCGTCGAGTACAAAACTGAAATCGTCGACCTGAGAAGTTGACTTCGTCGACCTGAGAAGTTGTGAACTTGAGGTCCAAGTTCGTCGAGATCAGAATCGTGTTCGTCGACCAAAGCTTGAAGTTGGACTTAGAAAAATCTGGATTTATCCTGACTTTAGCTTGTTGAAGTATCTCAGTCTTCGTCGAACAGAGAACAAAGTTCATCGAGCTCAGTACAAAGAAATGTCTCAAGATCGTTGAGCTCAGAACGCCTTTCGTCGAGATGAGTTCGACGAACGTCGAACTCATTTTACTTAGTCTTGAAATCTTCTAAGTCTTGAGTCTCTGATGGTCTTGTTGATAGCTGGTCCATCTGAAGTTGACTCTAAGGACTTGGCCTAGACTCTAGGACACAAACTTGACCCTGGCTATACATGTTGGGTCACATCCTAAGCTAGTGAACATAGCCCAAATCAACTAGGGATCCAACAATACGGATGCGGTGGTTAGACTGATATAGGATCGCATGTTGGAGTCTCAAAGTCGGCAGGCGAAGTATTATAATTCATAGCACCGAATGGTGGAGTTTCAAGTGGGTGATAAGGTGTTTCTGAAGATTCGGCCGATGCATGGTGTGTCACAGGTGCGTGGTGTGAAAAAGCTCAGCCCAGGGTACGTTGGGCCTTATACTATACTGGAAAGGATTTGCCCATTGGCCTATCGGCTGGAGTTACCGCCAGAGCTAAAGAATCTAAATGACGTGTTCCATTTGTCGTCGCTTCGAGAGGAGCTGTTGCGGCCCGAACAATACTTCCGCACCATTGATGGTGTAGTGGCGACTGATAGGTCTGTGCGACTAGAGCCGGTGCAGATCGTAGACAATGAGACAAGAATTTTGCGCCGCAAAAGTGTTCCTTTGGTGAAGGTGCTATAGTCCAATCATGGGAAGGAGGACTATACATGGGAGCCGGTGGATTTGATGCAAAAATGCTACCCGAAATTATTTCCCCAAGGAAATTTTGTTTAAAAGAATATTTTATTTTCTTTATGCTTTTCTCCCCATAGCCTTAGCCTGATTTCGTGGACGAAATCTTTTATTTTGTTTATAGGATTTGTAACGTCCTGATTCGCACTAGGCCCCTCGTGCGCATTTTTGGGTCAGGAGAGTTGACTTGGGTTCAGGGGGAGTGCTGGCAACTGGGATGCACCTGTAAATAGGACGAGAAATCAGTCGAGAATAGGACACAGGTAGATACACGGGAGTGTCCCTACACTTGTGGGAGAGGCCAGTTTGCGAGTCGACGACTTGAGAATGTCTAGAGAGGGACACGGGTAGTGAAACGGGCGTATCACTACCCGTGTGAAGTGACACGGGTAGAGATACGGGCGTGTCCCTACCCGTGTGTGTGTCGAGTTTGTGTTTTTGCAGCTAAGTCTTTTGGCGTTGAGTGAGTGGAGCTCACTCAACGCGGCGTCGAGAAGACTCGATGCCTTCCCCGCTTAGACTTTGGCATCGAGAGGGATTCGACACCTTCTAGCTTAGTGTCGACACCTTCTGGTTTAGTGTCGACACCTTCTGGCTTTGTGTCGACACCTTCTGGTTTAGTGTCGACACCTTCTGGATTTGTGTCGACGCCTTCTGGCTTTGTGTTGACACCTCCAGGCTTTTTGTCGGCACCTTCTGGCTTAGTGTCGACACCTTCTGGCTTAGTGTCGACACCTTATGGCTTTGTGTCGACACCTCCTGGCTTTGTGTCGACACCTTCTAGCTTTGTGTCGACACCTTCTGGCTTAGTGTCAACACCTTCTGGCTTAGTGTCGACACCTTTTGGCTTAGTGTCGACACCTTCTGGTTTAGTGCCGACACCTTCTAGCTTTGTGTCGATACCTTCTGGCTTTGTGTCGGCACCTTCTGGCTTGGTGTCGACACCTTCTGGCTTGGTGTCGACACCTTCTGGCTTGGTGTCGACATATTCTGGCTTAGTGTCGACACCTTCTGGCTTAGTGTCGACACCTTCTGGCTTAGTGTCGACACCTTTTGGCTTTGTGCTTCTGGCTTTGTGTCGACACCTTCTGGCTTTGTGTCGACACCTTCTGTCTTAGTGTCAACACCTTCTGGCTTAGTGTCGACACCTTTTTTCTTAGTGTCGACGGACATGGGTGTGTCCCTACCCGTGTCACTTTTCATATATAAGGGTTGTGAAAACCCAAGCCGCTTCCACTCCTCATTCCAGCCATTTAGCTGAGACAAACTTCTATAGAGAGGGAAAATTGCTGGAGTAAGTCTTGGAGGAGAAGATCCGCTGCCTTCATGAAGGAGAAGATGCCGCCGAGAAGGGTCACAAGATCCATGGCCGGAAATAGTGGAAACATCGGAAATGAGGTGAGCTTCCTCCCCTCTCCCATGGGGCTAGATCTGTAGATATCCAGGTGAGATATTGACTCAAAAGAGTCTAGACTTGTGAGATGGTGATTTCTCTAGGATGAGGCCGATCTAGGGCTTGTGCTCTTGGTTAGTGGTGTCTTCAACCTCTCCAACCTTCAATGCGAAGATGGGGGATGGTTACGTGAAAAGTAAAGGCCTCATGAGGGTGAATAAGGGTGGAGGACTTTTTGGAGGTGATTTTGGAGGATCGACTTGAGGAGGAAGATGAGCCGACGTCGTTCATTCCGCTTCAAGATGTATGCAGAATCTGTGTTCTGCGCACAGCGATCTTCTTGGACATGTTTAGGTTGGATATGTCCAGATCTAGGCTTCCGACAAAACACAAAAGTTGAAGTCCTCGAAAATAGCTTTCCAACGAGTGGTTGCACGACTTTAGGCGAAGTGTGTAGCCCCAGGAAAGTCTGAATGAAGTTGAAGTCGGCAAATCCTGCATGCAGAAATTGTGTTCTGCACGCAGCGGATTTTGAAGACAATTTCAAATAGGATGCTCTCAAATCTTGTTGGAACCAGCTTTCTGATCCCTCCTAATGTTCGAAACAGGATGCAGCCCGCACGTACTCTCCCTGCGCTACCCTCCTGATGAGAGTCAGTGACCTGAAAACAGACCGAGGGGGCCCAGCTTGGAGGTCCCGCCTCTTACCCGGAAGAACTGAGTCTTCCCCTCCCTAGCCAGTGCTGAGCTAGGTGCCTGTGAGGACGATAGTGGGAAGGTTCAACAACCTTTTATCAGGCACCTTATCGGTCTATTTATAGGCCTCTGAATCTGCTCTGCAAATAACACTTCTGAATCTGCCTGAAATGACCAAAACACCCCGGACTGGGTTTGCTAACAGCCAAACTCCGTTGTTCTAGAGAGCTATGCGCAGACCTCCAGGGGTAAAAATGTAAAACTACCTGGGGCACAAAGGTAAAACCCCCCTTGTGGGTAAAAGGGTAAAGACATCTCTTTTTACATGTGACGAGTGGGGAAGGATCCGTCAAGCCTAGGGAGGTCTCGCCTGCTGAGCCATCTCGCGCACACCAGGAGGTCTCGCCCAGCGAGGTCTCACCTTAATTCATAGGCTGCCCCTTCCTCTCGCCTCCTACGTGTAGGCCTCCTCCCAACTCGCCAGTCCTCCTTCCTCGCTTGCTGGGTCACCACTCGCGAGCCCAAGGTTGTACACAATCCCCGCTCTTTTCGAGGTTGCCCTAACCTCGGAAATACAATCCAACCGTGGCTCGCGATGCCAGGATTCCTTTATGAGAATCTCTGGTGGGCCCCCCCCCCCTATATGGCCTATAAATATGAGAATAAAGCCTTCATTTGGAACTCTTTAGCCGTCATCTCTTCTTCTTTCGGAATGTCTCATAGTCAAAGTTTCCGCGAGCGCCTGGCGATTGTGCGAAGGAGGAACAAAGCCAACATGGATGCCCTTTTCCCAGATCTGGGGCGTACTCCCCCCTTAGCCTCTCCGCCCTCTCGCATAAAAAGGACGAAAGCCGCCCGCACCCCTCTTTCAGCGGGCGCAACCTCCTCTGCCCCTCCGATAGACAACCCATTCGCTTCTTCCGGGGAGAAGCAGGTAATCACATTATCCTTTCCCTTCTCTTGTCTCGCCTGCTGACTACGCTTTTTCAGGGAAGCCTTGCTGATTTGTCGGTGTCTGCCAATCCTCCCGACAATGCAAGCCAAGTTCCTCCGCGCACTGACTCGCCCAAGGCGGCCTCCCCACCCCCCTCGCGGAGAGAAAACCTCCCGGGAGTTGTGGGGAACCCTCGCATTCCCAGTAAGACCTCATCCCTTCTCGCCTCTCTATTGATTCGCCGTATTTTATCCGACTCGAGCGGGCTCATCCTTGCTTGTGATCACTCGCTATATCCGCATACATCCACTTTGATTCCGATACTGAAGAAGCTCCCGCGTCTCCCCCCCCCCCTCTTGTGGTGTAGGGATGTTTGTGAGATGGACGTGCCTACGCTAACGGCGGATTACCCATCACAGAACATAGAAAAAATAAGAGAGTGCTCCGACCAAAAGCGAACGAAAAGGGTTCGGTTGGCTCTCAAAAATACGGGACTCGATACAACGTCCTTAGGACCTACTCTCCAACAAGCACACAACTCGCGCCTAGCCGGACTCGATACCACGACCTTAGGACCTACCTCTCCAACTAGCACACGTCTCACCGCACCTACACAAGCATCTATTCTTTTCACAATAAGCCGTCAATCGCAGCAAAAATATATTTAGGAGCGGCGGTAAACGATAAGGAGGGATCAAGAACAAGTTAAGATTAACTCCCTTGTTAGCACCAAAGCGTGCCCCATCTTGGAGAACAAGTCAAGGCTAGGCCTAGTTTGTACTCCAGCGGATCTTCCAATCCGAAAAACAAGAGGGTCAATAACAACGTTCGATTCAGATTTGCAAGCGAAAAACACTTTAAAATCGCGGAAAAGACGGTCGAATAACCTCCACAAAAATCTCACAGCAAGAAGCACAACGATAGGGAAGAGATTACCCAACCAAGAAGAAGATCACACAATATTTGTGGGAGAATCACTCTCTCCATGGTTCCACCGGTTTCACACCGAAGGGGCTGCTTCCTTCTTCCACGGAGTCGCACCGAGAGAAGCCACGCCGGAGTCGCACCGAACGGGGATGGAGGAGGCAAGGCTAGGCTTCACACCCAAAGGGGAGGGGGGGCGGCTAGTGGAATCTCTCCATGGCCGAAATTCTCTAGGGGAGAGTTTAGGTTTTCTTCTTCCAATGCATAACTCATCATAATATCCTCCTTTAAATAGGAGTTACAAAAGAGATCCAACCATCCAAGATGGAGATGAAATCTCATCCATCCGGGCGGTTACATACACACCAAGGGTTTAATAGCACACCAACATAAAAATAAAAATAATACAAGCCAAATGTTTTAAGCAATTAAAATAAAACTAAGTAAAAGTATTAAGCAAGCTTTGCCCGCCGCGGACGGAGGTTGTATCGCAGCTTTCCGTTAGCGTCCGTGGCGTTGTCATGACGCCGCAAATCTTTAACTTGTTGCGCCGCAGCAACCGGGTCATCATCAGGAAGTGTTGGAGGGGCCGCAGCAACCGGGTCATCATCAGGAAGTGTTGGAGGGGCCGCGCCATCAATCCTCCCCCACTCAAAATCTCGCATCTCCGATGCGTGGGCTGATAGAAAGCGGCGGAGAAGCTCGACATCCAAACGTTGAAGCTCTGTCGCGAGTACCCATGAGTCGTCCGACGGTGGGCGGTCACGCCAACGGATGAGGAAGCGGTAGGTAGCACCGTCAGGAGTAGTAAGTGGCTCAGCAGCGAGTATCATATCTGGATGGAGAAACGTCTTGGGAAACCTGGGAAACATGTCAGCAGTAGGAATAAAAGAAGGCAACGTACCATCCGATGTTATACCTGCGGGGACCGGAGGAGAGAGATCATCCAAACTACCACTCCCCAACCCATTAGAAATTTCAGTGGAGGGAGAAGACGACAAAGAAACCAACTCTTGTGGAGGCGCAACAAACAACGTCAAATCCGAGACATTAAAAATAGGGGAAATACCCCATTCAGCAGGCAAATCCAATACGAAAGCGTTGTCACCTAGCTTCTTGATAATCCGAAAAGGACCGGCGCGTTTTGGAGCTAACTTTTTAACGGTGCCAGTTGGCATTCGATCGGGAACTAACCGTACTAAAACCAGATCGCCGACCTTAAAGTGTGACACCTTCCTATGTAGATTAGCGTGCGCTTGATAAGACTCATATTGAGCAGTCAAGGTAGCTCGTATACATGCATGTAAGTCGTGAATATGTTGGGCGAAGGATTGTGCAAACTGACTTGTTTTGTATGTGGGAGGTAAGGGGACCAAGTCAAGTGGCACAGGGGCCTTATACCCGTGGACAATTTCATTCGGAGACATACCCGTGGACCGATTTTTAGAATTATTGTAAGCCAGTTGTGCATGTGGAAGCAGTAAATCCCAAGTGCCTTTATGGTCGCTCACGAGACATCGAAGAAGATTTCCTAGGCTCCGATTGACTACTTCCGTCTGGCCATCAGTTTGTGGGTGATAAGCCGCGGAGAATAATAATTTTGTGCCCATAAGAACCCACAAGGTTTTCCCAAAGTAGCTAGTGAACTTGACGTCCCTATCTGAGACAATAGTCTTCGGAACGCCACGATGACTAACGACGTCTTTAAAATACAGTTTCGCAATATGAGAGGCGTCGTTGGTCTTACTACAGGGGAGGAAGTACGCCATCTTGGAGAACCTATCCACAACAACGAGTATAGAATCATGACGTCGCAGGGTGGGGGGAAGGCCTAATACAAAGTCCATGCTCACGTCTTCCCACGGGACGGACGGAATAGGTAGCGGAGTGTATAAACCTACATTGGACTTAGTACCTTTAGAAACTTGGCACGTACGGCAACTGCTCACAACTTTCCCAACCATCGCCTTTAGTTTAGGCCAAAAGAATTTCTCCTCTACGAGCGTTATCGTTTTGTCTCTGCCAAAGTGGCCACTCAAGCCACCACTATGTAACTCCCAAATGATGTGGAGTCGCAAAGAGGAGTGGGGGATACACAATTTTCCGTGTTTGAATAAGTATCCGTCTCTAAGTGAATAGGCCGTGATGGTCGTGGGAGAGCTATCCTGGGCAGATAAGTATGGCTCCTGAAAATCAGGGCATGTGGCGTATTCATCCTTTATGCGCTCGAAACCTACCACGTGGACTTGCATGGAGGAAAGTAAGAGGGTGAGGCGACTGAGTGCATCGGCAACTCGATTGTCGATCCCCTTAAGGTGCTTGAGAGTAAATGTGTATTCTTGCAAGAAGGATACCCATTTAGCGTGGCGCGGGCTGATTTTCTGCTGACCATTGATGAATCGCAACGCTTCATGATCAGAGAGGATCACGAACTCCTTATGAAGGAGGTAGTGCCTCCAATGATGCAAACATCTAATGACCGCATAAAACTCCCTATCGTAATTGGAATAATTTAATTTAGCACCCGCTAACTTCTCACTAAAATAACTAACCGGGTGACCCTCTTGACTCAAGACACCTCCAATCCCTACGCCAGATGCATCACAAGTAAGCTCGAAGACCTTGGTGAAGTCTGGGAGACGTAACACCGGTGCTTCGGTCATAAGCTCCTTAATACGATGGAATGCAAACGTGGCGGATTTGGACCATGTGAATTCTGCTTTCTTCATGCAGTCCGTAATGGGTGCCATAATGCTACTAAAATCACGTATGAAACGACGATAAAAGGTAGCTAACCCGTGGAAACTACGCACCTCACGAAGGGTAGTGGGCTCGGGCCAGTCTCTAATCACCTGAACCTTTCCTCGGTCAACACGAATTCCTTCAGAGCCAACTATATAACCTAAGAATTCAACCTCCGAAACATAAAACGTGCATTTCTTTAGATTTAGATATAAGGTTTCAGTCCTTAAGGTGGAGAGGACTACTTTGATGTGAGAGAGGTGTTCGGCGGGGGAGGTACTAAACACTAGGATGTCATCAAAATACACTACAACAAACTTCCCCATATATGGCCTAAAGATGTGCGTCATCATCCGGGAGAAGGTGCTGGGGGCATTGGATAGCCCAAAGGGCATCACAAGCCATTCATACAACCCGTCCTTAGACTTGAACGCCGTCTTCCACTCATCCCCCTCTCGGATCCTGATTTGGTGGTAACCACTCCGTAAGTCCAGTTTAGAGAAGATAGTGGCACCCGATAGGACATCCAAGAGATCATCTAGTCGCGGAATTGGAAACCTATATTTTATAGTAATTTTGTTGAGAGCTCGGCTATCAACACACATGCGCCAGGTGCCATCCTTCTTAGGGGCAAGAAGAGCGGGGACAGCACATGGGCTCATACTCGTCCTAATAAATCCCTTATTTAACAACTCCTCTATCTGGGTTTGTAACTCTATATGGGCAGTTGGATTAAGCCTATAGTGTGGTTGGTTGGGTAAGGACGATCCGGGGATAAGGTCTATTGCGTGTTGTATATCTCTAAGCGGTGGTAACGACGAAGGCAACTACTCCGGGTATACATCCCTAAACTCATCCAACAATACCCGTAGCTCTCGGGGTAAATCTTCCAACACGCCACCATCAGTTTTTTCACTCAGAAGTACAAGAGCGTACATTATTCCCCCAATGAAGGGATCTTTCACAAATTCCTTCCTACCAACTAAACTCAAGGCTTTCCTCTCAACTGGGATGGTGGTATCCTTAGCCAACACTACCGGCTCTTTTGGCACAGTCGGTCTCAAGGTGACGATCTTGCCATTGAATTTAAACTCATAAGTGTTGGCACGACCATAGTGCGTCACATCACGGTCGTATAGTCAAGGGCGGCCTAATAACACATGACAAACGTCCATTGGTAGGACGTCGCACCAAACCTCATCCGTGTAGGATTTGAAAGACAGGGGGACTAGGCATCGTTGGGTAACCTTAATAGTAACCTTACTAATCCAAGCGACCTGGTAGGGGGTCGGGTGCGGCTCGATGGTCAAGGACATACGCTTAACGGCATTCTCAAAAACGGCGTTTACGCAACTACCACCATCAATAACTAATTTGCAAAGTTTTTCTCCACTCTTAAAGATCAGGGAAAAGATGCTCGTCCTCTTCCAGTCATCTACAGGACGAGGAGTGGTCAAAATACAACGCATCACCATAAGGCGGTGGTCGTCCTCCAAGTCACTAGGGACTCCGTCAGGGTCGCTCTCCTCTTCGGCCTCATGGACATAGTCGTCAGGGTCGGTAGTGGACTCTAGTAAGGCTATGGCCTTCGTCTTGGTGGGGCATTCATAGGCATAGTGGCCTTGAACACCGCATGAGTAACAAGTGGTGTTAGCCTTGCTAACCTTTCCAACGGGGATACGCTCACTAGCGGGGTTCTTGGTATTTCTCGCGGTAATCACAACGGATTTCGACTCGGAGGATCTAAATCTTCCTTTATCAGGAAAAGTGGAAGAAGAGGCCCCAGCGGTGGACTTATTCTTCGCATTAGAATAACGGGAGTGAGCTGTAGATGCTAGGTTCTTTTCAATGTCCAAGGCGGCATTGAAAGTCGTATTCAAGTCCGTGTGACCATAACGCAAGAGTTTCCGCTAAATGTCGGGGTGAAGTCCCTTTCGAAATCTAGATAAAGTTACTTCGGGGATCTCTCGAAGGTCACATCGTACCATACGGTCCTTAAGTTCTCCCATATATTCAGCAACAGACATTGAGCCTTGCCGAAGGGTGGCAAGCTCATCGAACATTTGCGTCCGATGGTACGCGGGAACGTACTGATCGGTTAGCAGGTTCTTCATAACAGCCCATCCAATGAGTGGGACCCCGTGCCCAGCTCCTAACCTACGTTCTTCATTCAGCCAATAGGTTTTGGCACATCCCATTAATTTCATCCTGGCAACTTGAACCTTTTGGGGGTCCGTGAGGTTGTGCCATTCGAAATAGCACTCCATGTCTATAGCCCAATGGAGGAAGATCTGGGGATCTCCCATGCCATCATAGGTGGGGGCATTTATCTTGATAGCCCTCGTGATATCAAAGCCTCGCTCGGGGCGGGGTTCTCGAGGGGGCATACGGGGAGAGTTTCCCTCAGAATCCGAATCAAAGTTCGGTTGGTGCCGGTTGGGCTGCCCAGCATTAACGGGAGGTGGGGGTGGCCTTGCTTGATTTTGTAGGATCTGGGCTAAGGCGTTCCTAAGCTCTGTCATTTCGGCACGAAGACCTGCTATAGCCTCGGTGTTGGGATCACCATGCTCGTTCGCAGCCATCCTAGACGTAGACGGGGTTGCGTACTCCGTTCCTAGCCTAGTGCGCATTCAGGTTTGGGAGGCCCCGGGCAAGATGAATTTTCCTAGGACTGAAGCTATATTGAAAATAAGATATTTTTATATACTCCCGATGAGAATAACACGTAGATCATTAAAAAAATTTTTCTTTGAAATTTTGCTGAAAAATAAAGATTTCAGCCCGCTATTTGCAGACCACAGAAAATTTTTTTTTTGAGTTCTAACGATCGGATCTCTAACAAGGAACGCAGAGAGGATGTTTGCAACGTGAAAGTTGAAACGACCGCCTCTGATACCAAATTGGTGTAGGGATGTTTGTGAGATGGACGTGCCTACGCTAACGGCGGATTACCCATCACAGAACATAGAAAAAATAAGAGAGTGCTCCGACCAAAAGCGAACGAAAAGGGGTCGGTTGGCTCTCAAAAATACGGGACTCGATACAACGTCCTTAGGACCTACTCTCCAACAAGCACACAACTCGCGCCTAGCCGGACTCGATACCACGACCTTAGGACCTACCTCTCCAACTAGCACACGTCTCACCGCACCTACACAAGCATCTATTCTTTTCACAATAAGCCGTCAATCGCAGCAAAAATATATTTAGGAGCGGCGGTAAACGATAAGGAGGGATCAAAAACAAGTTGAGATTAACTCCCTTGTTAGCACCAAAGCGTGCCCCATCTTGGAGAACAAGTCAAGGCTAGGCCTAGTTTGTACTCCAGCGGATCTTCCAATCCGAAAAACAAGAGGGTCAATAACAACGTTCGATTCAGATTTGCAAGCGAAAAACACTTTAAAATCGCGGAAAAGACGGTCGAATAACCTCCACAAAAATCTCACAGCAAGAAGCACAACGATAGGGAAGAGATTACCCAACCAAGAAGAAGATCACACAATATTTGTGGGAGAATCACTCTCTCCACGGTTCCACCGGTTTCACACCGAAGGGGCTGCTTCCTTCTTCCACGGAGTCGCACCGAGAGAAGCCACGCCGGAGTCGCACCGAACGGGGATGGAGGAGGCAAGGCTAGGCTTCACACCCAAAGGGGAGGGGGGGCGGCTAGTGGAATCTCTCCATGGCCGAAATTCTCTAGGGGAGAGTTTAGGTTTTCTTCTTCCAATGCATAACTCATCATAATATCCTCCTTTAAATAGGAGTTACAAAAGAGATCCAACCATCCAAGATGGAGATGAAATCTCATCCATCCGGGCGGTTACATACACACCAAGGGTTTAATAGCACACCAACATAAAAATAAAAATAATACAAGCCAAATGTTTTAAGCAATTAAAATAAAACTAAGTAAAAGTATTAAGCAAGCTTTGCCCGCCGCGGACGGAGGTTGTATCGCAGCTTTCCGTTAGCGTCCGTAGCGTTGTCATGACGCCGCAAATCTTTAACTTGTTGCGCCGCAGCAACCGGGTCATCATCAGGAAGTGTTGGAGGGGCCGCAGCAACCGGGTCATCATCAGGAAGTGTTGGAGGGGCCGCGCCATCATCTCGCCTCTTCCTCATCCGGGCGAGATCGAGGACTACCTGGGTGATCCCATGTAACGCCCCCGGTTTTTCTGTGTTTTGTTTGATTTTGGATTGGCGTTACGATGACGCATTTTCCGGCCCTTCGCCGTTGTAGAGCGCGGTCCTAGCTCTGTAGGTTCCTTGTGTAGCCTGGTTGTAGCCAGTTGGCAAGTTTCCCCAGCTAGCCGGAGTCTGTTTTGGTGACTCGGTTGGGCCTCTTAGGGAAATGCTTGCGTTTTGGCTTCGGGAGGTGTTAGCCCGAGTTTTCGATCGTCGGATGTTGTTTTCGACCTCGCCGTTATTTTCGTGGCTTGGTTGTTTAGCTACGGTGCGAGTTTTGGTCGAAATCCGAGATCATTTGCCTTCGCGTCGTTTCGGCGTTGTTTTGTTAGCTGCATGTTTGTAATGTTTGCTGTGCAGTGTGTGGCCGTTGTGGCTGAGCTTGTAGGTAGGTGTCTTGTTTCTTGTTTGCTAGGTGTTAGCAGGTTTCTTTTCTGTGGAAGTTTGGGTGACACGGCCTGGGTCACGCCCGTGACCCAGGGCGTGTCCTGCTTGGGTAGAGCTCCCGTTTCTCCGGTCGAACAATTTTTGGTCGACAGGGTTTTTTTTGTTGGAACACGGCCGTGACACGGGCGTGTCACGGGCGTGTCCTCCTTCGATTCGTCGAGCTGCGCTCGATGGTCGTCAGGTGGTGTTTGGTGAGAACACGGCCCTGTTACGGGCGTGTCGAGTCGAACACGGGCGTGACATGGGGGCGTGTCTCTCTGTTCGACGGTCGGCGCTCCACGATCGTCGGGCGGTGTTCGAGTTGGTACACGGCCTGTGACACGGGCGTGTCACAGGGCGTGTCCCCTGCATCGTCGAGCGGAGATCGACTTTCGTCGAGTGGGTAGGTGCGTGAGTACACGCCCCGTGACACGGGCGTGTCGGGCCGTGTTACGGGCGTGTCTGGGCGGCGTGTCCCGTGTTTTCGTCGAGTAGAGATCGACGTTCGTCGAGTGTGTGAGTACACGCCCCGTGACACGGGCGTGTCGGGCCGTGTCACGGGCGTGTCTTGGGCGTGTTCCGTACTTTTTTCCTGAAATCGTCTTTTGTTGCCGTGAACTGTTTTTCCTCCTCATTTTTCATCATTCCCGAGTCTGGAGAGCTTCCAGCGGAAGGGTTTCGAGAGGAGGCGGTGGTTGTTTTGGCCGGCGATTTCGGGAAGGTTAAAGCCCGTTTTTCTCGTGTGATAGCGGATTCGGTTTGCTCTCGGCTAGATCTTCCCTTCCATGTAAGTTTTTCTTGATTTAGGGTTCGATTCCAGGAATTTCTAATTTACTGATTTCTTTCTTCCCTCAAGTTTCAGCTTTGGTCTTCTAGGTGGCCGATCTTGCCGCCGGAGCCAAGCCGTGGTGCGGCTGTTGTTTGTTTTTTCCGGAGAGGTAGAGGCAAGTGGCCCTTGCCCTTGCCAAATTTATTTCTAACCCTTGATCTTTTTATTTCTTCTGCAAAGCTCTGTTCTCTTTGTCCTTTTTCCTCCCTAGGGCAGCAGGTTAAGTTATTTTCATCAAGCTTTTAATCAAGTGCTGATTCTTCATTTCTGTTTCTGGAATTTTTATCATGTTCTCTTTTGTCGGAAGTTTGGTGTTCAGTGGGTAGCTAGAGTTAGGGTGAGGCTGCGGTAGAGGTGGTTCAGGTTTGGTTGCGATAGTCCCGAGTAGTTAGGATGGAACGGAGGGTTGGGATTAGATTGACAACTCTCTGCTTGCTCGCAATGAGAGAGCTTAGGCTGCGATTTTTAACGAGACTTACGTTTACCCTAAGTGGAAAGCGCTGACAGCGTCGAGTGAGCCGAGCTCACTCAACGCCGTCACCCAGCATAGGACTTGTGGCTAGTATTGTTAGGCGTCAGGTGAGTGGAGTTTACTCAACGCTGCGTCGAGTGGGCTCGACATTTCTGTCTTGAGTTTTTGTGTACCTTAGGACTGTTAGTGTGACTTTACCCTTCCTTTAAGGGGTGGTATTGGGTGTTCGGCAAATTTTTGCTTGCCGACTCTTGGGTTGTGGCAGGTGGTGCATGTTTAGTGGCCTCTAAGAGGGGTGGATTTTGATGTGGAGAGCTGTGGCCACGACCTGTTTGCCCTGGTTTGGGTTGGTGTGGGACCCTAAAGCTGCCACTGGCGACCCCTTAGCCCTTTTTGGATCTGATTCTGGTTATGAATTCAGATCCATGTTTTTTTGACCACTGCCACTTACCCACGTATTAGGAATGTTAGACTCTTTCGTTGAGCATGTTGCTTTTATTGCTCGCACCTGGTGTGCTTTGCTGTGCTTAGACAGTGCTCTTTTCTTACTGTCATGCTCTTTCTTTTGCTTATAGCAGCTTGTTGTCGGGTTGGTAAACCCTTCTTTTTGCTCTTAACTCTAATGCTTTATTTACTCTTTTGATTATTTCCTTGCTGAGGTGTTCTTTTTCTTGAATGCCTCAGGTCCAGGTTGTAGCCGGTTCAGCGGCTAGTTCTTTTGGAAGGGCTGGCTTGTGGCCTCTTGGGTAGCCGAGACAGCTGATCCCGATTTTGTGAGGTAGTTCTTTACTTTTCTGTATAGACATACATACTCACCAGTGGGTTCGTGTCAGGTTGTTGGCGCCCACTGGTGGCTTCTTGCGATGCTGGATATGAACTTAAACTGCTGTTTTTGCCTTTTAGTGGTTGTTTACTTGCTTCTGGGATGGATTTTTGCTAGGTTGCATGTTAGATATTTTTAAACCCTAAAAGCATTATTATATGAATATCATGCATAGCATAATTATAAAACAAAGACACTACATTTCCTTAGCGTAAAAAGATTATCTTTTTATATCTATTATATTCACATTAGAGTTGTGCATACCATGAGTTGTCCCTCGGGGACACTTATGCTCACTAGGGTGTCAACTTAATTGAACCAAACTATTTTCTGCTGCGTATACTTATACTTTTAATTGTGGACTAGCTGATCCACCGTGCCGAGGGATACGGCCAATCAACATAACTGCTTTCTTTCATAATTAATCAACGATTTTCCTTAAAACTAAGATTTGGAGTTTTGCCTGAGCGCGTGCAGTTATCCCCTGCACGGCGTGGCATCATGGCACGTGTTTTCTCTTGCTCTGATACGATTTTATCGATGAGAAAATGCGGGTTGTGACAGTTGGTATCAGAGGGAGGTTGCTTGACAAATGGTCGGGCAACCTTTCCCCTTGTTTGCATTAGTGGTTAGCGTCATACCATACACACACCGATATGTCATCAGCACGTCTTGGCTAAAGCACGAACACTACACTCATAAGCATAAAGAAGTATACGGGGCATATTATGTAGTATGGGATGCATAATATGTGTTTGTATATGGATCCACCATAGGAGGCAACATGTGAGGGTTATGTAGTATGGGATGCATAACCTCACCACATGAATGCGGCTAGCACGTTTTCTTTTTTCGTTGCATGGGAATGTTATGTAGTATGGGATGCATAACATTTTCATGTGTACGCCGCCCATGGCATGCATTAAGGCCTTTTTTTTTAGAATGCATAGCACATCATGCATAGCATAACATTTCATAAGCACAACGTGTTAAGCTAAAGATTTGCAGGATGACATATGTACACACATGATTTTGAGTCAAAAAATAATACAAATACATGCATTCATGGTTTAGGCACATGAGTTAGTATGATGGTGGTGAACCATCTTAGGTTAAGCATAACATCATCATGATAAAACAACTCCCAGAGCAAGTTTTGCAGTTGAAGTTCATATTTAAGTGTGTTGGTCTGTACCGGGTAATTTTGTTCTAGCTGTTGGGCTAAGTTTCGTCTAAAGCTTGTGCGATTATAGGATGGCGAGACGTCCTGCAACGAGGTCGACCCCCCAATCCGAGGGTGAGACGTCGGGAGCGCAGAGCGAGGCGTTGGTAGAAAACCTGCGGCAGAGTAATGAGACCCTATCGAGGCAGGTGGTGGCTATGCAGGCTCAGATTCAGTCCCTAGTGGCAGTGGTGGCGGGACAGGCCCCGAGAGTTCCGGACCCCGCTGAGGGGGTAGCTGTTCCTGCCCCTCCTGCTCCTCCCGTGCCTTTGGTTGTGGTGCCCCCGGAGATGGCGTTTATATCCCAGTTTCAGCGACTGAGACCCCCTACTTATGATGGGCAGGCAGATTTCATGATTTTGGATGACTGGCTGATTACTATTGAGGAGATGTTCTCCTATTCGGGGATTACGGATGATCAGAGAGTGATGCTCGCTGCCTACCAGCTCAAGGGCTTGGCAAAGAATTGGTGGTTGAGGGAGAAAGAGAGCTTGGTGGCAGGATGCTCTTGGGAGTCATTTAAAGGGATGCTGTTGAGTAAGTTTTTGCCTTCAGTCGAAAGGGACCGGCTGATGAATGACTTTCTCCATTTGAAGCAGAGGAAACTCACGGTCAGTGAGTATGAGATTGAGTTTAGTAAGTTGAGCCGGTTTGCTCCTGGTCTGGTGAGTGTTGAAGCAGACCGAGTTAAGCGATTTCTGGGTGGACTGAGAAGTGACATTCAGCAGTTAGCGAATGCCTACGGCGCAGTCAGTTATGCCAGCGTGGTCGAAGCTGCCTTGAGGGTTGAGGCCATTGAGAATGCCAAGAATAGAGGTCAGCAGTTGTGGAAGGATAAGCGAAAGTCCGGTGGAGGGAAGAGCCCTCAGGAACCCGATGCAGTCTCGAGAAAGAGGAGCAAAGAGGTTTGTAGTTTCTGTGGCCGACCAGGCCACCCCTTTGAGAAGTGTTTCAAAAGGTTTGGAGCGCAGAAGAAGGAACAGGTACATGCAATTCAGGGTGCTCCCAGAGGAGACTTGGTGTGTGCCTTGTGTGGGAGGAAGGGGCATGAGGCTGCCCGTTGCTGGTCGAGAGATAAAGTCTGTTTTCAGTGTGGGCAGAAGGGCCATCTCAAGACAAAGTGCCCACAGTCCCAGCCTATTCTGCAGCCGGTACCCCTCCAGGCTTTGCCACCGCCCCAGCAATTGGATAGAGGAAAGGGGAAGCTGAATGTGCTTTCGGCAGACGAAGCGCAGACTTCGACCCAGGTTATCTCAGGTTTGATTTCTCCTCAGTCGTTTCGTTATGCTCCCTTTGTGGTTGTAGTTTTCGTTTTAGCGTTTGTTTCCTTAGATGCTTGCGCTATTTGTAGGACGATTTAAGGTAAAGAACCGCTGGGCGCGCGTTCTCTTCGATTCAGGCGCTACCCACTCGTTTGTGGCTAGAGCCTTCGTGGAGCGGTTCAGTTTGGGCCTAGATCGTGTTGGTGGTGCCTTTTGCGTTAAGTTCCCCTCCGGTGACTCTGTGGTTACGGACCTGGGTGTCCGTGATTGTCCGATTTTGTTGGGGGATTTTCTAGCCAAGGCAGATCTGAAGGTGATTGACCTGGAGGACTTTGATGTTATCTTGGGCATGGACTGGTTGTCAAGGTACGATGCTGTGATCCAGTGCAAGGGTAAGCGCTTGGACTTCGTCAAGGACAACGGTCAGCCAGGGAGTGTTTATGGCTATTCTCTCCAGGAGTCTCCAGTCATTTCTGCGGTGCGTGCTCGGAAGTTGCTTGATTCTGGTTGTTCTGCCTGTGTGGTCTCTCTGATAGGGGTTGTTGTTAGAGTGCCGTGTTTGCAAGAGATCCCTGTGGTGTGTGACTTCTCCGATGTGTTTCCTGATGATCTTCCCGGTCTTCCACCCGATCGAGATGTCGAGTTTGCTATAGATTTGGAGCCAGGCACGCGTCCTATTGCCAAGGCGCCGTACCGGATGGCCCCGCGAGAGCTGGAAGAGTTGCAAATTCAGCTGGATGAGATGTTGGCAAAAGGGTTCATTAGGCCGAGTTCTTCTCCATGGGGTGCACCAGTGCTGTTCGTTAAAAAGAAGGATGGGTCGATGAGGCTATGCATCGACTATAGAGAACTGAACAAGGTTACTATTAAGAACAGGTACCCTTTGCCCCGGATTGACGATCTGTTTGACCAACTGCGTGGTAGTGCCGTGTTTTCCAAGATAGATCTTCGATCGGGCTATCACCAGTTGAGGATTCGGGAGTCAGATGTTCCGCGGACGGCGTTCCGCTCTCGTCATGGGCATTTTGAGTTTTTAGTTATGTCATTTGGTTTGACTAATGCGCCCTCAGCTTTTATGGATCTGATGAACAGAGTTTTCAAGGATTTTCTGGATAAGTTTGTGATTGTCTTTATAGATGACGTTTTGGTATATTCTAAGAATGCAGAGGAGCATGATCGGCATTTGCGTCTGGTCTTGGCGACTCTGAGAGACCATAAGCTTTACGCCAAGCTGAACAAGTGCGAATTTTGGTTGCCTCAAGTTTCTTTTCTCGGCCACGTGGTGAATAAGGAGGGAATATCGGTGGACCCAGAAAAGATCGCTGCTGTTATGGAGTGGGCGAGGCCTGTTACTCCCAAAGAGATCAGAAGTTTCTTGGGCTTGGCTGGATATTATAGGAGATTCGTAGAGGGATTCTCTACTTTGTCTGCGCCATTGACCAGGTTGACGCAGAAGAATGCAGCCTTCATATGGGATAGCAAGTGTGAGGAGGCTTTTGAGGAATTAAAAAGAAGGTTATGTTCAGCTCCAGTTTTGTCTTTGCCTACTGAGGATAGTGAGTATGATATATTTGCGGATGCGTCGCACGTCGGACTGGGCTGCGTTTTGATGCAGGGCGGGAAGGTGATTGCGTACGGGTCGAGGCAGCTAAAGACTCATGAGAGGAATTACCCTACGCATGACCTGGAGTTTGCAGCTGTGATCTATGCATTGAAATTGTGGAGGCATTTGCTGTATGGCGCACAGTGCAAGATTTTCACGGATCATAAGAGTTTGAAGTATGTCTTCACTCAGAAAGAGTTGAATCTGCGCCAGCAGCGGTGGTTGGAGTACGTGGCCGACTATGATGTTGAAATCCAGTATCATCCGGGTAAGGCGAATGTGGTGGCCGATGCCCTAAGTCGGAAGTCAGGAAAGATTTTCAATCTCTCCGCCGATCGTCTTGTGGAAGAGTTTCTTTTGATGGACATTTCTGTGGGAAGCTACGATTCGCAGAGTAGCTTGGCAGTGGCAGAACCTTCGTGGATTGCGCTTACGCGACTGCATCAGAAAGATGATCCCGATCTTTTGCATTTGTACCTTCGAGCTGAAAGAGGTGAACTACCAGATTTCTCTATAGATGATGCGGGTACCTTGAAGTTTCGTGGTAGGTTTTGCATTCCCGCAGTTGGGGATATCCGGGATATGGTGTGCAGGGAAGCCCACGGATCTAGTGTTGCCTACCATCCAGGGTCTACCAAAATGTACCATGATTTAAAGCAGATCGCGTGGTGGTATGGGATGAAGAAGGACGTAGCCAGATTTGTTTCTGAGTGCTTCACTTGCAGGCGTGTGAAGGCCGACCATGGGAGGCCTGGTGGCAAGCTAACTCCCTTAGAGATTCCGATGTGGAAGTGGGAGAGTATCTCGATGGATTTCATTACAGGCTTACCGAGATCTCCTAAAGGGCATGATTCAGTTTGGGTGATCGTAGACAGATTGACGAAGAGTGCTCACTTCGTACCATTTAAGATCGATTATCCGATGAGGAAGATAGCCGAGCTGTATTTGGATGAGGTTATTAGATTGCATGGTGTACCCGTGAGTATCATATCAGATCGAGACTCCAGGTTTACGTCTCGTTTTTGGAAGAGCCTTCAAGAAGGGTTGGGTACAGATTTGAGATATTCCACAGCCTATCATCCCCAGACCAATGGTCAGACGGAGCGAGTAAATCAGATCGTGGAAGATATGATCCGATGCTATGTTCTGGAGCACGGAGGAGCGTGGGATGAGCGCTTGCGTCTTATGGAATTTGCGTATAACAACAGTTATCAAGAAAGCTTGCAAATGGCTCCTTTTGAAGCTTTGTATGGGAGGCGCTGCAGGACTCCCTTGTTTTGGGCTGAGGTTGGCGAGAGACCTTTGTTGGGTCCAGAAGCTCTCGAGGAGATGGAAACTGCTATGAAGCTTATTCGGGAAAAGCTTCGGATAGCCCAGGAGAGATATGAGAAAAATGCCAATCGGCGTAGATCAGATTTGGAATTTTTGGTGGGGGACTCAGTGTTCTTAAAGGTCTCCCCGTTGATTGGAGTCAAGCGTTTTGGAAAGATCAGGAAGTTGGACCCGAGGTTCGTGGGGCCGTTTCCGATTGTTGAGCGGATTGGGATATCAGCTTATAGGCTGGCGTTGCCCGCAAATTTCCCTGGCGTGCATAATGTCTTCCACGTCAGCCAGCTGCGGAAATGTGTATTGAATGACAGGCAGGTTTTGGATTCTGTGCCTCAGTTGGAGCCGAATCTTTCTTATGTGGAGGTGCCTGTCCGCATTCTGGATTCTCAGGTTCGTGCGCTGCGGAAGAAATCTATTCCGATGGTTAAAGTTTTATGGAGGAATCAGGATGTAGAAAGCGCGACTTGGGAGTTGGAGTCGGATATGAGGGAGGCTCACCCTCATCTGTTTCCCTGAGCTTGTGCCTGGTATGTTTTGTTTTATTTATGATTATATAGTCCTTTCCTGGCTCTTTCTCTCTCCTTCTTCTTAGGAGTGTTGTGAGTAAAGTTTCGAGGCGAAACTTTCTTTTAGGGGGAGTGGCTGTAACGCCCCCGGTTTTTCTGTGTTTTGTTTGATTTTGGATTGGCGTTACGATGACGCATTTTCCGGCCCTTCGCCGTTGTAGAGCGCGGTCCTAGCTCTGTAGGTTCCTTGTGTAGCCTGGTTGTAGCCAGTTGGCAAGTTTCCCCAGCTAGCCGGAGTCTGTTTTGGTGACTCGGTTGGGCCTCTTAGGGAAATGCTTGCGTTTTGGCTTCGGGAGGTGTTAGCCCGAGTTTTCGATCGTCGGATGTTGTTTTCGACCTCGCCGTTGTTTTCGTGGCTTGGTTGTTTAGCTACGGTGCGAGTTTTGGTCGAAATCCGAGATCGTTTGCCTTCGCGTCGTTTCGGCGTTGTTTTGTTAGCTGCATGTTTGTAATGTTTGCTGTGCAGTGTGTGGCCGTTGTGGCTGAGCTTGTAGGCAGGTGTCTTGTTTCTTGTTTGCTAGGTGTTAGCAGGTTTCTTTTCTGTGGAAGTTTGGGTGACACGGCCTGGGTCTCGCCCGTGACCCAGGGCGTGTCCTGCTTGGGTAGAGCTCCCGTTTCTCCGGTCGACGAATTTTTGGTCGACAGGGTTTTTTTTGTTGGAACACGGCCGTGACACGGGCGTGTCACGGGCGTGTCCTCCTTCGATTCGTCGAGCTGCGCTCGATGGTCGTCAGGTGGTGTTTGGTGAGAACACGGCCCTGTCACGGGCGTGTTGAGTCGAACACGGGCGTGACATGGGGGCGTGTCTCTCTGTTCGACGGTCGGCGCTCCACGATCGTCGGGCGGTGTTCGAGTTGGTACACGGCCTGTGACACGGGCGTGTCACAGGGCGTGTCCCCTGCGTCGTCGAGCGGAGATCGACTTTCGTCGAGTGGGTAGGTGCGTGAGTACACGCCCCGTGACACGGGCGTGTCGGGCCGTGTCACGGGCGTGTCTAGGGGGCGTGTCCCGTGTTTTCGTCGAGTAGAGATCGACGTTCGTCGAGTGTGTGAGTACACGCCCCGTGACACGGGCGTGTCGGGCCGTGTCACGGGCGTGTCTTGGGCGTGTTCCGTACTTTTTTCCTGAAATCGTCTTTTGTTGCCGTGAACTGTTTTTCCTCCTCATTTTTCATCGTTCCCGAGTCTGGAGAGCTTCCAGCGGAAGGGTTTCGAGAGGAGGCGGTGGTTGTTTTGGCCGGCGATTTCGGGAAGGTTAGAGCCCGTTTTTCTCGTGTGATAGCGGATTCGGTTTGCTCTCGGCTAGATCTTCCCTTCCATGTAAGTTTTTCTTGATTTAGGGTTCGATTCCAGGAATTTCTAATTTACTGATTTCTTTCTTCCCTCAAGTTTCAGCTTTGGTCTTCTAGGTGGCCGATCTTGCCGCCGGAGCCAAGCCGTGGTGCGGCTGTTGTTTGTTTTTCCGGAGAGGTAGAGGCAAGTGGCCCTTGCCCTTGCCAAATTTATTTCTAACCCTTGATCTTTTTATTTCTTCTGCAAAGCTCTGTTCTCTTTGTCCTTTTTCCTCCCTAGGGCAGCAGGTTAAGTTATTTTCATCAAGCTTTTAATCAAGTGCTGATTCTTCATTTCTGTTTCTGGAATTTTTATCATGTTCTCTTTTGTCGGAAGTTTGGTGTTCAGTGGGTAGCTAGAGTTAGGGTGAGGCTGCGGTAGAGGTGGTTCAGGTTTGGTTGCGATAGTCCCGAGTAGTTAGGACGGAACGGAGGGTTGGGATTAGATTGCCAACTCTCTGCTTGCTCGCAATGAGAGAGCTTAGGCTGCGATTTTTAACGAGACTTACGTTTACCCTAAGTGGAAAGCGCTGACAGCGTCGAGTGAGCCGAGCTCACTCAACGCCGTCACCCAGCATAGGACTTGTGGCTAGTATTGTTAGGCGTCAGGTGAGTGGAGTTTACTCAACGCTGCGTCGAGTGGGCTCGACATTTCTGTCTTGAGTTTTTGTGTACCTTAGGACTGTTAGTGTGACTTTACCCTTCCTTTAGGGGGTGGTATTGGGTGTTCGGCAAATTTTTGCTTGCCGACTCTTGGGTTGTGGCAGGTGGTGCATGTTTAGTGGCCTCTAAGAGGGGTGGATTTTGATGTGGAGAGCTGTGGCCACGACCTGTTTGCCCTGGTTTGGGTTGGTGTGGGACCCTAAAGCTGCCACTGGCGACCCCTTAGCCCTTTTTGGATCTGATTCTGGTTATGAATTCAGATCCATGTTTTTTTGACCACTGCCACTTACCCACGTATTAGGAATGTTAGACTCTTTCGTTGAGCATGTTGCTTTTATTGCTCGCACCTGGTGTGCTTTGCTGTGCTTAGACAGTGCTCTTTTCTTACTGTCATGCTCTTTCTTTTGCTTATAGCAGCTTGTTGTCGGGTTGGTAAACCCTTCTTTTTGCTCTTAACTCTAATGCTTTATTTACTCTTTTGATTATTTCCTTGCTGAGGTGTTCTTTTTCTTGAATGCCTCAGGTCCAGGTTGTAGCCGGTTCAGCGGCTAGTTCTTTTGGAAGGGCTGGCTTGTGGCCTCTTGGGTAGCCGAGACAGCTGATCCCGATTTTGTGAGGTAGTTCTTTACTTTTCTGTATAGACATACATACTCACCAGTGTGTTCGTGTCAGGTTGTTGGCGCCCACTGGTGGCTTCTTGCGATGCTGGATATGAACTTAAACTGCTGTTTTTGCCTTTTAGTGGTTGTTTACTTGCTTCTGGGATGGATTTTTGCTAGGTTGCATGTTAGATATTTTTAAACCCTAAAAGCATTATTATATGAATATCATGCATAGCATAATTATAAAACAAAGACACTACATTTCCTTAGCGTAAAAAGATTATCTTTTTATATTTATTATATTCACATTAGAGTTGTGCATACCATGAGTTGTCCCTCGGGGACACTTATGCTCACTAGGGTGTCAACTTAATTGAACCAAACTATTTTCTGCTCCGTATACTTATACTTTTAATTGTGGACTAGCTGATCCACCGTGCCGAGGGATACGGCCAATCAACATAACTGCTTTCTTTCATAATTAATCAACGATTTTCCTTAAAACTAAGATTTGGAGTTTTGCCTGAGCGCGTGCAGTTATCCCCTGCACGGCGTGGCATCATGGCACGTGTTTTCTCTTGCTCTGATACGATTTTATCGATGAGAAAATGCGGGTTGTGACATCCCATGGACCCCCTGGAACTGAAGCGGAGGACTGCCAGGATGTTTCGTAAATATACGCACATAATCCGCGAGATGGAGCTCGAGAAGCAAGCCTCCGACCGGCGCATGGAGTGGATTGAAGCAGATTATCACCGCCTTTCCACCAGGGTGGAAGCGGACGGGGTGCTAGACGGGACCGACCCCCAGGCCATCTTAAACGAGACGGACGAACATCTCCGTCTCGTGCGCTACGGCGTGATCGCTGCTCGCGCATTTCATCTTCCTGGCCGCCCTCCATGCGCGGGACGTAAAGATGGTCGCAGGCAGTGGGTGCGGAACTAAACTGTCGCAGTCCCGTCTCGCCTTCTCTGGATCTTGTTTCATCAATTTCGCTGTCTGATTAGTGATATGTTGTATAAACTTATTTGGGCGAGATGTTCCCTTCTGCGGGACGATTTATTTTAAACTCTTGGTAATGCACTGGTCATATCACGTCGTCTTTTCATTATTGTCATGATTAGATATTATTTTATTAGTCCTGTAATGATGGCTTGCCTCGAAAAGGTTTCTGCGGCGCCCCCGCCTCTTGAGTTCTAGAGAGAGAGTGAGATGGGGAGAGTGAGATAGGAGAGAGAGAGAGAGAGAGAAAACAAAGCGTCGGGGTGTCCTCTCATTTCCTGCCGCCTGACTTTCCCGCCTTTTTCCCTATCCCTTATAAATATCTCCAACCCCGGCCCCTCTTATTATTCTAAGCCGTTCCTTTGATCCCGGTTCCCGTCTCCCCTTCGCCATCTTGCGTCTCTCTCTGAACCGTCCTCTCTCAGTTTTGTTGCTTTCTCGCCAGTTATGGGAAAGAAGAAGATTGAAGAGGGCGAGGGGCGCAGCTGTTGCGGGAAGCGCTTCATGGATCACGACATCCCTCTCGGCAGGCTGCCAGAGGAATACCACCCTCGTTTCGCCAGCGAGTATCTCTCTGACAGCTATCTGTCTCGCCCGCCCAAGGTTGGCGAGTGCATCAACACCTTCTACCCCAATGAGTTAGCTTTTCCCGTCTCGCACTTAGAGGCGGGGTTGCGGCTTCCCCTCTGGCCGGAGGTCAAGCTAGTGCTGAAGTACTTTGGGGTCGTCCCGGCCCAGTTCAACCCCAACGCCATCTCCATGCTGATCGCTTTCGCCTGCTACCTGCGGCGAGAGCGTATCGAGTTTAGTCTAACTGCCTTCCGCAAGTTGTTTGTCTACCACGCCAAGGACGATGGCATCTCTTACTTCGCAGGCCAAGGCCTTAAAGTGTGTGAGACGCCGAACAAGAACCACCACTGGCTGACGCGGTTCGTCTTCATCCGCGGGGATCTGGGAGGTATCCCTCTCGCCCCCGTATCACCTGCCGAATGCTATTATGACACCCCCAAGGTGGGGGGTGCCGAGAAAGACCTCTGCGATTTCTTCGCGGGGAAGAATTTTGAAGTCCAATACCTTCGGCGAGACCTCGACTCGCTCCCCGCCGTCTTCCCTGGCGAAGGTACGCTTCCATTTTCTTCTTTATCCTTGTAAATTCTTACTCCCTGCTGACTGTCCCTTTATCTAGGAGAGAGGACCGTCCCCGTCCATCCCCCTTACCAAAGTAATCGAACTCTCGCTTTGGCGAGTATGGCGGCAGAGGCTGCGAAAGACGCGTTGACACCTGCCACCAAGAAGAGGCCCGCGGGCGAGGGTACTTCTCGCCTCAGCCCCAAGAAGAAGAAAACGTATGTGTCCTTCAAGAAGGAAAGATCTGCAAAGGAAAGAGAAGAGCCCGTGGGGTCCCTGTCCCCCATCATTCTATCATCTCCCTCGCCTCCGCGACAACCCGTCTCGCCAGCCCGCGAGACAGTCTCTTCAGAGCCAACTGCCCGCGGCCATGTTCAGCCCTCTCAGCTCCCTCCTGGCGAGACTACTTCGTCCAGCCGCCCGACTCCCGCCTCGCACCCTAATTATAATATGGGGACTGTTACGGACGATGACGCCGGTGAGCCGGTTCTCATATGGGAGCAAGACTCCAACCGCGTGTCGGTGTCCACCCTTCTCCCTTCTTGGAAGGAACAAGAACCCCCAACCAGTCATGCCTTCTCCTTAGGGTTTGGGCTGTATGACGGTCTTGGCTCTGAGCATGCAGATAACGAGGCATCGCGAGACCTCATTCTAAAAAGTGCCCATTCTCAATTTCGCTCCCTGGAGCTCACGCACCGGGTCTCGCGCCGCCTCGTTTTCAACAACAGGAAATGGAAGGAGGCGGAGGCCGGCCTCGCCGCGGAGCGCGAAATGTCCCTGGACCTGGAGAAGCGGTTGCTTGTTGCCGACAACCTCCTTGCGCAGAGTCAGGGTGGCGTGGTGAGTTTCCTTACCGCTACTTTGTGTAACATCCCATGTTACTTCTGGACCCCTCAACTTAGATTGGGTTAGGCATGAGTGAGACTTAAGGTGATCAACTAAGTTTGACCCTAGGAAGTGGGTGGTAGCCATGTGGGGCCCACTATAAGACCATAGTCAAACTAGGTCAAACTAGCCTAAGTGAGGACCCTAGCCACACCATGACCCCACCACATTGCCCTAACCCTAAAAAACAATCTAAGTGGACCCTAGGGTATGTCACTGGGTCAACATTTTGACCCCAGTTGACCAAGGTCAACCTTGGGCTTAATTTGGTCAAACCCACACTTATAGGCCAAATTAACCTAAGTGGGGCACCCCCTTGACCCAAACCAAGTTGGGTGGTGCCACTAGACCCATTTCCACCAAGTGGGGTCAGTCCACCCACCATAGTTGACCAGTCAACCCTAAAAGTCAATTTAGTCAACAAATTGACCTAAAGAATGAAATGAAGGCCAAGTCAAGTTCCCTTGGACCAAGCCCACTAAAATTGGCCCAAAGTCAGCCCAAGTGAACAAGACCAACCCTACCCCCCTAAATCAGGAGAGAGAGTACATGCAAGGGGGTAAAATTGAGATTTTTAGGAAAAGAGGAGAGAGAAAGAGGAATGAAGGGAATAATGGCCACATGGCCACCCCACCAGCTGGTTTTGGCTGCCCAAAACCAGGTGGCTGACTTCCCCTCCTCATTTCCAGCAGAATTCCTGAGTTGAGAGCCACATGGCACCATGGGTGAAGCCTCCAAAGCTCAAACCGAGCTCACCTTGGAGTTAACTCCACTTATAGCCCACCTCAGTCCAAACAGACCCCTCCATTAGCTTCAGAAGGTCCAGAGGAGTGGAATTCGACTACTTACACATGGAGAGCGGTGGAGAATGCAACTTTCGGGGAGGAGCTCGCCGGCGCACCACCACCACGGCAAACCGCCGCCTGACCCGCAGCCAAGCCCCGATTATGGTGCGTTTCACTTCACCTCTACCCGCACTAGCCTCTTAGATCAAATAGGCGAGAGATCGGGCTCAATTGAGCCCGATGCCATGTGAGAAAATCTAGAAATTTCTAAGTTTTTGAAACCGCTCGGGATCGCCGTCGCCGCCGTCTCCCGCCGCCCCATCGCCGGGAAATGATAGCCACCACCACCGTGAAGGTGATGGCACCATTGGCCGGAGGTGGCGACGCCTCAGCTGGCCGGAAACCGCCGGCAAAGTCGCTCCAGGTCGGCTCAATCTCAGCCGTTGGCTGGAGGTAGACGATGAACGGATCCCGTCGATTCATGCTTTAAGATTCGTGCGCCGTTTATTATTATAAATCAGATTAATAAATGAATAGTAACATTTCTGTCACACATATTCAGTATTGTTGCATGTTAAATTTAGGCCTCTTAGAGGCATTTCCAGAGCTTAGGCCCTTAATGAAAATTGTAGCCTAGGGTCTTACCTTTAAAATGCCACCCTAAACATACATTTTGGTGTAGGGTACAGCCCTGTAGGACCTTTCTCCTAGGACTGGTCCTAGACTAGGTCAAAAATTATATTGAGTGCCCTAGTCTCAATGTTAGTCACCATGATCCCAAACTTTGGGCACATGCATTATTAGGGCTTACTTACCTCCTGCCAAAATTTAGGAATTTTTAGAAAACATTTTCCTATAGTTTTTGGTAAAATGTTAAAATTTAAATTAATGGTATATATGGAGTTCTACTCCTTCCCATGGCCCCAAATTTTGGTGGTGGGTCAGTGGGGTCACCCTTGGTGCATGATAAAATTTTCAGCACCTTGGGATCACTGCATGTGGGAGAATCCACTTGCATGTGCTAGCCTATGTTAAGGCTTGGTGTGCAAATAGCAAAAATGCAAATTTGTGTATTTAGCCCAATGGTGACATGCAAGTGTCATGAAATTATTTCCAGTGGTTCATTAGGGTAAATTTCACCC
Organism: Platanthera guangdongensis; assembly: GCA_039583875.1. Classification (NCBI taxonomy): domain Eukaryota; kingdom Viridiplantae; phylum Streptophyta; class Magnoliopsida; order Asparagales; family Orchidaceae; genus Platanthera; species Platanthera guangdongensis. Next base: position 96,261,889 of record CM077167.1, read on the forward strand.
TTCAAATTAATATTGTAATTTTTGGAATCAAAATTCCATTTATTGGAATTTACTTTATAAATAGCTATTTTGGAATTTAAAATTGGAAAATAGGATTTATTCTAGAACAAATCCAAACAACATTACCAAGGCATAGATTACATCACACTTGACCTAGGAAAATTATGATTTCTCTGTTTTGAAGAACCTTGGAGTAGATACCCTAAAATTTCCCATTTTACCCTTATCTTGATAATTCTTGAAATGATATATATATACCTCTGAAAAATTTGGGATTTATTCTACTGTCATAAAATATTGTTATTAGTTTATCATGAATTTCTCAGAATTTATTGGATACATTACTTGTGTTAAACTAGTACAATGGCATTTTGGTAAATACCTTAAAATGGAATCCCATAGGCCATCTTACATTCAATTTGGATGAATCTCTGCCAATAGCCATAATTTAGTGTCTTAAAGGCTCTGTAAATTTTCTGGAATTTTTGAATATGTAATGCTTATACTTCATGTGTAAAATGGAATTTATGTGGGATTGTAATTAAATAGAAAATGACAATAAATAATTTAAGGAAAATTGTGAAATTTTGAAGACAGCAATATTTGGACAATATACATCTCAGGAAAAAATTCCTAAGTCAGTGGATGCTTAATTAAATCACTTCATGTGTAAAGTGGCCGAGCATTTAAATTAAGAGAATTAATTAAATGACCATTTGACCAGGAAAAATTATGAGAATCCTTAGGGTAGATCCCTTAGTCCATAATACCTTAGGATAAATATTTAGAGGCAAGATGCCTTAAGTTTTGGAAGATCACATTTCTAGGGTAGACATAGGTCATGGTCTGCATATAACACAAATAGGTCTTGCCTTAGGGAATTACCAGGGGATTGATTATCGGCAGAAATAAGAGAAAGTTCAACATGAGTGACCCTGGTGGGTAGAGTTGTCTTAGTGAGGGATCAAAAGTGCAAGTCTTGGTCATCAACTGGAGTGGAGGATCGGCGGAAGACCGTCGGTACCCGGTAACACCTTAAGTCACTAGGGTTATACTTAAGCAATAAGGAGAGCTGGGGAGATACATGGGTAGTCATCAACTAAAATAAGTATCCTTGCGAAAGGGAACGCTGGGCGTAATCCCAACACAGTTCCTAGTGCCCCTTGAGAGCCCTTCACAGGGAATACCGGGGGCAGTCCTGGGATTAACCTTAAATCTCTAAGTATAATAAACCGTAGACAAGAGTAGCTTAATAGGTTAGGACATGGTTGTACCTTCTCGCCCGTGTTTTGGGTTGGAGAGTTTCATGATATATGCTCACCCGTTTAGGGTTGGAGGGAATTGACATAAAGGCACTAATGTGCGTTCTCACCCGGGTTTGGGTTTGAGGGATTCAGGACGGGTTTTGGTCCTGCGAGCGGAAGGCTCGGTGTGAATTACTTGCATGTGCATAAATATCGTGGCGGGGCATGCGGTACTGGCCGTTCGTCACACCGATGGCAGTACGGTGCACCAGGCGGTTGTGGGAGTTAGAGGGGCCAGTGGGTTGTTTTACACTGCGGTCTGGAGGACGACCCCCGATAACACACATCCGACCCAACAAGACTGACGGGTTTGTCAGCAAAGTACGTACGCGAGACTCTAGAGTGCACCTTGGACGTGTACAGAGGCGTATGAGAGGGGTCTAAGGCTTGGTAGTGTGCATACCGGTCTAGAAGCGGAGACGCCCGCTCCACTGCTGCCGTAGCCACAGCGGTGGTACCCGAGAGTGATGCTAGCTCTCAAAAAGTGGGAACTAAAGGTCTGTGATCACAGAGTCGTTGTGTGTGAGTTGCACTTGCCTGCGCATAAAATTGCATCATATCATTCATTCATATTAGGTCATACGCTTCATAGATCCTTATCATATAAATTAGTATGGGCTCTTTTATATGATAAGTTATATTTCCTGGAAATCCTAACTTATATATTTGTATGGGCACTTATATAAGTTAGGGTACGTTTGTGATGACAGCTTAGTGGTAGCTTAGTTTATTTACTTGTTTATACTGCTGTTTCTTTACTCTCCTTTACTGCACCGTACTTACTTACTTACTACTTGTACTGTACTTAGCATTGCTAGTGTAGAATTTCATTACTTAGTACCACTTTAGATAGATATTGTCACCTGCTTCCGTTTTGCTACCCCTTGTTGTCCTCCGCTTCGTCCTCCCGCCCGGTGCCTAGGAGCTGCGGGGCGAGGTGCGGAGGAAACGACTTAGTCTTTTTGACTAATGGTCGGTGACCAACTATTTTTAGGATCCCGTGGAGATGGAGCACCAGCACGTCGAGGAGGCAGGACATGAGGAGCAGATACCGCTTCAGCAGGCTACCACTACTACTGTGCGTCCTCAGGTGGGACGAGTCTTGATGTTCTAGTTTAGCTTCCGCATTTACTATATTGTGAGAGAGAGAGATTTGATGTACTGGGCATAAGCCCTTTTTACTCTTTCTTCTGTACTATCCTGTGGACTGTTGATGTACTATTCATCTCTTTTATATGATTGCACTGTGACTTGTGGACTGATGGTATTTTATACTCATTTTTACTTCTTATTTCTCATATTGGCCTACAGGTTTATGATCGTACTAGCCGGCAGAATCGGCGTGTTGCGGTGTCGACTAACCCGTGAGTTAGTGCCACCGTAAGACGGCGGTTCTGGGCATAAGATCCGGTAGCCCTCCTTGGTAAGGGGGAGGGGGGTCTTACAAACTGGTATCACTTGAACAACGATCATATGAGAAGGAAGTCCACAACATGGGACCACCCCCGCCCCAGCATTAGTTTGCGGACAAACTATGCAGCGGAAGCAGTGGTGTGCCCATGTACAAAAGTCACAGAAATGGTCCACAAAGTACAATTTGATAGGCCAATTTTGCTTTAACCTTACCTTTATGCAACCTCCACAGGTCGCAGCGCCGCAAAATGCGGCTCCTCCCCCTCCAGCTGCCACTCCATTCCTACATACGGAGATGGGGCAGACCCTGACGGCGATTTTGGATGCCTTTAGAGCCCAGCAAGTCCCGGCCCCACAGCCAAATCCGGGGTCGAGCTGGCTGAGTGCATTCAAGAGCCTGTCCCCACCGACGTACCGTGGGACAGAGGATGCAGTGAAGACAGAAGAATGGCTGGAGGCCATACACGAGATCTTAGCGGGCATCAGCTGCCCAGTCGGCCAGGCAGTACCTCTAGCCACCTCCGTGCTAGAGGCCCACGCGAAGAGATGGTGGAAGTCAGTCCGGGAGACTACTTATGCGGACTTTGAGTTGTCAGAGATTTCTTGGGAGGAGTTTGGCGATGTGTTCCTGGAGCACTTCGTCTCTGCTACTGACAGGGATGCTTTGGAGGAGAGGTTTTTGAACCTCAAGCAGGGGACCAGATCTGTGATAGAGTACCAGAGGGAGTTCTCCCACTTGGCCAGGTTCGCGGGGATTCAGGACACCGACGATAGGAGGTATGCGAAGAGGTTCTACCGGGGCCTCAGGGATGATCTGAGGCAGGCTCTGTTATTCATTTCTCATGGCACATCCAGACAGATCATCGAGATGGCGAAGAAGCTGGAGGCTGACCAGCTGATGGTGCGAGCCGGAGGAAAGAGACCATTTGATGGATCGACATCAGGTGAGAGCAGTAGGGGCTCTCAGAGGGCCAGGACCATTGGATACAGGAGGGGTGGGGGACGTCGTCGTCCCAACTTCAGGCAGGAGCAGGGGCCTCCTCCAGCTTTGGCTCCCCCACCTCTACAGATACATGATCCGAGGAGACAGGATGACCGAGGCCACCGACAAGTGGTTTGTTATGGATGCCGCCAGCCTGGGCACATCAGGTCGGAGTGCCCGCACCGATTCCAACCCCCTCCTCCTCCTCCACCTCCAGTGGCCCCAGTACAGCAGGGCCGAGGACGAGGCCGAGGACGAGGCCGAGGCCGGGGATACCATGGCAGGAGACGCGAGCAGGAACAGATTTACGCCTTGGACCTCACAGAGCCGAGGAATCCCGAGGAGGTCATTACAGGTACTTGAAGTTAATTTTGAGTTTTCTTAAATTTTTTTTTTGATATATATATAGTACCTGGAACCTTAGGGTAACAATTAACCTTCACGTAAACAAACCTCAGGCATAGTCATGATCAGCGGCAAGCCTGCCCATACTCTTTTCGACACGGGTGCGTCACACTCGTTCGTATCCGAGGCCTTCATCGACGGACTCGAAGGCGTGGAGAGGTTCCCTGGACTAGAGATGAGGGTACGCCTACCCGATGGATCGGAGCTGCGGACCACTGCACATTGTGATATGGAGGCCGAGATCGGCGGCAAGGCATTTGAGGCGCCGGCGACTATCTTGAAGCTGCAGGACTTTGATTTGATCTTGGGCATGGCCTGGTTGCATCGGAACCATGCCCAGATAGATTGTCCGTCCAGGAGGATCACGCTGAGACATGGCGATTCTCATGTTATCGTTGAAGGTATCCAGCCTATCTGCCACCTACTATTATCTTCTATACAGGCTGTGAAGGCCCATGAGCAGGGTGAAGAAGTCTATATTGTCTGCTTCGAGATGGTGGGGACAGAGGCGACTATCTCAGATATTCCGGTGGTTCGGGATTTCTCCGACGTATTCCCGGAGAAATTGCCCGGGCTACCGCCTGCTAGAGACTTGGATTTCAGGATTCAGCTAGTGCCGGGAGCGAAGCCGGTGTCCCGAGCACCCTACAGGATGGCTCCTAGAGAGTTAGCAGAGTTCAGAACTCAACTGCAGGAGCTAGTCGAGTCAGGATTTGTACGGCCTAGTTCATCGCCATGGGGAGCACCCGTTCTATTTGTGAAGAAGAAGGACGGATCACTGCGACTATGTATAGATTACCGGGAGCTGAACCGGTTGACGGTCCGCAACACCTATCCTCTGCCTCGGATAGATGAGTTATTTGACCAGCTACAGGGAGCATTCTGGTTCTCCAAGTTAGATCTGCGATCCGGCTACTATCAGCTCCGTATCAGGGAAGAAGACATACCGAAGACGGCTTTCAGTTCGCGCTATGGACTATACGAATTCACGGTGATGCCTTTTGGGCTCACGAATGCTCCTGCTGCATTCATGAGTCTGATGAACCGTGTCTTCGAGCCTTTCTTGGATCGCTTCGTGATAGTATTCATCGACGACATCCTCATTTATTCTCGGACTCAGGAGGAGCATACTGAGCACTTGGCACAGGTCCTGCAGAGGTTGAGGGAGGCACAGATGTACGCAAAATTTTCGAAGTGCCAGTTCTGGTTGCAGGAGGTGGCATTCCTGGGGCACACGATCAGTGGGGCTGGGTTAGCAGTGGACCCAGCCAAGATAGAGACGGTGAGGGATTGGCCACGGCCGAAGACCGCATCTGACATCCGCAGTTTCTTGGGACTAGCAGGCTATTACCGCAAGTTCGTGGAGGGGTTCTCAAGGATAGCACTCCCCCTCACGTCCTTGACGAAGAAGGATGCTGATTTTGTTTGGTCAGAGCGGTGTGAGATGGCTTTTCAGGAGCTGAAGGACCGGCTCATCTCATCCCCTATTCTTGCGCTTCCATCCGGGAGCGAAGGATTCCAGATTTACACGGACGCCTCATATCAGGGGATGGGTGCAGTCTTGATGCAGCATGGACACGTTATCGCTTATGCTTCGAGACAGTTGAAGAAGCATGAGCATAACTATCCAGTACATGATCTAGAGCTCGGGGCTGTGGTTTTCGCCCTGAAGATATGGAGGCATTACTTATATGGGATTCATTGTGACATCTTCTCAGATCACAAGAATCTCAAGTATATCGATACTCAGAAGGACCTAAACCTGAGACAGAGGAGATGGCTGGAGTTTCTCTGTGATTATGATTACAAGATCCACTATCATCCGGGAAAAGCGAACACGGTTGCGGATGCTTTGAGCAGGAGGGCCGGCACTTCTGGACCGGAGCCCCGATTGATGTCCATAGAGCTGCTTCAGATGATGGAGGACATGCACATTACCGTGGTGTCCGAGACCGAGCCAGTGGTATATAGAGAGTATTTGAGCTCAGTGATCAGCTGCGATGATATACAGGAGCGCATCCGAGCACATCAGAGGCTGGATGCTGCGTTACAGCCGATTTTCAGTGCCCTAGAGAGGGGCAAGGTCGAGGACTACACACTACAGGATGATCTTCTTCGGTTCCGGGGGCGCATCTACATACCAGCAGGGGGCAGTATTCGAGATGACATACTCCGAGAGGCACATTGCTCGAGATATTCAGTGCACCCCGGCATCACCAAGATGTGGGCAGATTTGCGGAGATCTATGTATTGGCCCGGGATGAAGAGGGAGATCACGGATTTTGTGACCCATTGCGAGACCTGCCAGCGTGTGAAGGCGGAATGCAAGAGCCCAGGAGGTTTACTACAGCCACTGCCAGTTCCAGAGTGGAAGTTTGAGGACATTGCTATGGACTTTGTACACGGATTGCCTCGCTCCCACTCCGGACATGATTCTATATGGGTTATAGTGGACAGATTGACCAAAGTCGCGCGGTTTATTCCAGTTCGGAAGGATGCCCCAGTTGCAGTTCTGGTGAGACTATTTGTGGAGCAGTACATCAGATATCATGGTATCCCCAGGACTATCGTTTCGGACCGTGATGGTCGGTTCACTTCGAGCGAGTGAAGGGCCGTGCATGCTCACTTGGGGTCTCGGCTTACTTTTAGTACCGCCTTCCACCCGCAGACCGACGGACAGACCGAGCGGACCATCCAGACCATGGAGGACCTGCTCAGATTATGCATATTGGATACGGGGAGGCCTTGGGAGAGGCTGTTACCATTGATCGAATTCTCGTATAATAACAGCCACCAGGCTAGCATCAGGATGGCTCCGTACGAGGCGCTTTATGGGAGGAGATGCCGGACTCCGCTATCATGGGTACAGGATGTGGATACCAGGGCTCTGGGATCTGATTATATAGAGGACACTGAGGCTCAGATTCGATTGATCAGGGATCGGCTACTGGAGGCCCAGAGCAGGCAGGCAAAGTATTATGATGCTCGGCACCGGAAGGTGGAGTTCCAGGTTGGAGACAGGGTATTCTTGAAGATACGTCCAGTACACGGTGTTTCTCGAGTGCGGAGGCACAAGAAGCTCAGTCCACGATACATGGGGCCATACCTGATTCTGGAGCGGATCGGCCCCTTGGCTTACCGACTGCAGCTGCCACCGGAGTTGGGTGCATTACATGACGTCTTTCATGTCTCTTCCTTACGGAGGGCTCTCCTTCGGCCGGAGCAGCACATTACTACTACAGCCGGACCAGTAGAGCCTGACAGATCAGTGAGATTGGAGCCGATCCGGATTGACGATACAGCCATCCGAGTGTTGCGGAAGAAGAAGGTCCCTCTTGTGAAGGTGCTGTGGTCCAACCATGGACGGGAGGAGCACACTTGGGAGCCGAGGGATCTGATGCTGGAGCAACACCCGGAGCTATTCGCACCAGGTATATTTAAGTTATGTCTTTAAATTTCTTGATGATTCTTGCAAATAAAACCCCGTAGACCCGAACTTAAATTTCGGGGACGAAATTATTTTCTTGTTTATTGGAATTTGTAACATCCCATGTTACTTCTGGACCCCTCAACTTAGATTGGGTTAGGCATGAGTGAGACTTAAGGTGATCAACTAAGTTTGACCCTAGGAAGTGGGTGGTAGCCATGTGGGGCCCACTATAAGACCATAGTCAAACTAGGTCAAACTAGCCTAAGTGAGGACCCTAGCCACACCATGACCCCACCACATTGCCCTAACCCTAAAAAACAATCTAAGTGGACCCTAGGGTATGTCACTGGGTCAACATTTTGACCCCAGTTGACCAAGGTCAACCTTGGGCTTAATTTGGTCAAACCCACACTTATAGGCCAAATTAACCTAAGTGGGGCACCCCCTTGACCCAAACCAAGTTGGGTGGTGCCACTAGACCCATTTCCACCAAGTGGGGTCAGTCCACCCACCATAGTTGACCAGTCAACCCTAAAAGTCAATTTAGTCAACAAATTGACCTAAAGAATGAAATGAAGGCCAAGTCAAGTTCCCTTGGACCAAGCCCACTAAAATTGGCCCAAAGTCAGCCCAAGTGAACAAGACCAACCCTACCCCCCTAAATCAGGAGAGAGAGTACATGCAAGGGGGTAAAATTGAGATTTTTAGGAAAAGAGGAGAGAGAAAGAGGAATGAAGGGAATAATGGCCACATGGCCACCCCACCAGCTGGTTTTGGCTGCCCAAAACCAGGTGGCTGACTTCCCCTCCTCATTTCCAGCAGAATTCCTGAGTTGAGAGCCACATGGCACCATGGGTGAAGCCTCCAAAGCTCAAACCGAGCTCACCTTGGAGTTAACTCCACTTATAGCCCACCTCAGTCCAAACAGACCCCTCCATTAGCTTCAGAAGGTCCAGAGGAGTGGAATTCGACTACTTACACATGGAGAGCGGTGGAGAATGCAACTTTCGGGGAGGAGCTCGCCGGCGCACCACCACCACGGCAAACCGCCGCCTGACCCGCAGCCAAGCCCCGATTATGGTGCGTTTCACTTCACCTCTACCCGCACTAGCCTCTTAGATCAAATAGGCGAGAGATCGGGCTCAATTGAGCCCGATGCCATGTGAGAAAATCTAGAAATTTCTAAGTTTTTGAAACCGCTCGGGATCGCCGTCGCCGCCGTCTCCCGCCGCCCCATCGCCGGGAAATGATAGCCACCACCACCGTGAAGGTGATGGCACCATTGGCCGGAGGTGGCGACGCCTCAGCTGGCCGGAAACCGCCGGCAAAGTCGCTCCAGGTCGGCTCAATCTCAGCCGTTGGCTGGAGGTAGACGATGAACGGATCCCGTCGATTCATGCTTTAAGATTCGTGCGCCGTTTATTATTATAAATCAGATTAATAAATGAATAGTAACATTTCTGTCACACATATTCAGTATTGTTGCATGTTAAATTTAGGCCTCTTAGAGGCATTTCCAGAGCTTAGGCCCTTAATGAAAATTGTAGCCTAGGGTCTTACCTTTAAAATGCCACCCTAAACATACATTTTGGTGTAGGGTACAGCCCTGTAGGACCTTTCTCCTAGGACTGGTCCTAGACTAGGTCAAAAATTATATTGAGTGCCCTAGTCTCAATGTTAGTCACCATGATCCCAAACTTTGGGCACATGCATTATTAGGGCTTACTTACCTCCTGCCAAAATTTAGGAATTTTTAGAAAACATTTTCCTATAGTTTTTGGTAAAATGTTAAAATTTAAATTAATGGTATATATGGAGTTCTACTCCTTCCCATGGCCCCAAATTTTGGTGGTGGGTCAGTGGGGTCACCCTTGGTGCATGATAAAATTTTCAGCACCTTGGGATCACTGCATGTGGGAGAATCCACTTGCATGTGCTAGCCTATGTTAAGGCTTGGTGTGCAAATAGCAAAAATGCAAATTTGTGTATTTAGCCCAATGGTGACATGCAAGTGTCATGAAATTATTTCCAGTGGTTCATTAGGGTAAATTTCACCCTTCAAATTAATATTGTAATTTTTGGAATCAAAATTCCATTTATTGGAATTTACTTTATAAATAGCTATTTTGGAATTTAAAATTGGAAAATAGGATTTATTCTAGAACAAATCCAAACAACATTACCAAGGCATAGATTACATCACACTTGACCTAGGAAAATTATGATTTCTCTGTTTTGAAGAACCTTGGAGTAGATACCCTAAAATTTCCCATTTTACCCTTATCTTGATAATTCTTGAAATGATATATATATACCTCTGAAAAATTTGGGATTTATTCTACTGTCATAAAATATTGTTATTAGTTTATCATGAATTTCTCAGAATTTATTGGATACATTACTTGTGTTAAACTAGTACAATGGCATTTTGGTAAATACCTTAAAATGGAATCCCATAGGCCATCTTACATTCAATTTGGATGAATCTCTGCCAATAGCCATAATTTAGTGTCTTAAAGGCTCTGTAAATTTTCTGGAATTTTTGAATATGTAATGCTTATACTTCATGTGTAAAATGGAATTTATGTGGGATTGTAATTAAATAGAAAATGACAATAAATAATTTAAGGAAAATTGTGAAATTTTGAAGACAGCAATATTTGGACAATATACATCTCAGGAAAAAATTCCCTAAGTCAGTGGATGCTTAATTAAATCACTTCATGTGTAAAGTGGCCGAGCATTTAAATTAAGAGAATTAATTAAATGACCATTTGACCAGGAAAAATTATGAGAATCCTTAGGGTAGATCCCTTAGTCCATAATACCTTAGGATAAATATTTAGAGGCAAGATGCCTTAAGTTTTGGAAGATCACATTTCTAGGGTAGACATAGGTCATGGTCTGCATATAACACAAATAGGTCTTGCCTTAGGGAATTACCAGGGGATTGATTATCGGCAGAAATAAGAGAAAGTTCAACATGAGTGACCCTGGTGGGTAGAGTTGTCTTAGTGAGGGATCAAAAGTGCAAGTCTTGGTCATCAACTGGAGTGGAGGATCGGCGGAAGACCGTCGGTACCCGGTAACACCTTAAGTCACTAGGGTTATACTTAAGCAATAAGGAGAGCTGGGGAGATACATGGGTAGTCATCAACTAAAATAAGTATCCTTGCGAAAGGGAACGCTGGGCGTAATCCCAACACAGTTCCTAGTGCCCCTTGAGAGCCCTTCACAGGGAATACCGGGGGCAGTCCTGGGATTAACCTTAAATCTCTAAGTATAATAAACCGTAGACAAGAGTAGCTTAATAGGTTAGGACATGGTTGTACCTTCTCGCCCGTGTTTTGGGTTGGAGAGTTTCATGATATATGCTCACCCGTTTAGGGTTGGAGGGAATTGACATAAAGGCACTAATGTGCGTTCTCACCCGGGTTTGGGTTTGAGGGATTCAGGACGGGTTTTGGTCCTGCGAGCGGAAGGCTCGGTGTGAATTACTTGCATGTGCATAAATATCGTGGCGGGGCATGCGGTACTGGCCGTTCGTCACACCGATGGCAGTACGGTGCACCAGGCGGTTGTGGGAGTTAGAGGGGCCAGTGGGTTGTTTTACACTGCGGTCTGGAGGACGACCCCCGATAACACACATCCGACCCAACAAGACTGACGGGTTTGTCAGCAAAGTACGTACGCGAGACTCTAGAGTGCACCTTGGACGTGTACAGAGGCGTATGAGAGGGGTCTAAGGCTTGGTAGTGTGCATACCGGTCTAGAAGCGGAGACGCCCGCTCCGCTGCTGCCGTAGCCACAGCGGTGGTACCCGAGAGTGATGCTAGCTCTCAAAAAGTGGGAACTAAAGGTCTGTGATCACAGAGTCGTTGTGTGTGAGTTGCACTTGCCTGCGCATAAAATTGCATCATATCATTCATTCATATTAGGTCATACGCTTCATAGATCCTTATCATATAAATTAGTATGGGCTCTTTTATATGATAAGTTATATTTCCTGGAAATCCTAACTTATATATTTGTATGGGCACTTATATAAGTTAGGGTACGTTTGTGATGACAGCTTAGTGGTAGCTTAGTTTATTTACTTGTTTATACTGTTGTTTCTTTACTCTCCTTTACTGCACCGTACTTACTTACTTACTACTTGTACTGTACTTAGCATTGCTAGTGTAGAATTTCATTACTTAGTACCACTTTAGATAGATATTGTCACCTGCTTCCGTTTTGCTACCCCTTGTTGTCCTCCGCTTCGTCCTCCCGCCCGGTGCCTAGGAGCTACGGGGCGAGGTGCGGAGGAAACGACTTAGTCTTTTTGACTAATGGTCGGTGACCAACTATTTTTAGGAGCCCGTGGAGATGGAGCACCAGCACGTCGAGGAGGCAGGACATGAGGAGCAGATACCGCTTCAGCAGGCTACCACTACTACTGTGCGTCCTCAGGTGGGACGAGTCTTGATGTTCTAGTTTAGCTTCCGCATTTACTATATTGTGAGAGAGAGAGATTTGCTGTACTGGGCATAAGCCCTTTTTACTCTTTCTTCTGTACTATCCTGTGGACTGTTGATGTACTATTCATCTCTTTTATATGATTGCACTGTGACTTGTGGACTGATGGTATTTTATACTCATTTTTACTTCTTATTTCTCATATTGGCCTACAGGTTTATGATCGTACTAGCCGGCAGAATCGGCGTGTTGCGGTGTCGACTAACCCGTGAGTTAGTGCCACCGTAAGACGGCGGTTCTGGGCATAAGATCCGGTAGCCCTCCTTGGTAAGGGGGAGGGGGGTCTTACACTTTGTTAGTCTGACTTTCGCTTCTTATAGTCCCTCACTCGCCCTCCTCCTGCAGGATGCCAAGACGGCTGACAGGATGCGCTCGCGCATCGAGGAGCTGGAGGGGGACAACAAGAAGTTGAAAGCCGAGAATCTCCGCCTTCGGAGCAGCGCGACACCTCCTCCAGATGAATTTCTCGTTCCTTCCCGCTATTCTGTAGATGAGGTGGACGCCATCTGCCGGGACTCAAATATCAAGAAGGTGGAGGTTATCCCCAAGATGATGAAGGAGCTGGGAGTGGTGCGCGAGGATGCCGAGACGGTGACGGTCCGCGACCTGGTCCCCCGCATATATGGCGAGTCGGACGGCAGCGCCAGCTCTAACAGCGAGTAGCGTACCATCCACAGTAGTGACTTCTCTTCCCCATCTTTTGTCTAGTACTTGTGATTCTGGTACACTTCCTTTACTTGTGATTCTGGTACACTTCCTTGACTTGAGGTGTTCCCGCTTTACGGATATTTTGTTTAACACTTTTTATATACCAATTGTCGCTTCTTTCTTTGGGCGTCTTGTGCAATAGTTAGTCAGAGGCGTCTTGGCCGCCTTGATCTTCTGTAATCTCGCTTAGCTGCTAGCCAAAGGCATAAGACTATTTTTGGACGCTGTTTAATTGCTGCTTTTATCGCCTGCCATCTTGCTTAATAGCCAGCGCGAGGAAATTTTTATCGCTTCTCGCCCCTAGCTTAATTACCGCCCACTATTAGCGCTCGCCTCGTCGCAAGATTATCTCGCGCCGGAATCCCTGGGGACCGACCATCTCGCCCGGTCGGTTCTGCCTTCTAAGGCTCACTTGTGCCTGGGATAAGAAGGCCCTCCCGCCAGGCGCGAGACCACCTATTGCGAGTGCCGGCCAGGGACCTTCTTCCCTGGCCCGAGTCCTGGCCCCTCTCTGCTTTAGGGACTTTCTAGCAACCTTCCGATGAACACGGATCTCTACCCATGCGAATCCTTACCCTTATACTTATTCCCTCGAGTGAGCCTACAACCCTGCCAGCTTGATGGGAGCCTGGTCAGCGGGTCTGCTCGGGGTCTCCTCTCCGAAACTCCGCCGACCACTGAGTGAGCCTACAGCCCTGCCAGCTTGATGGGGCCTGGTCAGCGGGTCTGCTCGGGGTCTCCTCTCCTCAACACCTCCAACCACCGAGTGAGCCTACAGCCCTGCCAGCTTGATGGGAGCCTGGTCAGCGGGTCTGCTCGGGGTCTCCTCTCCTCAACACCTCCAACCACCGAGTGAGCCTATAGCCCTGCCAGCTTGATGGGATCCTGGTCAGCGGGTCTGCTCGGGGTCTCCTCTCCTCAACACCTCCAACCACCGAGTGAGCCTATAGCCCTGCCAGCTTGATGGGAGCCTGGTCAGCGGGTCTGCTCGGGGTCTCCTCTCCTCAACACCTCCAACCACAGAGTGAGCCTACAGCCCTGCCAGCTTGATGGGAGCCTGGTCAGCGGGTCTGCTCGGGGTCTCCTCTCCTCAACACCTCTAACCACCGAGTGAGCCTACATCCCTGCCAACTTGATGGGAGCCTGGTCAGCAGGTCTGCTCGAGGTCTCCTCTCCTCAACACCTCCAACCAACGAGTGAGCCTACAACCCTGCCAGCATGATGGGAGCCTGGTTAGCGGGTCTTCTCGGGGTCTCCTCTCCTCAACACCTCCAACCATCGAGTTAGCCTACAGCCCTGCCAGCTTTATGGGAGCCTGGTCAGCGGGTCTGCTCGGGGTCTCCTTTCCTCAACACCTCCAACCACCGAGTGATCCTACAGCCCTGCCAGCATGATGGGAGCCTGGTTAGCGTGTCTGCTCGGGGTCTCCTCTCCTCAACACCTCCAACCACCGAGTGAGCCTACAGCCCTGCCAGCCTAATGGGAGCCTGGTCAGCGGGTCTGGTCGGGGTCTCCTCTCCTCAACACCTCCAACCACCGAGTGAGCCTACAGCCCTGCCATCATGATGGGAGCCTGGTCAGCGGGTCTGCTCGGGGTCTCCTCTCCTCAACATCTCCAACCACCGAGTGAGCCTACAGCCCTGCCAGCTTGATGGGAGCCTGGTCAGCGGGTCTGCTCGGGGTCTCCTCTCCTCAACACCTCCAACCACCGAGTGAGCCTCCAGCCCTGCCAGCATGATGGGAGCCTGGTCAGCGGGTCTGCTCGGGGTCTCCTCTCCTCAACACCTCCAACCACCGAGTGAGCCTACAGCCCTGCCAGCATGATGGGAGCCTGGTCAGCGGGTCTGCTTGGGGTCTCCTCTCCTCAACACCTCCAACCACCGAGTGAGCCTACAACCCTGCCAGCTTGATGGGAGCCTGGTCAGCGGGTCTGCTCGCGGTCTCCTCTCCTCAACACCTCCAACCACCGAGTGAGCCTACAGCCCTGCCAGCATGAGGGGAGCCTGGTTAGTGGGTCTGCTCGGGGTCTCCTCTCCTCAACACCTCCAACCACCGAGTGAGCCTACAGCCCTGCCAGCTTGATGGGAGCCTGGTCAACGGGTCTGCTTGGGGTCTCCTCTCCTCAACACCTCCAACCACCGAGTGAGCCTACAGCCCTGCCAGCTTGATGGGATCCTGGTCAGCGGGTCTGCTCGGGGTCTCCTATCCTCAACACCTCCAACCACCCAGTTAGCCTACAGCCCTGCCAGCTTGATGGGAGCCTGGTCTGCGGGTCTGCTCGGTGTCTCCTCTCCTCAACACCTCCAACCACCGAGTGAGCCTATAGCCCTGCCAGCATGAAGGGAGCCTGGTCAGTGGGTCTGCTCGGGGTCTCCTCTCCTCAACACCTCCAACCAATGAGTGAGCCTACAGCCATGCCAGTTTGATGGGAGCCTGGTTAGCGGGTCTGCTCGGGTCTCCTCTCCTCAACACCTCCAACCACCGAGTGAGCCTACAGCCCTGCCAGCATGATGGGAGCCTGGTCAGCGGGTCTGCTCCGGGTCTCCTCTCCTCAACACCTCCAACCACCGAGTGAGCCTACAGCCCTGCCAGCTTCATGGGAGCCTGGTCAGCGGGTCTGCTTGGGGTCTCCTCTCCTCAACATCTCCAACCACCGAGTGAGCCTACAGCCCTGCCAGCATGATGGGAGCCTGGTCAGCGGGTCTACTCGGCTTCTCCTCTCCTCAACACCTCCAACCACCGAGTGAGCCTACAGCCCTGCCATCTTGTTGGGAGCCTATTCAGCGGGTCTGCTCGGGGTCTCCTCTCCTCAACACCTCCAACCACCGAGTGTGCCTACAGCCCTGCCAGCATGATGGGAGCCTAGTCAGCGGGTCTGCTCGGGGTCTCCTCTCCTCAACACCTCCAACCACCGAGTGAGCCTACAGCCCTGCCAGCTTGATGGGAGCCTGGTCAGCGGGTCTGCTCGGGGTCTCCTTTACAAATCTTCTCGCCCCCGGTGCCTTACAAAGGTCACCCCTACTTTCATCGCATCAAAAGAGCACATCAGAATGATAAGCATTGTACAATAATAATAATAAAAAGGTGCGATGGATAGAGTGCTACGGGTAAAATCTATTCATATCATCACCACTTCGGGCTCGCTCGAGGGATACCCCATCCACATCCTGGAGGTGGTACCCTCCTGACTTTAAGACTTCTTTTATTACAAAAGGACCCTCCCAATTGGGGTTAAGCTTCCCTACGGAGGCCCCTCTACCCGCCGCGTCTACCTTTTTCAGGACCAAATCTCCTTTCTCAAACTGTTTGACCCTTATATGCTTGTCAAACTACCTCGCCATCCGGCGCTTGACCTCCTCCTGCCGGATCATCGCTAAATCCCGGAGCTCCTCCACGAGATCCAACGAGAGTCTCTGTTCTTCTTCATTTTCTGCTCTTCATCCTTCGGCTCCTTCCCTTGCAACTGCTACTCTTGGTGATGTGACCTTAAACTGGACAGGTATGACTGCCTCTGAGCCATGAGAGAGCTTAAACGGGGTTTCCCCCGTGGCTGTGTTTGGTGTGGTCCTCAAGGCCCGCAGTACTGAAGGTAGCTGCTCCACCCAGCTTTCTCTCAAATTCTCCACTTTTTTCTTCAATAGATTGACAATGACCTTATTAGCCGCTTCGACCTGTCCATTACTCTGTGGATGATGAACAGAGGCAAAGCGGAGATATATCCCCAAACGAATGCAGAAATCCATGAACTCTCTGCTTGCAAATTGCGGTCCGTTATCTGTCACAATGGCTAGGGGCAACCCATGCCGGCAGATGATCTCCCCCCATAAGAAGTTCTTGACCACCTGCGAGGTTACCTTGGCAAATGCCTTCACCTCCAGCCACTTCGAAAAGTAGTCCACCATGACCAACAGGAATTTCCTTTGGCCACTCGCTTGGGGAAAGGGGCCCACCAGATCTAGCCCCCATATAGCGAATGGCCAGGGAGCTGTGATGGTCCGCAACCTCTGGGCCGGAAGGAGCTGAAGGGGGGCGAATTCCTGACACTTTTGACACTTTTTCACGAATTCCTCCGCATCTCTCCTGAGGGTGGGCCAAAAGTACCCCTGCCTCAGCACCCTCCCTTCTAAAGTCCGGCTATCTGAGTAACTTCCACATTCTCCCGAGTGAATCTACTGCAGAACCTTGGGAACCTCCTCCTCTAACACACATCTGGCCAGCAATCCCGACAAGGTTTTGCGATATAAAACTCCATCCTTCAGCAGGTAGTACGCCGATTTGTATCTGGTATGCTTCTTGTCGAGTTCCATTGCGGGTAACTTCCCTGATGCCAAAAAGGTGATAAAGGGGTCCATCCACGACCTTTGCTGGCATACTTCCATGAGTTCCCCTTCCTCTATAGACGGTCTGAAGAGTTATGTCACTATTCCCCCGGCTCTAGGGCCATGCTTGGCGAGTTGGTCAGCCTGAGTGCTCTCCTCTCTCGGGACGTACTGAATTGAGAAGCTTCGGAACTGCCCTATGATGTCCTTGACCTTTCCAAGATACAACTGGAGGATGGGCTCCCTTGCCTCGAACTCCCCTTTGATCTGGCCTGCCACCACCATGGAGTCTGTCGAGGCCTCAATGTCTTGTATGCCCAGCTCCCGGGCTAACCTAAGTCCCGCAATGACCGCCTCATATTCCGCATGGTTGTTGGTGATTGTGAAATGAATCTTCAAGGCCTGCTCAATCTGGGTCCCCTCCAGGCTGGTCAAGACCATTCCCCCCCAAAGGAATTTCTTCCCGACGCTCCATCCACTAACATCTTCCAGGTTGCCCGAGGGGACGCCTCCGTCTCCCGGACCTCAACTACATAGTCCGCCAGGAAATCGGCCACCGCCTGTGCCTTTATGGTGAACCGAGGAACGAAGACGAGATCAAATTCGCTGAGCTCTATTGACCATTTTGCCAGCCTCCCAGAATGCTCCACCCCCCCCCCCCCCCCAAGATGCGACGGAGGGGGTGATCTGTTACCACTCGTATGGAGTGAGCCTGAAAATACGGCCTGAGCTTTCGGGCCGAGATGATGAGGGCAAATGCTAACTTCTAAAGGATGGGGTACCCGAGTTCCGCTTTCTTCAGGACCCTGCTTACGTAATAAATTGGAAATTATTTCCTCCCTTCTTCCCGTATAAGAACCGAGCTCACCACCCCAGTCCCTACCCCCAAATATAAGAACAAGTCCTCTGCTTCCTTTGGTCCCTGGAGTAAGGGCGTTTGGGTAAGCTGTTGTTTTATGGCTTGAAAAACCGTCTCACATTCCGAGGTGCACTCGAATCTCTTGCCTCCTCGCAGCGTTCGGAAGAAGGGCGAGCACTTCTCCCCGGCTTGAGAGAGGAACCTGCTCAGCCCGGCCAACTTGCCTGTGAGGGGCTGGACTTCCTTAACACTCCTAGGGGACTCCAATTCCAGGATTTCTCTCACTTTTTCGGGGTTAGGCTCCACTCCAGATGGAGTGAGAAGATGTCCCAGGAACCTTCCTCTGCTGGCACCAAAAATGCATTTCAGGGGGTTGAGTCTCATCTTATACTCCCTTAGGGTTGCAAAGGTCTCTTCCAGATCTAGGACATGAGCTTCGAGGTTCTTGCTTTTGATCATCAAGTCATCCACGTACACCTCGAGGTTCCTCTCTCTCTGCTCTCGGAAAATCCGATCCATTATTCTTTGATAGGGTACCCCTGCATTTTTCAAACCGAAAGGCATCATATTAAAGCAGAAGCATCCATACTCCGTGACGAAGGTGACGTCCGTAATGTCCGGGGGATGCATGCATATTTGATGATATCCAGAAAATGCATCCAAGAAACTCATAAAGGGGAAACCGATGGCTGAGTCAACCAGCGCGTCGATTCGGGGCAGCGGGTAACAATCCTTGGGGCATGCTTTATTTAAAAGAGAAAAATCCACACACATCCTCCACTTACCCTCCCCTTTTTTGACCATTACAACATTACTCACCCACCCCGGATACTTACAGGAGGACACAAACCCCGCCTTAAGTAATTTTTCCACTTCCTCTCTAATAGGTCCGGCCATCTTGGAGGCGATGGCCCTCTTCTTCTGTTGTATGGGGCGAGTGTTGGGATCAAGATTGAGGCGGTTACAGGCGACGTCTGCATCGACCCCTGGAAAGTCCGCGGCGCTCCATGCGAAGACGTCAATATTTTTCTGCACACGGGTCCTGATCTTCTCACGGTCCTTCGGGCTGAGCTCGCCACTAATTTTTATCTTCTCCTCTCGGCCTTCCTTGGTGCGGATCTCTACCTCGAGGACCTCCACGGCCGCTTTCAGCCTTGATGGCTCTTCCTCTCCTTCCTGCTCTGCCGGCGCGTCCTGCTCCTTGGCTTTGCCTTCTACGTTGGCCATCATCACCTCCTCCCCCGGCTGCTCTGTCTCCCACTTGCTTGCGTCCTCCTCTTCCTGTCGTGAGGCCCTTCTCTTTTCTGGCCGGGCCCCCTCCCCGGGCGACCCTCCCTCTTCTTCCATCTGCCTTTTCTCTCTCCTCCCTACCTCTTCTTTTGGCTCCTCTTCCTTTGCTGCCTCCATCTCCTCGCCCTCCTTCCCAGTCACTTCCAGCCTCTCCACCATGCCCCAGTTCCTCACCATTTCTCCCTCTCCCTTCGCACTTTCATTCTCCTCTTCTTCTACCCCATCATCTCTCCGAACTCCTCTCCTGCCATTTCTGGCTCCCCCGCAATGCCTCCCACCATTACTACTTCTTCTCCTCCAACATCTTCCTCTCTTTGCTCTTCCCCGCCTCCCTGTTCTTGTTGTAAATGCTCCATCCACAGTCCCAATTCCTCTGCGTCTCCCCGCAGGACATGTTGTTCACTGCCGTCACGTAGCACTCCCTAGCAGCCTTTGGATCCCCCCGTACCCTGATTTGGGTACCTCCTGAATTCAGCTTCAAGCACTGGAGAAACGATGACGGAACGCATCTGAAAGCGCTGATTAAGGGGCGCCCAAAGATAGCGTTGTAGCTACTAGGGGCATCCACTATGACAAAGCGGCAATTCCGGGACAGCCCTCCCAGGGTCACCTGAAGTCCCACTCCCCCCTCGACTTCTTTCCTTTCCCCTGAGAACCCAAATAGTGGTCCATATGCCGCCAGCACCCTCCGGGCCTCCACCCTCATTGCATTGAATGCCTTCTTGAAAATCACGTTCACCGAGCTCCCATTGTCTACTAGGATCCGCGACACCGTGAAGTTCTCGATGGCGGTCCGTATCACCAGTGCGTCACAAAAGGGGTCCTCATGGTCGGGCATGTCTTTCCTTGAAAAGGTAATCTTTTCATCTGGAGGAGGGGACTGTGACGTCGAGGCGATGCTTCGGCGGTACATAGTGTGAAGGCTTGCCTTTCGGGCCGCCTCTATCCCCAACCCCCCATTGATCACTCCAACCAGCCCGCGATCCCCTTCATCCGCTCGATCCACACATTGATCCTCTTCTCCTGTAACTGTTACTTCCTCTATCCGCACCTGTCTTGGTTGTTCTCCTGCCCCTCGAGTTCTCCTTAACTCCAAGAAATCTGGGCAGGTAGCCATTGCATGACCTTCCTCCTCGTGGAAGTCACAATATGGCAACGCCACTTCCCCCCATGCCTTCCTTCCTGAGGGTTCCTCCTTCTCCCTGCTCCTGCTCCTCTCCCCCTCTCCCGACCCCTTCCTCTGCCTCGACCGATGGACATGGCCTACTGCGGAGGGGGCAGGGGCGGTCTATGACCATACCCCCACCCCTGCTGGTGAAACCTTCCTGGTCCTCCTTGCTGGTTCCATCCCCCTTGGGGAAATCCTCTAACCTGTCCCGGGGCAGGGCCTCCCTGTGGTCTCCACCCCAGCTCCGGGTACGCCGACGCCCTTGGCTCCTCTCTTCTCCTTGTCTCCTGTTGTCTCCCACCTGACTCCCTCGACTCCCCCTCAGTAAGCCTTGCCAACCTCTTCGCAAAAGCTGGTCCCTCGCTTTGTCTTTTAGAGTGATCGCAAAAAGGCTGCACTTAAACGCGTCCGTCATGGGCCTGATCGAGACAGCGTCTTCGAACCACTGCAAGTGATGGAGTGGATCATCCTTCCCTACATAGTAGTTCATCTCGGGCTCTCAGAAGCCCTTCGGGACGGGAGCGGACAGAATCAGCTCGCAAAAAGGGGACCCTCTCGCCGCAGGTCTCACCTCCCCTACTCGCGCGACGACCTCTCCTGGCGAGATGGCACTCGCCGGGCTTGGGAACAGCTCCCTTCCCGCCATGTCTCTCCCGCTCCCTTCCGCCATCACCTCCTTCCCCGGCCTTCTTCCCGGGGCATCCTCTCCTACTCGCGCCGAGACGAGTTCTTCCTGAGTCGCGAGAGCTGGCACTTAAGGCAGTGGAGTTGAGCAATCTCCCTGCCGCGAGATCCCTTGCAGTAGATCCATGATCCCCTTGATTGAATCCATAAACTCCGCTCTTTCGACAAATCCCCCAGGTTACCCGACTCCCCTCATTCTCCTTCTCCGTGATCCCCTGCCATGTGGTGGCTCAAGGTTCTTCTCTGAGGGCTGCCTCCACGCTCACCGCACCAAAATGTTGGAACCAGCTTTCTGATCCCTCCTAATGTTCAAAACAGGATGCAGCCCGCACGTACTCTCCCTGCGCTACCCTCCTGACGAGAGTCAGTGACCTGAAAATAGACCGAGGGGGCCTAGCTTGGAGGTCCCGCCTCTTACCCGGAAGAACTGATTCTTCCCCTCCCTAGCCAGTGCTGAGATAGGTGCATGTGCGGAAGATAGTGGGAAGGTTCAACAACCTTTTCTCAGGCACCTTATCGGTCTATTTATAGGCCTCTGAATCTGCTCTGGAAATAACACTTCTGAATCAGCCTGAAATGACCAAAACACCCCGGACTGGGTCTGTTAACAGCCAAACTCCGCTGTTCTAGAGAGCTATACGCAGACCTCCAGGGGTAAAAATGTAAAACTACCTGGGGTACAAAGGTAAAACCCCCCTTGTGGGTAAAAGGGTAAAGTCATCTCTTTTTACATGTGACGAGTGGGGAAGGATCCATCAAGCCTAGGGAGGTCTCGCCTGCTGGGCCATCTCGCCCACACCAGGAGGTCTCGCCCAGCGAGGTCTCGCCTTAATTCATACGCTGCCCCTTCCTCTCGCCTCCTACGGGTATGCCTCCTCCCAACTCGCCAGTTCTCCTTCCCCGCTTGCTGGGTCACCACTCGCGAACCCAAGGTTGTACAAATCTGGGTTGTGATGTGAATATAAAAGTTGTAACCCATGGAAAGACCTTTCCATATAGGGGTTATACGTCTTCACCAGATTCTTGTAGCTTCAGGAATCTCCGGTCGAAGTTGCTATCCAATTTTATTCTCCACTTAAATTCTAGGTTTTGTATAACATGGATTTGGAATCGGTGGAATCAATGTAGCAAATTAACTCGAGGCTTGGGTGAACTCTTTTATGCTAACCACCGTAGTGCTATGAATAACGAAGTTTATTAATTAGATTCCATATATCTGAATTGTGGAGCAAGCTTACTTAAACGAAATGACTTGATAGAAATTGGTAGACAATTATATATGTGCTTCATGTTTATAATATGTTGAAATCATTTGGAATGACATATAGAAGGATAAACTATGGCCATGAGTATGTTTGATTAATGGAATGAAATTTAGTAGTCTAATGCTCAGAGTGTCGTCTGCATACGGGTAGCATTGTGGAAGGTTGTAAGTGCGGTGCTGACCATCACTAGATAGGTTAGTGTTGAGATAAGACATATACGGATGGTTGGGTTTGGTCCTCGGTGCTCATTTCCCGGGGCTCCTTCCGTGCGGAGTGGATGGTTGGGCTTGGTCCTCGTGCTTTCTGATGAGTCCACTTTATATACCTATTTTCGGACTCATCTGGGCTAGTTTTCACTTTTTTGCACTTCACTTTTAGTTATATATCGGTCATATTTCATCTTATCTTTATTTTCATAGGAAGTGCACACTTATGCCTGTGGTTGTGTATTTTGTTATTTTTATAGTTTGTACTCCTTTGTGTGATTGCCTGGAATGTCTGCACATATCAGTGATTGGTTTTTCCTTTCGGTACAAGGGTCGTGTGCGTGTTCCGGGATGGTTGTGGAACAGGAATATTGCGCACGATCATGGGATCTAATGCGCATGACCACTGGTCGTGCGCCCCTGATCGTGCGCTTCGTTTTCCAAAATCTTCCTGGGGTAATCGCACGACCACTAAACCTAGTGCTCACGACCACCGGTCATGCGCTACTGATCGTGTGCATTGATTCCAGTTCTTCTTCCTAATCTGCCATGCCAGTGCGCACGATCACTGGTCATAGTGCGCACGACCACTAGTCGTGCGCCTGTGATCGTGCGTATTGTTCATTTCTGCTTTGTATAAATAGTGCAGGTCTCGCACTAATTCGAGAGACGATTCAGAGCTCGATATTTCTCCGCCGTTTTCCGCCTTCTCCGTCGTTCCCCTTCATCTTCCACCCTAGGGAGGTGCTCCGGGCAAGCTTTCACCGCCAAATCCAAGCCGGAGCTTCCTCTCGGCCTCCTCCTTCATCCTTGAGGTACAAGAAGAGCTGGACCTAGCTTTCTCCATCAAGCTAGGGGAAGTTCTGCCATCCTCCACCGGATCGTGACACGAAGAAGATGGGCCATTGGAAGGTGGTGATAGCCCTTCTCTACCCCGGACGCAGTTGCGGACGGAGCTTGGACGCGGATTAACAACCCGACGATTCCAACCGTGAATCCTCAGCAAGGCTTCGGATCCGGTCGATTTCGCACACTTTTATTCTCTTGTTGTTGATAGTTTAGTTGAACTCTTTGTATTTGATGAAGCTATGCTTAGTTTAATATACGTTTATGTGTAATCATGTCTATGTGATTGTATATTTTCGTTATATTTACTTAAGGTGCGCCCATATTTCATCCACCACCATCCACCCTTGCCGTTCTAGCAATTGTTAGAAGCATGCGTAGCGAAGAGGTGCTCACGACCCTCATTTCGCCGTTCTAACCACCTCATCCACAAGCCTACTCATCCATCCGCCTAGCGATTCGTTGCATAGCGGCCCGACTAGTCTTCCATCCCGCCTGGCGAAGCATCGCATAGCGTCGTTGCATAGGAGTAGTTGTTAGCCTTTTATTTTCTTTTTCCGCAAATATCAAAATCCCCATCGTTACCGCCGACCCTAAAGACTTCAATCTCAAGTTCTCCTCGAAATTAACTCCACCTTACTGTGTTTCTTTAGAGATCGATACTTGGGAAAACTCGCCCATTTTATATTACTTGTGCGACCGCTTCACTGCCGTGATCTTACGCTTCAAGTTTTTGGCGCCGTTGCCGGGGAACACAGTCGTGTGAGTTTCTGGAGAGGTAGATGTGAGATTGCTTTCCTTTTCCTTTATAAATCTCTTTTGTTTTGTTCTATTTCTGTTTTGCCGGCCTTTTTCTTGTTTCTTTAGGCAATTGTAGTAATATATTGTTGGATTTAGTAATTTGCACAATTTATTTTGAATCTGCTGTTTCGACACCATGTGGGGATATTCGTATGCACAATATCGTTGGTGTGGAAAGCCTTCCCACGCTAGTCATGAATGCCCTACGAGAGATATTGAGCATAAGCCTCAGCGCACAATGCATGAGATGCTGTATTCGTATAGCCTTTCAAACACTGTGCCCCGAGCTTATGGTCAATCGTCCTCGCCACATACACCGTTCTCCTATTCCTCTCCGGCCCCACAAGGACCGCAACGTAATGGGAGAAAGTGTTTGTATTGTCGTAGAACAGATCATGTCCTGAAGGATTGTGCCTAGTACCTCTGTGTTATGGAAGAGGATGATGAGCCAGACATCCGGATCATCCCGAATCCTACCCTTGGTGGCACACCTTCATCATCTGGTTATGTGTCCCTGTCACCTTCATTTGTTGAAGGGAATGATATGGACACAACCACCAGATGTGTGGCTGATCTAGGCTTCGACGTGGCTGAGCCCATCTCTCCTGTGCATACATCTCCAAGCGTGGAGCCGATTCTTTGTGAGGAACCTGCACTTGACTTTTATTAAAGCAAAGTTCTTCCGCCTTTTGTGCATTCTACTTCAGTCGTCTCTGATGACATTTTCGACGATGCAACATAAGTTGAGGCTTGTGATACATGGGTTGTTTCCACTCCCATGGAGGAGGACAACCTTCCTGGTGTCGAGGATTCTCCCTCGATACCAAAGGAGGAAGTCCAAGTCTTGGTGGAGGAATCTATGGATCCGGCCGAGCCTTGTAGCATTGTCGACATTGCCGATGATATTTTTCTACCTCAGCCTTTGGGGAGTGAAACCGGGATCACTCCCCCGATTATTTCTTTATGTTCTTCATCTTTTTTATTTCTTGTCCCCCCTTCCTTATCTGATCTTGTGCAGGTTGAATCTCCACAGGTAATTTGGGTTGACGTTGAGCCTTCTGCTCAGGCTGTCGATGAGTGCATCCTCTTGTGTGAGGAGGTTCCTACCTCCTTCACAGTGGAAGCCCCTGCCATCACCTTCGCCCCCAACGAACTTGTGGTGGACGAAACCTTGCTAGGCAAGGATTTGTTTTGTGGTGAGAAGAGTGAGGACCATCGCTCCTTCTCTTCTTACTTCCTATTTCCTCTACCTGTGTTGGGCAGGTATTACTATTTAGGTAGAGGGGTAACTATTCTATCGCCGTATCGGTAGCCGTTACCAAAACGTATATTGGGACAGTTACCTGTGCATTTTTCTTTTCATAGGACCATTAGCTAGAACCTTTTCGTAGCCGAATAAGTCGTGCTGGGAGGACAATAACCCCAATACTTATCTTTCATTTTCTGCATTTTGTTTTTCATGTCTAGTTAGTTTTAGCATTTCTTTTTGTATATTTTTCTTTTGTTTTTGCGGAGCTCACCCCTGCAGGTATTCATGACAAATCGCATTGGCGGGGTTATGATTCTTCGTATGGCAGACCTGCTTCAGGTTTCCACGCGTCTTCTGGTATGCTCACTAGTTGAGCATTGGGTAACCTCTTCCCTTAGCTCTTTATGATTTTAATTTCTCTATCATATGTTGTGTAGTTCAGTTTAAGTCTAGTTAGTTGAGCTTTGTACCATTCCTAATGTCTTGTCCTCGCTAGTCCCGTTGTGCCTACCCATTCTTTTGATTCAGCTCCACCTTTATTTCACCAAAGCCTCAAATCCAATCCTAGTCGCACTCCAAAGTTGAGCTTTAGAGTTTTACATTTTTCATGCTGGGGTGTTGATGTGGTGTTGTTATATGTGAATATGTGGATGTGCTCCAAAGCTTATTTGTGCTGAAATTGTTAAAAGATAAGTTATTTGAAAAAGAAAAAAATGATGTTAATTGTGAAAAAAAAATGAAAAGAAAAAGTTTTAATTGAAAATCATTTTGGAAATGAGATTGTATTTGGAGTAGGCGGTACACACACCCATATTTGAAAAATTAAGTCTGGGGGTGCGGTGTACCCGCGTGTATTTTGCTTAGTAAAGGGATTCATTTTATACTAGCTCATTTGGGTTAGGTGCATAGTCTTCCTGTTTATCTTTGTTTACCTCACCGAAACCCAAGCCCCATCTCTTCACCTAAAGTCCTACTGATTCGTGTGTGAACCAAACCAGTGTCGTGGAGAGAATGCGAAAGGGCAAGCATATGTTCACCGACATTGGTGGACTCCTTTGGAGGTTATCCTAAGCCCTGATCTTTAGCAATGCTCGCCTAGCGATTAGTCTACTTTCTCCATACGCGTGACCAGATGATTCACCGTTATTCTATTTTTTAGTAGTAATAAAATTTTGATACGTATTGTGAAAAGTATAAACTATTTTGTATACTTAGAAATTTCTTATATTATATTTTTACTCGTGCGAGCATGCGACTTCGCATGGTACTCCGTATCGTAATTTCTTTGTTAACTAGTATTTTCCCTATCTGCTTAGATTTTGTTTGCTCGGGACGCGCAAACAGTTAAGTCTAGGGGTATGATGAGTCCACTTTAAATACCTATTTTTGGACTCATCTGGGCTAGTTTTCACGCGTTTGCACTTCACTTTTAGTTCTATATCGGTCATATTTCATCTTATCTTTATTTTCATAGGAAGTGCACACTTATACCTGTGGTTGTGTATTTTGTTATTTTTATAGTTTTTACTCCTTTGTGTGATTGCCTGGAATGTCTGCACATATAAATGATTGGTTTTTCCTTTTGGTACAAGGGTCGTGTGCGTGTTCCGGGATGGTTGTGGAACAGGAATACTGCGCACAATCATGGGATCTAATACGCACGACCACTGGTCGTGCGCCCCTGATCGTGCACACTACTCTTCGTTTTCCAAAATCTGTCTGGGGTAATCGCACGACCACTGGACCTAGTGCGCACGACCACCGGTCGTGCGCCACTGATCGTGTGCATTGATTCCAGTTCTTCTTCCTAATCTGCCATGCCAGTGCGCACGATCACTGGACATTGTGCGCACGACCACTGGTCGTGCGCCTGTGATCGTGCGCATTGTTCATTTCTGCTTTGTATAAATAGTGCAGGTCTCGCCCTAATTCGAGAGACGATCCGGAGCTCGATATTTCTCCGCTGTTTTCCGCCTTCTCCGCCGTTCCCCTTCATCTTCCACCCTAGGGAGGTGCTCCGGGCAAGCTTTCACCGCCAAATCCAAGTCGGAGCTTCCTTTCGGCCTCCTCCTTCATCCTTGAGCTACAATAAGAGCTTGACCTAGCTTTCTGCATCAAGCTAGGGGAAGTTCTGCCATCCTCCACCGGATCGTGACACGAAGAAGACGGGCCATTGGAAGGTGATGACAGCCCTTCTCTACCCCGGACGCAGTTGCGGACCGAGCTTGGACGCGGATTGACAACCCGACGATTCCAACCGTGAATCCTCAGCAAGGCTTCGGATCCGGTCGATTTCGCACACTTTTCTTCTCTTGTTGTTCATAGTTTAGTTGAACTCTTTGTATTTGATGAAGCTATGTTTAGTGTAATATACGTTTATGTGTAATCATGTCTATGTGATTGTATATTTTCTATATATTTACTTGAGGTGCGCCCATATTCCATCCACCACCATCCACCCTTTCCGTTCTAGCAATTGCTAGAAGCGTGCGTAGCGAAGAGGTGCTCACGACCCTCATTCTACCGTTCTAACCACCTCATCCGCAAGCCTACTCGTCCATCCGCCTAGCAATTCGGTGCATAGCGGCCCGACTAGTCTTCCACCGCTTGGCGAAGCATCGCATAGCGGCGTTGCATAGGAGTAGTTGTTAGCCTTTTATTTTCTTTTTCCGCAAATATCAAAACCCCCATCGTTATCGCCGACCCTAAGGACCTCAATTTCAAGTCCTCCTCGAAATTAAATCCACCTTACTGTGTTCCTTGAGAGATCGATACTTGGAAAAACTCGCCCATTTTATATTACTTTGCGACCGGTTCACTGCCATTGTATTACGCATCACTTTCTCTGAGGCTCCTTCCATGCCACAATGATGTGGAATTGCATGCAGTGTGAGTCGACACGCGGTGTCGTAATCCTGGGTTAAGGATAGTGTGGCAGGTCTACGGGCTCGCCATTCGTCACACCGACGGGAGTTGACAGTTAGACTTTGGAAGGTTGGGTTGTGTCCTCGGTGTTCACGTCCTGGGGCCCCTTCTGTGCCAAGTGAATGGTTGGGCTGTGTCCTCATGCTTTCTTTCGAGGCCTGTTCCGGGTCACACAAGGCCAGTTCGAGGTTGTGTTCTTGGTGCACATCTACCCGAGACCCCCGCTGGGCCATAGTACGCATGCGCTCCGCTGTTGTGTTCTTAGCATTGAGGCGTACGGAGGCCTAGGTGAAGTAGTGTAGATACCCACCTAGTAGTAGAGATGCCTGCTCTACTGTCACTGCCTAGCCACAGCGGTTGATGCCTGAGAGGTTAGCTACCTGCTCGAAAAGTGGGAACTATAGTCTATGTCTACATAGCAGTTGCATATGTGTGAGCATGCGTGAGTCATTGCATAGCATAAATTTCATGACATTTCATTGCACAACAAGATCCGCATCTTATAGGTTTGTATGGGCACTCCTATACGATGAGTTACTTTTATGTAACCTGATCCTTAACTTATAAGCTTGTATGGGCATCCATATAAGTTAAGTTACTTTACTGCTGTAATTACTCGTACATGATGCTTTGTTATTGCTCTTGTAGAACTGCTAGTTTATAATACTGTTAATCATGTTGTACCATTACCACCTGCTTGTACCTGTTTATACTATTTATTATACTTTGTACCCTTGTTATTTCCTCCGCCCGGTGTTGAGGAGTCGTCGGGGGATCGGATGTGAAGCCACTTAGTCTTTTCGACTAATGGTTGCTACGTCTTCCTTTTTAGGAGGTCACCCCGCAGGTAGAGCAACCACAGACTTTGCAGCAGTGCAGCCAGGCCAGGACGACGGGGCCTGAAGTGACGGTGGCATCACAACCGTCGGTTACCGATGTGAGTTTTGTTGAGCGACTCTGATGTAGCCCTTTTGGGCAGATACTAGCTGTACTCTTATATATTGTAGAAGCATGTTTTAGCTTCTCTTATTTGATGTACTTTGGACTTATATACTTTATGTGGATTTGACTTCTCTCTTTTATATTTTGGTTGGGTTGGCATGTATATATTGATATTGGTTGTAGCCGGCGAAACAAGCATCTTGTAGTACAGGTTAGCTTGTGCGCTAATGCTACCGCAAGGAGGATGTTCTGGTCATAAGACCCCCTTCGTGCCGTATTTTGGGATCTGGGAGGGGGGTCTTACACCTACAGCTCAGCCTCCTCCAAGGCCTACAACTCAGTGAAACACTTGTCACCTACAGCTCAGTGACTCTCCAGTGACCTACCTCAGGCATAAGGCCCTACACTCAAGCTGGGAGGACAGCCCTACCTCAGACCCACACTTGGATTCTACCTCAGAGAGCAACACTCTCCTACATCAGGCAATTAAGCCCTACAGCTCAGATCCACACTTTGATCCTACCTCAATACCCCAACATGACACCTACCTCAGTGACAAATTAGTCACCTACCTCATGCACAAAGTGCACTACACTCATATTCAGATAAACTGAATCCTACAGGAAGTGAATATAGAGTGTTTAAGAAAAATAAAACAATTGACTCTGAGATTAGTCTCACAGTCTACCTTGCTGGACTGAGCATATATCAGTCCAGCACACTTATTATAGAAGGAATTAGTCCTCTTCTACAACTAACTTCTTTTCTACTGCACAGATTAGAAGAAAACGGCTTGCTGAATGGATGAATCAGCTTCTCTATTCTGGAATGAACTATCTTGCTGAGCTTGAAGAGCCTCAGCTAACTTCCTTTGCCTTTTTGACTATCTCTGCTGGACTTGATCTTTCAATATTGATGGAGAAGAAGATGTCCAGCCGTCTCTAATTTACTTTTTCTATTTACTGCATTTTTATATTCATTCGTTGCCCTAATCCTTTCTCTTTTCCCTTTTTATATGAGTTGATTTGAGTCAATGACACAAATGTATATGGGCCCAACCAAGGGTTGGTGAGCGCCATCATCATTAAAAAAGGACAAAGCAGCTTTCGACGCCACAGTAGCTTTCCCGCAACGGCTAATTGTAAGTTGACTTTGATGACGTCAGCAATGGTCATCACCATCTGGACTTAGAAAATATTCTAGAACTTCATAAAGCATTGAGTGATGTTAAGTCACTCAACGCCATCTGTCCTGGCTCTTAGTGCTTCTGGACTTGTGAATTTTCTTTGGATTTGTCTAATCAGTTCTATCTCAGCGCTTTCTTCTTATTAGCTGAGACAAGTTTCTATCTTAGCGGTATCTACCCAGCAGTCTCAGCGGTTTTTGCTTCATAGCTGGGAAAATATTGTATCTCAGCGGTTTTCCTCTTAACTGTCTCAGCACTTCCATCTTCATTAGAAGTGTTGAGTGAATCTGCTTCACACAACGCCTCTAGACTTAGAGAAATCCAGCTAGTTTTGTCTCAGCAGTTAAGATGACACATTCTTCTTAGTTGTCTCAGCTGTCTCAGCGGTATCAATGTATTCTTCTCAGCTATCTCAGCTGTCTCAGTGCTTTTTGCCTTAGTTTTTCTGCCTTTAGCTGCGTTCGACGATCTGTGGCTGAGCTTGATGAACTCTGATCTTCTCAGCTGTCTCAACGCCTTTTGTCTTAGTTTATTTTTCTGGCTTTTAGCTTGACAAGTGTTAAGCTGAGCTCGATGATCTGTAAGCGGAGCTCGATGAACTGCAACCTGAGCTCGACGAACTTCAAGCTGGGCTCGACGAACTTTGAATCCTGAGCTCTTGAGCTTATCTCAAGGAATGTTGACCTGAGCACGATGACCAGTGGGATGAGTTCGACGAACTGTGAGCTGAGTTCGACGAACTTTGAATCTTGAGCACTTGAATTTATCTCTTGTGGAATGTCGACCTGAGCTCAACGATCTGTGAACTGAGCTCGACAAACTGCGAGCTGAGCTTGACGAATTTTGAGATTACCACCAAACTCATTTTCTTCACCTATCCAATCATGGACTACCTGCATGCAAGAACTATAGTACACATCAAATACATTATGTGTGTATGTCATTGACCCGTTTGACTTCTTACAAATCTGGGATATTGGGATCAATAGACCCAACAATCTCCCCTTATTTGAAGAAGTCAAAACAATACATGTCATTGGCAACACAACATATTCATCATAGACAAGATTTAACATTATAGAGTGTAGAAAAGTTACCATATTTCTCCAGCCTGTGGAGAGTTTATTTTTCCAGCCTGTGGAGAATTACTTACTCCCCCTGGTGCATCCTGTCATCCATACTATTTCACCTGTCTATTCTTCTTACCCCTTTAACTCTATCGTCCTCCTTTTTAACTTCTGCAATAGGGAGCGATCTATGGGGTTTTTCTCCCCCTATCCATCTGGAGTAGATCTTCCACTTGACTCAATCCAATTCAGCTCTTTTTATATTCTGTTGGGCTAGCTCCCCCTCAACAGTTGCACACTATCTTCATAAACTGGAGGAAGAGTAGGTTCTACCTGCAAAATAAATAGTACAGTATATGGTAGAAGAGAGAATTGAAGCTACACAAGATTCAACATACCTAATTCAAATTTGAAGGTGTTGAACTTGGCTTCATCTAGTGGCTCAGTGAAGATAACAGGCACTTGCTTGTCTGTGGAGACAAACTCAAGGGAGATGTCTTCCCTTTCCATATGTTCTCTAATGAAATGATACATAATTTCTATATGCTTAGTCCTGCTATGGGATATTGGATTCCTAGCTATAGAAATTACACTAGTAGAATCACAAAAGATTGGAGTTCTACTTATCTGAAGATTATAATCCTTAAGTTGATGCAGATCCACAGCAACTGAGTACAGCAGCCTATAGCTGAAATATACTCTAACTCTGTTGTTGATATTGTAACACTCATTTGTTTTTTGTTGCTGCAAGAGACAAGCCTTCCACCTAGAAATTGATAGGAGCCTGAAGTGCCCTTCCTGTCCTCCTTACAGCCTGCAAAATCTTCATCTAAATAGCCTGTTAGTTCAAATTCCCCATTCCTGGGGTACCATAGGTCAAGATCTGGGGTGCCCTTAAGATATCAAAAGATTCTTTTTATAACAGTGTAGTGAGACTCTTAAGGGCAGGCCTGATACCTAGCGCAGACACATGTTGAATACCTAATGTCAGGCCTACTTGCAATGAGGTAGAGAAGGGAGCCAACTATACCTCTATACAGAGTTTGATCAACAGGCTTTCCTGGATCATCTTTGCCTAAAGGCATACTTGAGCTCATGAGAGTTCTTATGGTGGAAGCATTCTCCATGCCATATTTATTGATTATCTCCCTGGTGATCTTTGACTGGGATATGGATAGACCATCATCAATCTGTTTTACTTGGAGTCCCAAGAAATACTTCAATTCACCCATACTACTCATCTCAAACTTCCCCTGCATAATTTTGCAAACTTCCTACAGAGGTTGTCATCAGTAGAGTCAAATATTATGTCATCAACATAAATCTGGACTAGGATGATCTTGCCCTTAGATTCCCTTAGGAATATGGTCTTGTTTATTTTCCACATTGAGAATTTGTTCTCAATGAGGAAGGTAGACAATGTCTCATACCATGCTCTTGGGGCTTGCTTGAGCACATAAAGAGCTGGAGAGCTTTACTAAGTCAATATACAGCAGTAGGAGAGTTATAATCTACAAAACCTAGAGGCTGCTATACATAAACCTCTTCCTTCAAGTCTCCATTCAGGAAGGCAGACTTGACATCCATCTGGAATACCTTGAATCCCTGTAAGGCTGCAAATGCAAAGAATAATTTGATGGCTTCCAACCTTGCAAATGGGTTAAAGGTCTGATCATAATCAATCCCCTCTTCCTATCTATATCTTTCGCCAACAGTCTTGCTTTATTCTTTATTATAATGCCCTTTTCATCAAGTTTATTTCTGAAAATTCACTTGACTTCAATGACATTATGTCCATCTGGACTGGGAACCAGCTTCCAGACCTTGCATCTTTTGAACTGGTTCAGTTTTTCTTGCATTGCACCAATCTAGAATTGGTCTTGATTTGCTTCTTCAAATTTATTGGGCTCTTCTTGTGACAGGAAGCTAGAATAGATAGCTGTGTTGAGACTCCTGCTTCTGGTCTGTATATCTTGGCTAGCCTCACCTATTATCTGATCTGGAGGATGATCTCTCAGATATATCTGACTGCAGGGGGCAGCCAGACTGCTTCCTACTAATTACCATTTTCTTCAGCAGGTTGGTCTTCATTTCCAGCTTGACAGTCCTGTGCTTCCTCTGGACAACATCCCTTTTCCCATTCTTATTGCATAGTTGGGTCTTTATCTTTGATGAAGAGCCTTTCCATCATGACTTATGTACCTGCAGAGCTAAGCAAAGAGCTTGACAGCTCACTGTCAATCATGCATGACTCATCAAACACTACATGGACAAATTTTTCTACAACTTGATTTGTCAAATTATAGACTATATATGCCCTACTATTTTTTTGTACCCAACAAAGATCCCCTCATGGGGTTTGACAGTAAACTTAGTCACTTTTGACTTACCATTATTCAGGATGAAACACTGGCAACCAAAGATCCTGAAATAGGATTTGTTTGGTTTTCTGCCATTCAAGATCTCATAGGGAGTCTTCTTATGACCTTTGGTTATAGAAGCTCTATTGAGCACATGACATGAAGTATTAAGTGCCTCAGTCCAGAAATATTTAGTGAGAGAAGTGTCACTCAATAATGTTCTCCCAGCTTCTATGAGAGTCCTATTTTTTCTCTCAGCTAACCCATTTTGTTGGGGTGTTCTTGGAGAGGAGAATTCTTAATGAATCTCTTGCTCTACACAGAATGTAGTCATGGCAGCAGACTAAAACTCAGTTCCATGGTCACTTCTCATTTTGACCACAGAGCATGAAATCTAATTCTGAATTTGCCTGACAAAATTCATGAAGATGTTAAAGGTTTAATCCTTTCTTCTAAGTAAGAACACCAAAGTAAATCTGGAATAGTCATCAACCACCACAAGGATTGATGAGTTATAAATATATGTATTTTTACGTACTTTAATTAAGTCATTTTAATTTATTTTTGTTACTTTTACTTAATTTTGTTCAATAAAATGCTCCTATTTTGTAAATATTATTCTAACTTAGCCTCTATTTGTTTTCTGAAATTTTTCAGAAAAAGTCAAAAAGTGCATAGTACACGCCCGTGTACTTCGAGTCACGCCCGTGACCTGGGCATGTACCTTCAAATCCAAGTGAAATCAGCCGCCCGCAAAGAAATTGTTGAACATGCCCAACTACACGCCCGTGTCCCATATGACACGGTCGTGACCAAGCCCCGTGTCACTCCAGCTTGACATTTTACGCTCAAACATCATCAAACCGACCGACACACATGTGTCAAGATACGATACGGGTGTGACTGCCACTTGTCCGAGTCAAGAAGTCACCGGTGATGAAATGACGTGACGCCTTCCCCCAGATATACCATCCGGACTCGCCCATGCTATACGCCCGTGTCAGCAGGGTGACAGACATGACTTCCACAGGGACCGCCCCAAAGTCAACATGCATTGAATGCTCGGCTTCACTTCATCAACAGTGCTGACATGCGCCCCCCCTACACGCCGGTGACCGAGGGCATGTAAACTGAATTTTTTTGCTATAAATAGGCCCTTGCTGTAAGGTGTGGGGGTTCCAAATTTTGAACCATTTTGGTCTTAGGGGTTGCTGCTTAGAGCTGTTTTAGTGCTATGCAAGGATAATCTCCGCCCTCCTTTTTAAGTTTGTTTTAGCTTTTGTAATCAACTTCATTCTAAATAAAATTGTTAGTTTTTCATTCTTACATTGCTCTGAAATGTCTCTGAATGCCTCCCTTTTATCAATCTTATGCATCCTTTATTTTCATTTTCGTATGGGGTGTGTGCGTTTATGATTTATATTTGCGGAATTTATGCTTTAAAATGAAAAATTGCTTTGCTTTACTTTAAATTTTCTCAAAATTACTAGTCGTTGTTATAGCCATTTTTCTTATCATACTCCTTAGAATGGTTTAGATTTAGGATTTTTATGCTTTCATATTCGTTCTTATGAACTTGTAAAATGATTTCAAAAGTGGTTTTCATTATTCTTTAACTTAGATTTTTCTTTTTTAGGTTGTAAAACTTTTGCTTCTTTTTAAACTTTCTTTCACTTTTTAAACTCTTTTATAAAGTTATAAGAATGGATTATGTATTATTTCAATTTTTCAACACCTTTGATTTTCGTATTTACGTAAAAACTCTTTTGCTCAAATAATTTTTATTTCTACTTTTTATGCATTTCCATCAAATTCTAACTGTAAAAATGTAAACGTTTTAATTTTTCAAGCACTTACATTTTTCATATTAATTTGAAAATTCTTTTGCTCAAATAATTTTTATTTTGTCTTTTTATGCATTTCTACCACATTCTAGGGTAGAAATGTAGTTGTTTTAATTTTTAGATAACTTTGTTTTTCGCATTTTTTGTATGTGTGCGTGTGTGTATGAGATAGTGTTTATCATTTTTTTTTCATTTATGCAAAGTGTGTGTGTGAGTATTTCATTTATGCAAAGTGTGTGAGTATTTCATTTATGCAAAGTATGTGTGTGTTTTTCATTTATGCAAAGTGTGTGTGGGTATTTATTTATGTAAAGTGTGTGTGTAAGTATTTCATTTATGCAAAGTGTGTGAGTATTTCATTTATGCAAAGTGTGCGTGTGTTTTTCATTTATGTAGAGTGTGTGTGTGAGTATTTCATTTATGCAAAGTGTGTGTGTGTTTTTCATTTATGTAGAGTGTGTGTGTGTGTGTGTGAGTGTTCATTTATGTAGTGTGTGTATGTGTGTGTGTGTGTGTGTGTGTGTGTGTGTGTGTGTTTTTCTTTCAGTAAAGTGTGTGTGAGTTTTCATTTATGTAGAGTGCGTGTGTGTGAGTATTTATTTATGTAGAGTGTGTGAGTATTTATTTATGTACAGTGTGTGAGTATTTATTTATGTAGAGTGTGTGTGTGTGTTTTCATTTATGTAGAGTGTGTGCGTGTGTGTATCTATTTTCTCAAACTCGTTTGAGTAGAACTCGCTTTAATTTCCCACCTACTCGTTTGAATAGGACTTGCAATTTTCAGCTTTCTTTCCCGCCTACTCATTTGAGTAGGACTTGTCATTTCAATTATGCTATTTCCCTTTTTTGTAACTTAGTTTTTTTACTTTTTATTTATTATGTGTTTGGTTGAGTGCGTGCGTTTGTAATTTTTTTAGTAGCTTTTCTATTTTTAATATTTGGTTATCTTATTTTTCTTCATATTTTTTTGTAACCCTTCAGCACATAATTTATAAGTCACGCCTAACCAAACTCATAAGCCATACCCATTCCGATGAGTGGCTAATCGCTTTTAGCCCTCGGTATCGAAGAACATTGGGATATAAAATGTTTTAAATAACTAAAAGGTCTTGTTTTTCTATTTAATTAAAAAACTTAAGGTTTACCCGGGGTTAACGATGCGTAGAACCACATATCGATATGTGGGCTCTATTTCCGTTATCCACACGCTAGCTAGCCGAGAGGCCGTGCGTATGGACTGATCACCCCTGGCTAAAGAGAGTTTCACACTAACCTTCGAGAGAGGAGGCACGTAATACTACCGGATTTGGTTCCCCCCTAATAGCGGGGTTCTTAGCGTAGTGCGGACATTAAGTGGAATCCTTCGACGGACTAGAGCCCGGTCGAATAGACTTAATGTTCAGGTGAGCGATATTCCTATAGATAGGTGAGCTCATTTTTTTGGAACCTCCACGGCCAAGTTTCCGCTTTAATTGAATTGAAACCTAAGATCTCTAATTATTCAAATCTATTTTAGTCCTGACGTAATTCGATACCGAGTGTTATTTCTTCATCGAACTTATTCTTAACCTATTTCCAGCTTTTTATTAGTTAAAATTGACAACTTAAATATTTCGGTAAAATAATAGTTCTTTCTGAGCAGTAGGGATAATCAACCCGTTAATGGGAAATTTACGATCTCGATATTCCCGCCGAATATCCTATATTACTTGTAATAGGTGCACTTGACTATAATTCGCCGCGCGAAATCCGTAACCGCCGTGCTCCCCAGATAATTTAGAGCTGAGCTTCGCGCGCATCAAGTTTTTGGTGCCATTTCTGGGGACTCTCCGAGTGTTATTTCGAAATCTGAAGTCTATTACTTTTACTTATTTTCTAAAATCTAAAAAAAACTTAAAAACCATTTTTTTAAAAAAAAATCCAAAAAAAGTAAATTATTTCGTTTTTATTTTCGGGTGTATGACCCGTGGATAACCTTCAGAGTCTGAAAATTTGGGTTTCGATCCTGAGATCAAGCGCTCACTTGCGCGTATTCGATCTCAACGCCGAAATTTATCTTTCGATCCCGAAGAATCCATCGGAGAACACTCTGTCGTTGTTATGGCCGACCCTAATCCGAACGCGGCCGTCGAGCGTACAATTTCTTATTACGCTCGACCAAATTTGGACGATATTGAGTCCAGTATTGTTCGCTCGACGGTGGCGAACAATAATTTTGAGATCAAATCGAGCATTATCCAAATGATGCAAAATTCCATGTAGTTCGATGGACTACCAGATGAGGACCCGAACGTTCATTTGTCTAGCTTTTTGGAAATCTACGACACCTTGAATATTAATGGCGTCACTGATGACGCCATTCGTCTACTCCTTTTTCCATTTTCCTTAAGATCCAAATCTAAAGCGTGGTTGAATTCCCTCCCACGAGGATGTATCACCACCTGGGCCAAGCTTGCAGAACGGTTCTTAACAAAGTATTTTCCGCCCGCCAAAACTAAAAAGTTGCGGGCGGACATTTCTTCATTTGTGCAGAATGATTCCGAGTCTCTATTTGAGACTTGGGAGCGGTTTAAGGAATTTCTCCACAGGTGTCTGCACCACGCGCTGCCTTCGTGGTTGCATGTCCAAATCTTCTACAATGGGCTTAACTATCAGACGCATCAAATGATTGACGCGGCTGCCGGGGGTACCTTGAATAATAAGACCCTCGAGGCTGCCCAAGCTATTATTAAAGAGATGGCTATGAACGCCTACCAATGGAACGTCCCGCGGGGACGTCCCAAGCAG
The DNA here is from genome assembly GCA_039583875.1 of Platanthera guangdongensis. Lineage (NCBI taxonomy): Eukaryota > Viridiplantae > Streptophyta > Magnoliopsida > Asparagales > Orchidaceae > Platanthera > Platanthera guangdongensis. Next base: position 96,300,447 of record CM077167.1, read on the forward strand.
GCGGCCGACCTCTTCGAAGTGGATTCCACTACACACTTAGCCCATCAAGTTGAAAGGCTGACGAGGCAGGTGGCGGAGATGTCTGCTGCCTCCTCCACTCTGCCTTGGGAGATTCCCCATAATGTCAGTGTAGTCAATGAGTTCGTAGACAACGTGGAAAATCTTGGGCGGCCTTCCTTCAACCCCAACAACAACCCTTATAGTAATAACTATAATCCGGGTTGGAGGAACCACACCAACTTCTCATGGATCCACACAACAATGCGCAGCGCCCTCCAATTCTTTTGTGCCCGGATTTCTACCGCTTCCCCCTCTTACAAAACCCTCCCCGATGGAGGACAATTTTTCTAAATACATAGCTTCCAATGAATCAAATATCCAGAACATCACCGGATCGCTAAAAAACTTAGAACTCCAGGTTGGACATCGAGCGTGAATGTTGTACGAGCGCGCACTTGGGGCACTGCCGGGAAACACAGAACCCAATCTGCGGGAGAATATCGACACTATAACCCTCCGTAGCGGAAAGGAGGTGATCGATCCCAAACGGATCAATCCGCAGGTACATATTTCACCTCTGACACCTCTTCCCCCTTCTTCGATTACGCCACCTTTACGAATTTTAAACGAAAAAATTATTAAAACTCCCTTGCCATATCCACACAAGCTCGATTGTGAGAGTAAGGACGCGCAGTACGAAAAATTTATTTTATTATTAAAACAAATTCATATGAATGTTCCCTTCTGCAAGGTGATCTCGCAAATGCCTAAGTATGCGAAATATTTAAAACAACTTCTTTCTAATAAACAAAAAAAAGAAAATATTTCTTATATTTCTCTGAACGCTGACTGCTCAGTGGCTCTTACAAATAAATTGCCCCTTAAAAGAAATGACCCGGGACGGTTCTCCATCACGTGCCTTTTTGGCAATATATTAGTCAAATACGCTCTTGCAGATTTAGGCGCGAGCATTAAATTGATGTCGTTCTCTCTCTTTCAAAAACTAAGTTTGGGCACTCCGGCCCCTACTAAAATGCGTATCCAACTAGTGGATCGCTCGGTTAAGTTTCCCGTCGGGGTAGTGGAGGGCGCACTTGTCCGAGTTGATAAATTTATCTTTCCGGTAGACTTCGTCATCTTAGACATCGAGGAAGACACTGATGTACCAATTATAATCGGTCGCCCTTTTCTCGCCACCTCCCGCATATTAATTGATGTAAGTAACGGTCGTCTCCTCCTTCGGGTAGGAAATGATGAAGTTACTTTCTCAATTAATCCCTCCATAGGAGACTCGCCATTGAGTGATGACTTTTGTTATAATTTAAATACCTAGCTCGGAGATTGTTCTTCCCCTATTTTTTAGTCTACTTTTTTAAACGACGACACTTTTGCGCTCGAAAATTTTAACTGCGAAGAGGATAACCCTTACTAATTTGTCTTTCAAACAATTTGGATCGAAAGACATTAAAATTAAAACCTCGTTAGAAGAACCGCCCTGCCTTGAACTCAAAACCCTACCTGAATCACTCAAATACGCCTTTTTGGGAAAAGATGATACCCTTCCTATTATCCTTTCTTCGCATTTGAGAGATTCGGAGACTTCCGATTTATTGGAAGTTTTACTTAAACATCGCCACGCAATTCCGTGGCAAATTTATGACCTAAAGGGGATTAACCCTTATTTCTGCACCCATAAGATTTTCCTTCACGATAATTATCGCAAAACTATTTAGCCGCAGCGACGTCTTAACCCAAACATGAAAGACATCATTAAAGCCGAAATTATTAAATTATTAGATACGAGGATTATTTATCCTATATCAGATAGTACGTGGGTTAGTCACGTTCACGTCGTGCCCAAAAAGGGTGGTCTTACCGTACTGGAAAATGAGCAGAATGAACTTGTCCGAACTCGTACTGTTACGAGTTGACGGGTGTGCATCGATTATAGAAAATTAAATGATGCCACCCGTAAGGACCATTTCCCACTACCGTTCTTAGACCAAATTCTGGAGCGTTTATCCGGTCATCCTTATTTTTGTTTTCTTGATGGCACATATATATAAATAATCTCCACGATGGGAGAGTCCACAGTAATAATAAAAAAGGTACTGAAATTAGGGCTCTCGCCCAATACATCAATGTCCTCCCTACATATCTCTCATCGCGGAAGAAAAACTAAAATAACTACTAGTGATCTGGACTCACAGTCCCAGCTGTCTGAACTCTGGTATGAGACTGTCCCATCTCTAAGCGTGTCGACCTCTGGGGCTACTCCTCCATGCTGGGCTCCACGATCCCCTAAAATGATTTTGTCTGAAAACCATTAGTCTAAAAGACTAAGTCCATGGCTCCTACCCCTCCCCTATGGCCCATAGGCACCGTGCGGAGAGGATGAAAGGGAAGATCTGAAGATGGAGAATAAAAAAGCAGGTGATTGTGGAACTATTCAAGCATATTAACAGAACAAGTATATATAAGCCGTAGTAAATGAAAGGTAAACTAAGAAACAAGTAACCTTAACTTATATGAATGTCCATACAAACTTATAAGTTAAGGGATCTTTTGTAAGGCTCCCATCGTATAAAAAGACCCATACCGATTTATACGTCGAGGTGTCGGTTTTCAAGAAAGTAATATATATCCAAAGAATAATAACCTTAACTTATAAGCATGTGCACGCAAGCTTATAAACTAAGGGGTTGTTTTGCAGGGCCAATTGTATAAAGCGTCTCATACCACTTATACAATAGGTGTCAGGTTTAAATGAAATATTTATGCTATGCCATGTTATGTTATGACATGAATCATGCAAGTACAACACACCTGCCCGACTCTGTGTACACAGACCTTTAGTTCCCCCGTTCTGGAGCCTAACCTCCCAGGATACCTGCGTAGTGCCAAACGGAAGTGGTGGGTTACGCCTCGCCCACCTCTAAACTGGTAATTGCACTACCGGTCAGACTTAACATATGCCTCGAAGCTAGTGCACTAAGCGGAGCTCCTGCGTACTCTTTGTCGGCAAGTCCACCGGACTTATCTTGGCGAAGTGCAAAACCACACTTGCCGAGTCAATGTATTGGCGTCGGTGCATCGACCCTATAATACCGAAGACCCGCCACTATATGCTTTATGCAGATGCAACCTTATTTATAATCTACCGAGCCAAAGCTCCCCGAACTATCCCGTCCGTCATAATAGACAACCAAGCCAAAGCTCCCCAGACCATCCCGTCCGTCACAATCGACAACCGAGCCAAAGCTCATCGGGCCTACCTACCCATTATCAAAACCATCGAGTCTAAAGCTCGAGCGACCCAACCTAACATCCCGAGACATCGGGGTGAGTGAAAGTGAATCCCTAGTTATACTAGTTACTCTTGCACTTTATTTTGCCTACAGTTTAGGTTAGCCCAGGACTGCCCAAGGCATACCTCGTGAAGGGTTCTCTAGGGCACTAGGAACTATGATGGGCTGAAGCCCAAAGCTCCCTTTCGCATGGCACTTACTATTATTGGTCAATACCCGGTTCCCGATCCCTTTTATATTACTCTGGATCTAACCCTAGTGTTTTTTGACCCTCTCTCTCCCTCCACAGGAAAGACGATCTTTCGTCGATCCCGAGCACCACCTAAACCTAGTAGACCCAACATTCTACTCATCCCAACTTCCAATGATGAACTCAATTTCATTTTCACCCAAACTAGAAACTATTAACCCAACCAATATGCCCAATTCAAATGCCATCACATTTTCTGCAGTTTTACTAAATGCAGACCAACCTAAGCTATATGATGTACATGATAGGAGGTACTCCAAATTTTCATCCAATAACCCTAAGATAATTAATGGGGCCCTATCATGACATATGTACTCTAAATCTAGAATCTTGGAATTTTCTTAATTAAACAAATATTTTATTTATTTTCCCTAAAAATCCAAATGCCCTAATTTTGAATATGAAGTGGTATTTATATTCATACAAAATGCTCCACAAAATTATGATAAATACTAGGCAACTAATAGATAATAAATTCCAATCTTCCAATTTTTTTGCAAGGTTTAGGACTCTTATAGAAAATTTTAAATGTAAACACATATTTATCAATTAAAGAAACAAGTGCTGCAAATAGACATCCAAAAATTATGAGAACATTCAAGCATGACTGAAATGTCCTATAAACATTCATGAACAAGTTTCCAAATTTTTTAGTGAATAATAAACTCTAATATTAATTTTGATCATGAACCCTCTTCCATAAATCAATGCAACAACTACTGAAAACATTCATCTAAAAATTATGATAAAATTTTCTCATGAGCCTAATGACCTAAATGCTTTTTGGCATAAGTATCACTATTTTCTAACCAATATTGAGCTCTGAATCTATTTTTGAACATAATTGCATAATTAAATGCTTGTGAAGTAAGTACTGATAATATACTTCTAAAAATTATAATAAAATTCAGGTATGAGTATAATGACCCAAAACACCATCTGCCCAATTTACATGATTTTCCAATCAACAGTGAGATTATAATAAACAAATGACTATCAAGGGCAAATTCATGTATTACAAAGGGGGTATTAAATTGTTGTTCCAAAAATTCCAATAACATTAGCATGAGCTCATATTTTCTTTTTGACTACACTACCCAAGTTTCACAACTTTTCATAGAGTCTTGATGGCCTATTTTACATGTATAAGGTTTGTGCCCTAAACTAGGGTTAGGGTTTTGGGGAGCTTAACAGCCTCTAAATCTCATGATATTTTTACCAGAGGACCTTGACAACCCTAAAGTCCTCTCTACCAAGTTTCAAGTCATTTCAAGGTCACTTGTCCCCATGAACTTCTAACCCTAGGTTTGCACACATAGGACCTACCCTAGTGTCCTAGGGCTCTACCCTTCAACTTCCACCCAATAACAGTGGCATGGGTATTTTGTTTGCTAATATAGCTGAGTTCCAAGATCCATCACCTTTGGGTGAAGTTGGCCAACTCAAGATCACTTAGGGCACTTAGTCCTAATTTGACCTAAAAGGGTCAACCTTGGGCTACATAATTTCCCTATCACATTAAACCATAAAGGGGTGAAATTTTTTCCAGAGCCCTATAATATTCCCCAAGATCACCCACCAAAATTGTTGGGGTTTTTGAGGTGTTTAAGACACCTAATTAATTTGTACATGGTTTATTAAATTATTCCAAAAACTATAGAAAGTATATATCCAAAAATTCTCATTTTTAGGCAGGCCTAGGTATAGGTTAGAATGACTCCCTATCCAAATTTTAGGTCATTTGGATAAGGGATGAAGTGGGGGCACCCATTTTATTCTCTAACTAACCCTACGTATAGACCTCACTAAAATGAGTGCCCTAGTCAAACCAAAGATCCAAATTGGTTTAAACTAATTTTAGTTTAAAGTACACCCCAAGGGCTACAACTTTGATGTTTACCATTTTTTTCACTAGTGGTAACTAGGTATTTTTAATAATTAAAAACATTAATAGTAATTCCTAAGATCTAAATCAGCAGCGCACGAATCTTGGCGCAGATCGGACGGAGCTGGGTCATCTTCTACCTCCAGCCGATGACCCCGATTGCATCTTCCTGGAGTAGATCCCAAGCACTGCTACCGGCCATCCAGCCACCTCCCCGGCCGACCACCGCCACCACCACCTCCGTCGAGGTGGTGGCTATCGCTAGGCGGCGGCACAGCCGCTAGAGTTGAATTTGGTTAACATGACCATTTGGGTTCACCCAAGGGGTCTTTGGTGACTCATTGACTTCCCCTTAGGTCTAGGAAGACCTAGATAGGGTTGGTTGGGCATCTTGGGGGTCACTTGAACCTTAGTTAGGGCACATTGACATTTTTGGGGCTAGGGTTGACTTGGGTCAATTTAGCCTCTTTGGTTGACCCCAATGGGTCCTTGGTGACCCATTGGCCTCCCTTAGGGCTTGGGAAGGACTAGGTGGGTCCCTTTGGCCAAGGGGAGGTTAGTTGACCTTGTATGAGCTTAGTTTCACCTAATTAGGGTTTGGGTTGACTTTGGTCAACTTGACCAGTTCAGTTGACCCTCTAACAGGTTGGTGAGGTTGTGGTGAGGTCTTTGAGTCAGGGTGAAGCCCCATGATCATCCTAACCTAATGTTTATAAATCTACTATTTGTAGACCATGGTGATTCCACCTACATTCCTAAGTCCACTTGGTCTTCTTGGGCTTCCTAAGATTTTGTCATGACCCAATCATGACAAAACCACTCCTAGGGGGTCTAGTTGTCCGAGGGATGTTACATTTGCCGTGGTGCTTGTTTTCTTTCTTATTGCAGGACTTGAGGACAAGCTCTAGATGAATAAATCAAAAATCAGCAAAAGAACTAATAGAACTTCAAAGATCTATTCACCCCCCCCCCCCCTCTAGGTGATTAGCTAACCTTCAGTTAAGAAAATTTCACTCACCATCAGAGCTTTGTGTCACCTTCTAACATGAAGGTTGTAAATTAGGACTGCTTAACCTCTGATGTCTATGCTGCTCTCAAGAGTTCATGTATCCTTGCCAACTAGTCCTCGACATTAGTCGGTGTGCTGACTCCCTTGAACGTTGGAGGATGGAAGCTCAGAAAATACCTCATCTGTCGGTCTACCAACCCAACGACAGCTTTCTCATCCAATGGCTTTTCCTGTCTGGCACCTCCGCCCAGTATGACCTGTATCATATTCGGGGTAACGAAAGTCGTTACCTGAACAATAGGGGTCACAACCTGGTTGTCGCTGCAGCTTGGGCCGCTACCACTGTCTTTGCTAGCATGCGACATAAATTGGCTGGGGATACTATTGGGTTTTACAAGACGGCATAACAAATGTGCGCGCTGCGGAAATAAAGAACAAGAAAACCCAAAAAGTTCGGATCTGGATATATTCATGAATCAAGAAGTAGAGAATGCTATAATAGAATTACATGTGATGGATTGAGTCTATACTCAACCAAGATGCTCCAAAATATTTTAGCCGGGCGCTAGCATCTTGAGTCATGAGCGCAGAAATTGTTTCTACGCCTCTATAGATAGTCCACACGATTGGGAGAACCCACAACAACTTGTCATACAAGCGTTAGGTCTGGAGAGGACACTCAGCATCTCCACAGAATTCTAGATCTATTAGAGGAGAGGCGGCGGAGATACTCTCCAGGATCAGGATCAGGATCGGCGGCGGAATTGGTGGAACGCTTCCGTCGGCTATATACGGTTATCTGTCTTTTTGCACACTGATGGCTCGTGTGCTTTGACAGAATATCGCATCAAGTATCCGGTTGAAACCCTAAAATATCCTATTTATACTCCAAGTAATAAATAATAACAGCTTGCCGTTAATCGTAGACCCAAGACTTAGAATACAGAATTTCGATCAATCAATGCTTGACTCGACGAATCGTCGAGTATCTATAGCGTACACGACGAATTGTCGAGTATCATTATATACTCGATGAATCGTCAAGTATCTATAGGATACATGACGAACTCAATGCCTACCTCCAGACAAATCAACACTTGACATTGATGAAGGCATTGAATGGACACAACGCTGTCAACGCTTTTTGCACCATGACATTTAGTGCACTCAACACACTCAACGCCTAAGGCTAGATTCGTCGAATGTCATTGAGTGAACTTAAAGCACTCCACACCTATGGCCAAATTCATCAAATGGTGTTAAGTGAACTCAAAGCACTCAACCCCTAAGACTCAAATCCATCAAGTCAACACTTTGACTCGACAAATCGTTTAATGGACTCAATGGACTTAACGCTTAAGTGCAATATTCGACGAATCAAATCCTTGACTCGACGAATCGTTGAATACACTCAACTCACTCAATTCCACCATTCGACGAGTCAACTCTTAACTCGACGAAGGAGTTGAGTGGTCTCGACACACTTGATGCTTTTGCCTTCTAATATTTTAAGTCCTTTTCAACCCATCATATGAACAATACCATATATATCCTATCTCCCAATTTCTCCACAATCTTATGTGCGACCCTGATAGGCCCATACTAAGTTGGTAGTGAGGCCACATGCTTGATCATTTCCAGATCATAATGGTAACACCAACAGTCTCCCACTTGATCTTGAAAGTATCAAACAAAGGCTTTATAGACAATGAGCAGCATCTAGTAATACATCATTGCTCCCCAAACAGTAAGAGTTTATTAAACTCAAAAGCCATTGTGACCAATGTTACAGTGTTGTCATGTCCCTTCATCCCTTATATCCGGATAGAAGTAGAGGTATAGACCGTGTTACCCTCATAATGGTTCATTCCCAGTTTCCTGATCTAGAATGGACTTCCAGTAATTGGTGAGCCTAATATCATATATTGACTCAACCAAGCATGGTCATACATTTCTCAGTCCTTTTCCATCAAGGGGCCCATAGATTCAACTCCTGTCATAAAGAAGGACAAATCACGTCTATGCTCACACACAAACATCCAAATGATTCGTAACGTACCCAATAACCACCTTTATTATCCAACTTTCACAAGACCAGACTTTTCATGGCATCAAAGCATGTTCTTCCTCACTCGATTAATGTTATGACTTCAGGTCAAAGGACCACAAACACCATTGCCACTTAAGCCATACTTACATTTATATAACAATCCATAAAGTATTCTCATGGTGGGTCTGTCCAGTATAACTTGTTTATAACAAGTACCCATGTGATGAATTAATATCACAATATCATAACCTTCGAGGATGGGTCATCATTCAATGCACATGCTAGTCTTAAAGGTATCATAATCGCCCTTAGCTTCTAAGATGATACAACGACCAGGGACCTTTAAGAATGAAGCTTATAATTACATAGGTTCTCATATTCAGGTCACTACTTGACCTATGAAAGCAAACATTCTAAGAGCATTTATATAGTTAACTACTCTATCATAATAGAAATAATAACATAGCAAAAGAACTTGCCAAAATATATAAAATGAAATGTATATAGTACATTATTCATCAAATGAAAAATTATAGCCAACAAACATACAATCCACAATACTCCCACTAGTGCTGATCATTAATGTATCGCATACCCATAGATCTAACATGATCATCTTGCTTTTTCTGCGCTAGAGGCATTGTCAGTGGATCTGCAATGTTTTTTTCAGTCGGCACTCTGCTAATGCTCACATCTCCTCAATCGACAATCTCTCAAATTAGTTGGAACCATCGAAGTATGTACATGGATCGCTGATGAGATCTAGATTCTAAAGCAAGTACAATTGCACAATTGTTGCCATAGTAGAGATCTACGGGACGAACAATGCTAGGAACTACATCTAACTCACCGATGAATTTCCTAATCCATACAGCCTCTTTGTTGCATTTACAGCGGCGATATCCTCGGCCTCAGTGGTCACAACCCGCATTTTCTCTATATTCAAAAATATGTCAAAGTAGAGAAAATACGCGTCGTTATGTCACGCCGTGTGAGGGACAACTGCAGATGCTCAGGAGTCTCGTCCTCACATTTACTTCATGTAAAAGATTTATGAAATTAAGTTAAAAAAACAATACTTATAAGTTATTAGAGTTACTGACTGTGTCCCTTGGTCGGGTGCATCACTAGTCCATAGGTGAGAAAATAGATAAGTTTACGTGGCGGAAAATACTTAATTGATTCATTTGTTATCCTATATGAGAATGAAGGTCTAGCATACTAAATAATATTGTGACTTATACATTTAATATATATATATATATAAAGACTTTTATACCGCTTAAAAGTAGTAGATTTTGCAATTAAATGTCATGTCATGTCAATGTTCCAGAATGTAGTTTTGTATACTTTAAAATAGCTAAATGCATCCTAACATAAATAATTCCTAGAGAGCAAGTATAAACAGGTAAAAAGAGTAACAACAGTAAAAGTAGCAAGTACTCTATCATAGAAAAAGTCAAAGACTATGGGCATCAACAACTGACACGTACCCATAGTAAAATCTGATAAGTATAAACACAGCCAACTACCTCAAAGCTCAAAGGTGGAAGCAAACAGCCGCAGCAATCCACAACACCAAAAGCACAACACGGTAAGTTAAACCTACTACTGCTTTGATCCTGAGGCATTCAAGAGAAGAACATCTCAGAAGCAAGTTACAAATTGTGCAAAAAGTAAAGGCAGACCAAACAAACCTCAAAGTGAAGGAAATCTATAAAACGACTGCAACAAAAGGTCAGCAGCAGAGTAAATGTAAGCAAACAGTAAATCTAGCCGAGCAAGAATGGCTAATCACATCAACTGGACAGAACAGAGTACCAACATCAGAAGTTCAGACTTTCATATTTCATTAATATTCATGTTATTCATCAATAAAAATGAGAATGATCAGCTCAACAGGAAAGAGTACTGTGTCGGGGAGAAGGGTCAACAACGCGCACAAACCCAGCCAATAGGCACCATGCCGAGGGAGAAACCCCAACGTGCACAAACCAAGCTAAGGTGAATGTGCAAGGGATGAAAATCCACAACGCGCACAGACTCAACCAAATGGCACTATGCTAAGGGAGAAGCCCCAACGCGCATAGACCATCTGGGTTTCTTTAGTTACGTAATTATACGTGTAGAGCTTCCTTTTTATTCATCACAGACTCAAGTGGCAGGACAACCAAATTGGTTTACAAACTCTACAGAACAAGAATTGGGGGTAAAGGTTCTATGAAATAACTCAGAATTTTAAAGACAAGTCAGAATCCAAGATAAACTCTAACGCGTTCAACAACGATAGATAAGGCGATTAAAGCCATCAATAAGGCACTTTAGGAACGATTAAACATAACCTGACTAGATTAAGTTCACCATGACAAAATCTTACGACATCAAGTGATCATCAAGAAAGGTTAATCATAGCAATTACTTGAAAGACAAAAGTGCAAAAAAATTTTAAGAACATAAATTCTTAACCATTACCATCAAACCAGATAAGAAGAAATGAGGGTAAACCACCACTTGCCTTTGTTTTACCAGAAAAATCCTCTGAATCACTCCATGTCGCAGATCAGGGCAAAAGAAGATGGGAGGAGTCGAAATCTGAACAAAAATGGTCGAAATAATGGTTAGGGCCGAAAAACCCTAACGAGAAAACTCAAGCAATAGAGAAAATTTTACCACGATGACGTAGCTCTCGACGAGAGCTTTCCAAATCTATGATCGGTTGAAGATTTCGAGCAACGGAGCTCCTCCGACGGCCATCGGAAGATTCACGAATGGAAGGGAATCACCGCTCTAGTTTCGGTTCGGTCTATCGAAAGGAGGAAGATAAAGTTTTCTTTTCTAATAATCCTTAAGTATCAGAATATATATATATAAGTATTTATAAAAAGTTTTGTCTAAATAGGAAAAAAACGCTTTATTTATGAGCGAGTGTGTGGAAAACGAAAATAGAGGTTTAGGATCACTTCAAATCGAAACGTGCTCAGCATGGAAGTTGTAGATCTCATCGAGACGAACAAATTTCATGTTAACCATTGTTCAATATGATACCGTTTTGACCCATAAAACGATGCCCGAACGCAGATTGGAATGAAATTCTCGAGATGAATCTACAGTACACGAGAACAAGATTAGAGGTACTCGGGAAGAAGAAAACAGGTTACTCGAGTACTAATACAGATTACTCGAGAACTACCAGGAAAGTACTCAAGTACTAATACAGGTTACTCGAGTACTAATACAGGTTACTCGAGTACTACTTTAGTTTACTCGAGTAACAGCACGAGAAAACTCGAGAACAAATACCAGACCACTCGACAACTAAGACAAGGCCACTCGAGAACAATGACAGATTACTCGAGAAAAAGATAAAAACTAATTGCATGAACAGTACTTTTTACAAATATATCCAAAAAATTAACTATATACATGAATAGTAAAAGACATTTTTGAATAATGCTTTAATATTAAAATAATAATATTTATATATTTTTGAATAGGGAAACACGGGATCAAAACGGAGGCTCAAATGCACGCCGAATTAAACGAAACCCACATTGTATGCGAACACAGACGCTACAAACACAACGGCGAAGACGAAACCAAAATTCGATGAGTTGTTCTTGAGATATACATTTTCAAAGTCTACGGCGAACATAAATTCTACAAAACTTCGGAAATTCGCTTAGGCTCAAATATCGCTCGGATCAGACGAAACTTGACGAGCATGTCAAAAATTAATTAATTCAATTTACCAACGAGAAATTTTCCATTTCGACAAGAATTCACGATTTTTGGCGGACTCGACCGAACAGATGCGAAAACGCACTAACGGCGACGCGCCGTCAACTCCACGTTAACGTAACCCCCCTTACGTCATTATGACGTTAACAAGAGGATTAAATAATTGCTGGAAAATTGGGGATGTTACGGTCACCCCTCCAAAAATGAAGTTTCGTCCAGAAACTTGGAACACGAAACGAAACAAGTGGGCAAAGGGAGAAACATGACAGAAGAATTCATTAAACAAGAATACTAACCGGGGAAGACTAGGAGAACAACTGAGGATGAGATTCTCTCATTCCGGATTCCAATTTCCAAGTTGCACCTCTAGCATCCTGAATGTTCCAGAGAACCTTAACCATCAGAATGGTCTTCTATATTAGCACATGATCTTGCATTTCCAAAATACGGACAAACTCTTCGACATACGAGGGATTAGGCTGTAACTGGGGCACGAAGTCAAGGACATTCCGATCACTACGAACACACTTTCGTAACAGGCTCAAGTGAAACACGTCTTGAACATCAGGGAAAGAATCAGGCAATTCCAGTATATAGGCAGAAACTCTGATGCGCACTAGAATATGAAAAGGTCCCACATACCTAGATCTAACTTGTGGTTCCTTCCAAATCACTTAACACCTGCCATTGTAGAGACCATCAGAAACACCAAGTCCCCAACTGCAAACTCCAGATCAACTCTACGCTGATTAGCATACATTTCATATCGCTCCTGAGCCAACCACAGCTTTTCACGAATATGCATTACTGAAGTACTCATATCCTCCAGCGCTTCCGAAGCGAGCAAAGGCTTCTCACCAACTTCTGCCGAAAACAGGGGAGTTCGACAACGCCTTCCATAAAAAGCTTCAAAGGGCGCCATCTGCAAACTCTCCTGATAGATGTTGTTGTACGCAAACTCCATCAGTCCGAGGAATTTATCCCAAGCCCCGCCATGGTCCAGAATATATCATCTAATTATATCCTCCAAGATCTTATTTACTCTCTCTGTCTAACCATTTGTCTGAGGATGATAGGCAGTAGAATACCTAAGGTCAGTACCTAGGGCTCCTTTCAAGCTTTGGCAGAAACGAGACATGAACCGGGAGTCTCGATCTGACAAAATACTCATAGGTACACCATGCAGTCTTATAACTTCGTTTAGATAAAGCTCGGCTATCTTTTCCATAGAATAATAAATTTTGAATGTCACAAAGTAGGCACACTTGGTTAGTCTGTCCACGATAACCCATAATGTATCATGCCCTCAGGGAGATCTCGGCAAACCAGTTATGAAATCCATGGATAAACTATATCATTTCCAACATGGTATGTCTAAAGGCATTAACTTACCACCCGGCCTTCTATGATCAGCTTTGACATGCTGGCAGGTATAACATTCAGATACAAATCTTGCAATGTCGTTCTTCATACCTGACCACCAAACAATCTGCTTCAAATCTCTGTACATTTTCATGGAACTAGGATGATAAGCAACACTTGAATCATGCGCTTCACTGCATATTCTTGCTCGGATGTCCCCAATAGCGGGAATACAATATCTGTCATGGTACTTTAAGGTACCAACGTCATCAATTGAAAAGTCAGGTAATTCCTTTCTCAGTCCTACAGTGGAGGTGCTGCAAATCGTGATCGTCTTTCTGATGTAGCCTAGTGAGAGTAATCCACGAAGGCTCTCCCACCTCCAAGCTACTCGGCGAAGCACTATTCCGCACGTTAATGTCCATGAGCAAAAACTCTTCAACAAGAGATTGCACTGAGAGGTTAAAGATATTAGCGGGCTTCCAGCTCAATGCATCCGCTACTACATTAGCCTTAATAGGATGTTAAAGGATATTGACTTCGTAGTGCGCAACGTACTCCAGCCATCGACGCTGGCGCAAATTCAATTCCTTCTGAGTGAAGACATATTTCAAACTTTTGTGGTCCGAATAAATTTTGCACTACACTCCATACAGAAGATGTCTAAACAACTTCAAGGCATACATGACGGCAACAAATTCCAGGTCGTGCGTAGGATAATTATTTTCATGCACCTTCAATTGTCTATGTTGATGCACGAAAACGGACAGGGAGTCGGGCACCACAAGCTAACGGTTCGAGCACCGGGGGAAGGAAGGGAAAAGAGGAGACTGTTGACTAGTCGGTTACTAGCGGTCGTAGCTAAAGGACATAAAAAGAGGCCGCTGGCAGCGGCAACAGCAGAGTTTGCCCCCAGCTTTCCAGACCGGGCGGCCTGGTTTTTCTAGTCGCCAAGTCTCCCAATTCAGACGGTCACCAGAGGGCAGCTTGGTCGGCTAGCTGCAGCTCAGTCCACCTCGACTGGTCGTCACCGAGGCCGAGTGGTCTCCATGTCAGGCCTCCGCCAGCGCCGACCCTGCTCAGCAACAAGGCCCAGGACCCAGACCATCAGCTCGCCAGGAGGAATCCGTCAGGCCGCGCGGCTTCCTTCCTTTCTCGTTTTCTGCTCATTTGCTTCCCCTCACCTCTGCCTGGTTCTCCTATACCCCGGGCAGGCAGTAACGTTAGCCATGACCGCTTGGGCAGGCCTCCGAGCCTATAATAGGGGGAGGGTGCACTCCCCAAGACACGCTGACTTGTCTCCAGGAGCTCGCTTGTTAAGAGATGTGGTCTCAAGTCTATTGTCGTGCGGCTTGAAGTCTGGTCAGCCTGTTCGGTTTCCTTTTTCTCTTCTTGTAACCGCATCACTATTGAATCAAAGGAAAGCCCATCGCAAGAGAGGCATTCAGGCCGCGACGGGTGAAGTCGGGTGTTGTCGTGGTTCACGGCTCGGCTGTTCTTTTTTGTCTCGTCCGCTTAGTAGATAACGGCTTGCAGTCTTCCTCTTTCCCCTTCCATCCTTCTTTTCCCCTGTGCTCGAACCGTTAGCTGGTGGTGATCGACCCCCTTTGCATTTTTGTGCATCAAAAGTTAACACACGGCCTTCAGATCAAGCTATTTTTTGAATTCTGCGGACAGAATGTCAGATCACCAGACCGCTCAACCTGACCTTCAATCCGGAAAGGATCCAGTCTGGGAAGCAGTCGTGCGGTTAGCACAAGAAACTGAAAAAATTTCGCATGCCGTCGGTTTGCAGTTCTCCACGGTGTATGACGTCTTGGGAGCTATTATCAAGCGGCTAGACTCGCAGTCCGCACCAACACCGGTCTCCTAAGTCAACTCGGCGCCCGCAGTGGACAGTCCGCCTGTTAATCCACTTGCTTGTCCACAAGGAGGACAAGCCTACCCGCGGCCCTATCTGCGCGCCTACGAGCAAAACCGCCCGGCATCATACTCACCTGTGCAGTCGGCAACCCCTCTGTTGGTTGAAAAACCAGGTCCTCAGTTCGTCGCTTATCCTCCTATTCACTTGAGGACAATGCAAGATACTTCTGCTTCTGCGAAAAGGAAAAAAGCATGTGTCATTTTTATTCCAGGCAAAATAGCGTGAAAAGGAGACACTCACTCATTTCATCACACGATTTCAGAAGGAGGTTCTTGAAGTTGGGGAAGTCAATCCAGAAGTGTGCAAAATTGCCCTAATTGAGGGATTAAAGGAAAGACCGTTCAAGTTCGTAGCCACCCTCAGAAAGGAAAAAACATACTAGGAGCTAATCAACTGTAACACCTCCCCTGTAATGACCGTATAATATGGGTCCGGCCGGGGCCCCACAACATACGGACGCCACAGCTTTAGTATTATAAGATGATATAACTACCCATACTCAATACTCTTTGCACAAAATAGTGGAAACATAAACAAGACTAGAAGTTATCCACCACTAAAAGAGTAATAACAATGGCCTTATGGCCTTACAACACAAATGAGTCCAAAAATCAAAGAGTACAATAGTCATGAAAGTGCTTAAGCACTCCTAGTCTACCTCGGCATGCAAGCCGGACAACATGAGTCTCAAACATACAACATCATATAAGTAGAGCTACAAAAGAGAGGAACACTTCATGAGGCTTAAGCCTTTCTGGCCGGCGATCTAGCTCCTGCTTGCGATTCTTGCCCTGTAAAAATTATTAATAACGTGGGTCAGCAAAGGCTGACCTCAAACTGTGTAACAAACACATCTCCTCCCGGCCGCCCCTAACGGACCCCGGGGAACCCTCCAACCTACAAGACAGCACTTCGTATGCAATATATATAAATATAAAAAGAAGTGCATTAAGAATAAGCTTGGATGTCCCAAACATCATACACGTTATCTACTGGTTGAGCATATAATAAAAAGAGGCCTACTTATGCAACATGAATGCAACACCCGGGCTTCACCCAAGGCACCCTAAAACATATGCATCTAGCACAACATCACACCAATTGGGTACTCATCGCTTGCCCATCGGCATAAAGCCACAAACAAAGGGGTATCACAATTTCCCCCAACGGCGCACAGGCCGCCACAAGGAACCCTTGCTAAGGCCCCACCCGCTCATGGTCTTAGACCCGGGATTGCCTGCAAGCTTTGACGTCTCAAGTCAGGATTCCAACAAACACAAACTGACCGATTCTAAGAAGCCTTACCGGACCCCACCCGCTCATAGCCTCAGTGCCCGGGCTTGCCCCCATGCTTGGCATTCTCGTCAGTCTCACAGAAGGGGACTAGTCTCGCCGGGACACTCTCCACACATGACGTGTACGTCACGGGATATCCAGCCTACCACGGAGACATAGCCACGCCTTAGCACATCACAAACCAAGACAATTCCACCCTAGTCCCTCATTTGCACTGCAGCGTTCCCACGCACCAAGTAAACCATCTACCAACAATGCGGAGCTAACCTTGTCCACCAAGGAAACCATCTACCGTCATTGAGGAGCTAACCTTATCTGGTTCCAACTACACGTACTCACTTGAGAAAAAGGGGAAAACATCATGATGGGCCCGCAAACAGACTCTTACTGTGGTTGGTTCGGTGAGTCGATCGCCGCGGGCTTGCTCGGGTAGGCAAGTGCACCTATCGCAAGTAGTACTCGATATTCGGGGGAATACCGAGGTCGTATTGTTCTCGGGGTCGCGTTGACTATTCTTACTCCTCCGGGAGGACCATTATTTTACTGAAAGAAAAGGTGGATTTTTTTGAAAACTAAAAACGGAAAAACAAAGGAGCGAAAAAACGGTTTAGAAAATATTCGATGAAGGGTTAACGCTCGGCATCGAATCGGATTAAGACTAAAATAATTTTTAATAATAAAAAGACTTAGTTTTCAAATTAATAATAAGACAACTTGGCCGTGGAGGTTCCACAAATGTGAGCTCACCTAGCTATAGGGATATCGCTCACCTAAACGTTAAGACTATTCGACCGAACGTTAGTCCGACGAAGGATTCCTCTTAACGCCCGCTTTACGCTAAGAACCCCGCTATTGGGTGGGGGACCCAATCCGGTAGAATTACGCTAGTCCTCTCTCGAGGGTATGCACGCAACTCTATTTACCCAGGGGTGATCGGTCCATATGCACGGCCTCTCGGCTAGCTAGCATATGGACTACGGAAATAGGGCCCACACATCGATTATGTGGTCCTACGTGTCGTAAACCCGGGGTAAACCCTAAGTGCTTAAATTAAAATGAAAATGAAGAGCTTTAATTATTATAAATCATTTTAAATGTCCCAATGCTCTTCGATGCCGAGGCTAATAGCGATTAGCCACACATCGGTATGGGGACGGCTTATAATTTAGTGAGGCGCGAGTTCGAAATTAAATGCTACACGATTATAAGAAAGGGACAAAAGAAAAATAACAATATTTAGAGAGCTAAAAAGTTAACTAAACGAGAACTCATGCACACTCCAAATTATAAATAAAAAAGGAACTAAGTTACACATGAAAGAAAATTTGCATAATTCAAATTTGCGAGTCCCACTCAAACGAGTGGGGGCGGTAAATAAAGGCTGAAAATTGCAAGTCCTACTCAAACGAGTAGGACTGAAATGAAAGCGAGTCCTACTCAAATGAGTAGGAGAAAATAAATGCGATTACAGGGCTAAAAAGTCCGGCCATTTAACTCAAGTGAGTAGGCGGAAAAAAATAAAGAAAGTAAAATTGCAAGTCCTACTCAAACGAGTAGGACTGAAATAAAGTCCGGCCATTTAAACTCAAGTGAGTAGGCGGAAAAATAAAGAAAGAAAAATTACAAGTCCTACTCAAACGAGTAGGACTGAAAATGAAAACGATGCGCCATTTAACTCTTAACGAGTAGGCGGAAATAAATGCACACGAACACACACACTCCATATGAAATTCAAGAAAGCGATAAAATTATACACCTACACCCACACACTCTACATAATTTGAATAAAGCATTAAAAGAAAGCATTAAAACAAAGCATGAAAATTTAACACCTAAACTCACACACTCTACACAATTTAAATCAAAGCATAAAAGTTAATACACCTACACTCACACACACTTCATGATGATTGAAGAAGAACAAAAGAAAGTTTATTCTCATACACTCACACACACTAATAACAAAGAAAAAATTAAAGTTACCTAAAAATGAAAATAACAAGATTTCTACTCCTAAAACTTACCCAAAACACATAAAAGAACAAACAAAAAGAGAATGAGCAAAAAGTTTTACAAAATAAAGTCAAAATCAAAGGTGCTCAAAAATTAAAACTTTAACTTTTTCATGCTCAGGTTTTGGCAAAAATGAATAAAAAGAGAAAATTACAATTTTTAGAAGACTAAAGTTTTTCAAAGTAAATTAAAAATCAAAGTTTTTGGAAAATTAAAATACCAACATTTTCATTCTTATAATGTTATGAAAGTGATAAAAAAGTGAGAAAGAAGTTGAAAAGAACAAAAAAGGTTTTACAATCCTAAAAGAAAACTAAGTAAAAAAAACAAAATCACTTTTTAAAATCTCTTTTATAAAATCATAAGGATGAAATCAAAATCTAAGCATGAAAACTATTTAGAGGAAAAAGACATGGTGAGAAAAAAAGAAAAACCTAATTCATCATTTCACGAATTTCAAACAAAACCTAACTTGAAAAATCAAAGGCATGTAAAGAGGGAATCCTAACATCCCTAAGCATGAAAACAAGTAAAAAAAAAATGTAAAGTAAGCATGTTACACTCATACACACACACACACTTTTCATAAATGAAGAACAAGTGAAGAACAAAGAATAAAAAGGAGAAGGAAAGTGGGGCACAAGTGTTCATTCCAAAGCCATATATGAAGAGAAAATTTAACATTTTATTGATTAAAATGAAACTATTACAAGCTATTACAAGTGCTAAAACTAAAGCAAAACAAGACATGAAATAAAAAGGGAAAAATTCTCCTTACATAGCCTTGAAAATCACGGATGCAGCCCACAAAAAGACACTAACTTGGCCCAAAAATCTGAACCCTTGGACCTTACAGAACTGGGCTATAGAAAAAAATTTCAAAGTACACGCCCTCGGTCACGGGCGTGTAGGGGGGGCGTGACAGTACTATTCATGAAGGCGGCTGGCGATTGGACATCAAAGTTGACTTCGGGCTGAGTTCGCAGCAGTCACGCCCTAGGTCACGGGCGTGACTATGGGCGTGTCGGGGAGGTAGAACCGGGCGCGGGTTGCGTCAAATGTCCTCGGCAGCATCTTGTCGGGCCAGCTGGAAAGGTCACGCCCCATGTCACGGGCGTGACTATGGGCGTGACAGTTGGGGTCGACACTCGACGAATGTCGAGCGGAAAGTGTCGAGTCGAAATCGTTGAGCTGAAATTGGGTCACGCCCTTAGTCACGGGCGTGACACTGGGCGTGACAGTTGGTGTCGACACTCGACGATCGTCGAGCGGAATTCGTCGAGAGGAGAGGACACGGGCTTGGGTCACGCCCCGTGTCGGGTGACACGGGCGTGTCGCCAGGCGTGTCAAGCCTTTTCTTCAGAAATTTTCCGATTTCACGGGAAATGCACAGTCACGGCTCGGTCATGGGCGTGACCCATGTGTCACGGGCGTGACTATCCAAATTTTTGCAGATTTTGAATTTTTTCTGAAAAATCAAATAAAACAAGTTAGGAGAAAATTTACAAGAATAGGAATATTTTATTGAACAAAAATAAGTAAAAACGACGAAAATAAATGAAAATGACTAAATTAATGTGCATAAAAATACGCATATTTACAGTTCATCAAATACCCCCATACTTAGGCTTTTGCTATTCCAGAGCAAAAGTTTGAGGTGAATCTATAAGGAATAAAAAAAACTCTAAGTTTTGGCTATCGCTTAATCAATTATAAGAGAGATCGAAATAAATATACGGGGTGTAAGAGTTAAGTCCTAAAATTATGTAGATGATTTAAATAGCGCAAAAGTTTTGGCCAAAAGACTTCTTGATGTAATTAAATAGAAGGCAACATTTGTAATGGTTAGATTAACGAAAATAGTTTGGAATTATAAGAACTCTAGCTTATATGAGTGCTACTGGAAATAATACAATTTACTAATTATGCTCTCAAAAAGATTTTTGAATTAATTGTAGAATCGTTTAATTGGCTAAGGGGGTAGTGTGGTTTATGAAGAGGGTTTTGATAATTGAGGTGAGGTAATTTTTTCTCGAACCTCCATGTTTTTTTTCTTTTGGATTATTAGGAAAACGAAATCTTATTTTCCTAATATGATTTTTGTTTTTCAACTTCATAAGAAAAATTAACCCAATGTATATTTGTAGGAGTAATGAATTTTATCCTCTTACTCCCTATATAATCTTTTAAAATTATTGGGTGCCTATGTTTACGGAACGAAATCTTGTTCCCATTGACATAAGATCTTTTAAGGATAAAATTTTTCATGCCAGGTAGGTCATGAAAAGTAAGGGGAGAAAGGAAAACTAGATTGTAATCCTAAAAATTTTTGAGAGCAACTTTAATAATTTGTACGTTCCAATTTTTTTCAGAAAGCTAAAGGTAAGTATAATTGAATTCTATAGTCGTTATTTCCTAACATAATATACGTGCTCCTATTAATGAAAAATTAGAAGTAGTGCCTAAAACGAGTCCGCTAATTTTAACAAAGCATAAAGAATTCTTTAAAACTTAACCCCGGCTATTTAAATGTTTCAATCTATAATTAACAAACGGGTTGCAAACAGAGAATTAATAGTATTCATATATAAATAAACTCATAACAGAATTTTTGGATAGCAGAAAAGTTAAGTATGGAATATTTGATTTATTTGTTGCAAAACATTATTTTTTTGATTTTTATAGTTTTTGTTATCATTTTTTGTTTGTTTTTCATTTATTATCTTTTTTTGTATTTTTGTTTTTCTCAATTTTTTTTTTTTTTTTTGAAAATATTTTGAACTATTATTTAATTTTTTTTTTTTGTATTTTTGTTTTTTTAAGAGAATTTTCATAATATGTACAAAAATAAGGGAGAAAAAGAAAAAGGTTTGTACAAGAATGAGGAAGGGGGAGAGAGAAAAAAATATATACAAAGTGAAACTAAACAAAATAATTTTTTGTTTTGTTTTTTTGAGTTTTTTTGGAAAAGAGAAAGAGAACAAAACAAAAAATTGTTTTTGGATTTTTGTTTTTTTTTCATTAAAAATTTTTTTTTGTTTCATTTTAAGATGTTTTTTAAATTTTTTTTGTTTTTGTTTTGTTGTTATATGTATTTTTCTGTATTTTCCTTTTTTTTTAAGATGCAGAAAAATTGAAGTGCAGAAAGTAAAGCACGAAAATACCCCCATACTTAAGTCCAACATTGTCCCCAATGTTGTATCGTAAGTATGCGGAACAGAAATGAAAGACAATATGTACAACGAAAAGAAAGGGAAGGGGGTAGAAGCTTCCCTGAAACGCAGAGGGGGAGGCCGATCAGAAACCCTGCGTTTATTAGAAAAAAATAACAAAGATAATAAAGAAAGAGCGAAAAAGATAAGAGAGGGGTGCCTCCCAGGAGCGCTTTGTTTATAGTCGTGTAGCTTGACTATTTTGGCGGGTTTATAATGTGGAGGAAAGTTATGGTTTCGCTAAAACCGATCACTGGGTCGCCTGCTATATAAGACTTTAACCGATGACCGTTTACTTTAAAAGAGCCTTTGTCCGGGTGGGAGACGAGTACGGTTCCATAAGGAAAAACTTCTTCAACTAAGAAGGGACCGGACCATCTAGATTTTAATTTACCTGGAAAAAGCCTAAGACGTGAATTGTAAAGAAGGACAAGATCGCCCGGAGAAAATAATTTTTGGGACTTGATTTTTCGATCGTGATATAACTTAGAGCGCTCCTTATAGAATTTATTGCTCTCGTAAGCGTTCGCACGCCATTCATCGAGCTCGTTTAGTTGCAGTTTTCTATTCTGAGCGGCTAAGTTGGAGTCGAGGTTTAAGAGTTTTAAAGCCCAAAGTGCGCGATGTTCTAATTCTACGGGTAAATGGCACGCTTTGCCGTAGACTAACCGGAACGGCGTACATCCAATAGCGGTTTTGTATGCCGTCCGATACGCCCACAACGCATCGTCGAGTTTAACGGACCAATCTTTCCTATTTAGCGAAACGGTTTTTTCTAAAATTCGCTTAATCTCTCGATTTACTACCTCGACTTGGCCACTTGTTTGCGGGTGGTAGGGGGTGGCAAGCTTGTGCGTGACTCCGTATTTAGCTAACGTCTTAGCCATAAGAGCGTTACAGAAATGCGTTCCCCTATCACTAACAATTGCGCGAGGCGTGCCGAAGCGAGAAAATAATTTTTTAAGAAATGTAACGACGACTCGTGCATCGTTGGTGGGGAGAGCTTGCGCTTCCGCCCACCTCGATACGTAGTCGACCGCCACTAAAATATACATATTTTTGAAAGACAGAGGTAGGGGCCAACAAAATCTATGCCCCACAAATCGAAGACTTCGCACTCTAAAAACATGTTTTGGGGCATCTCGTCGCGACGAGAGATGTTACCCGACCGCTGACAGCTATCGCATGCGCGCACAAAATTATGCGCGTCTTTGAAGAGAGTGGGCCAAAAGTAGCCCGCCTCTAGCGCCTTCCGAGCGGTCCGGTTGGCTTGATAATGCCCACCGGCTGGACCCTCGTGGCAGTGCTTAAGAATTTGTAAGCACTCCACACCCGCAACGCATCTTCGGACCGCTTGGTCCGCGCAGATACGAAAAAGAAATGGGTCCTCCCAAAAGAAATTTTTCAAGTCAGAAAAGAATTTCTTCTTTTGATGACTGGAAAACTCTTTTGGAATGACCCGCGCTACTAAGAAATTTGCAAAATCTGCGAACCAAGGCGAAGATGACGAAGATTTATTAATGGCAAGAAGGCGTTCCTCGGGGAATCTGTCATTTATTTCAGATTCGACGAGCGCTTCCGCACCCGGATTTTCTAAACGGGAGAGGTGGTCCGCCGCTAGATTTTCCGCTCCCCGCTTATCTCGGATCTCCAAATCAAACTCTTGTAGGAGGAGAATCCATCGAAGAAGGCGGGGCTTCGCATCATTTTTAGCTAATAAATATTTAAGCGCGGAGTGATCGGTAAAAAAGATAACTTTAGATAGCGTTATATACGAGCGAAACTTATCGAAAGCAAAAACGACGGCTAAGAGTTCCTTTTCCGTCGTCGTGTAATTTACTTGTGCGGAAGTGAGCGTCTTGCTAGCGTAATAAATAGGATGAAAATGTTTTTCTACGCGTTGGCCAAGAACGGCACCTAAGGCAATATCACTAGCGTCGCACATTATTTCGAACGGAAGGGACCAATTAGGGGCCACTAATATTGGTGAACAGATAAGTTTTTGTTTTATTAAATTAAAGGCAGACTCGCATTCGCTACTAAAGATGAAGCGTGATTCCTTTTCCAAGAGGTGAGTTAGCGGCTTTGTTATTTTTGAAAAATCTTGAATAAAGCATCGATAAAAGCCCGCATGGCCTAAGAAACTCCTAATAGATTTTACGTTTGTTGGATGCGGAAGTTTTTCTATAATTTCTATCTTGGCCTTATCCACCTCTATCCCCTTAGACGAAATCATATGGCCGAGGACCAAACCTCCTCGAACCATAAAGTTGCATTTTTCCCAATTTAAAACAAGGCTTGTGTCCTCGCACCGTTGAAGGACACGATCTAAATTGTTAAGGCAATCGGGAAAAGAGCGTCCGGAAACAGAAAAGTCATCCATAAAGACTTCCATAATGTCTTCTACTAGCTCGCCAAAGATCGCTAGCATACATCTTTGGAATGTAGCTGGCGCGTTGCAGAGTCCAAATGGCATTCTTCGATAGGCGAAGGTGCCAAACGGGCAAGTAAAAGTTGTTTTCTCTTGATCATTGGGGGAAATGGGGATTTGGAAAAACCCCGATAAACCATCAAGAAAACAATAATACGGATGACCGGATAAACACTCTAAAATCTGGTCTAGAAATGGCAGAGGGAAATGGTCCTTGCGGGTAGCGTCGTTAAGTTTCCTATAGTCGATGCACACTCGCCAACCCGTAACAGTACGAGTTGGGACAAGCTCGTTATGCTCATTCGCCACTACGGTAAGACCGCCCTTCTTGGGCACGACATGCACGGGACTAACCGATGCACTGTCCGAAATAGGGTAGATAATCCCCGCATCTAACAACTTAATGATTTCGGCTTTAACGACGTCTTTCATGTTTGGGTTAAGACGACGCTGAGGCTGAATCGTTTTGCGGCAATTATCGTTTAGGAAAATCTTATGGGTGCAAAAGGAGGGGCTAATCCCCTTTAGGTCAGAGATTTGCCACGCAATTGCGTGGCGATGTTTAAATAAAACTTCCAATAAATCGGAAGTCTCCGAATCACTCAAATCTGAAGAAATGATAACGGGGAGTGTATCACCTTTTCCCAAAAAAGCGTACTTGAGCGAGGCGGGTAAGGGTTTGAGGTCTAGGATGGGCAGTTCTTCTAGGGAGGTTTTAATTCCTATGTCTTTCTTACCAATTGGTTCGAAAGGCAAGTCTATAGACGTATCCTCATCGCAGTTAAAATTTTCGAGCGCATAAATATCGTCATTTAAAAATACGGACTCGAAAATGGGAGAAGAACGATCTCCGAAAAAAGTATTTAAAGAATAGCAGAAATCGTCGCTCGATGACAAATTGTCCATCGAGGGATTAATAGAGAAAGTAACTTGGTCATCGCCTACTCGGAGGAGAAGGCTACCATTACTAACATCTATTAGTGCGCGGGAGGTGGCGAGAAAAGGGCCACCGAGTATTATTGGTACCTCGGCGTCCTCCTCGATATCTAAGATGACGAAGTCTACCGGGAAGGTAAACTTGTCGACTCGGACAAGGACGTCCTCCACTACCCCGATAGGGAACTTAACCGAGCGATCCGCTAATTGGATGCGCATATTCGTAGGACTAGGAGTACCCAAACCTAAACGCGAAAAGAGCGAGAACGGCATCAGATTAATGCTAGCCCCTAAATCAGCTAAGGCGTACTTTACTAATATATCGCCAAAAAGGCACGGGATGGAAAACCGTCCCGGGTGGTTTTGTTTTGTGGGCAATTTATTAGTAAGGGCCGCCGAGCAGACAGCGTTGAGAGATACATGCGAAATATCCTCTAATTTGCGTTTATTAGAAAGTAGTTCTTTTAAAAATTTCGCATATTTGGGCATTTGCGAGATAGCCTCGCAAAAAGGAACATTAATGTGAATTTGTTTTAATAATAAAATAAATTTTTCATATTGCGCGTCCTTACGCTCGTTTTCTAACTTATGCGGATACGGGAGAGCCTTGTTTAAAATAATTTTTTCTTTTATAATAGGTAAAGGCGGCGTGAGCGAAGAAAGAGGAAGAGGGGTCGGAGGTGAAATATGTACCTGAGGGTCGGTCCGTTTTGGATCGACCACCTCCTTTCCGCTACGGAGGGTTATAGCGTTGGCGTTCTCCCGCGGATTGGGCTCCGTATTTCCCGGCAGTGCCCCGAGCGCGCGCTCGGACATCATCCTCGCCAGCTGTCCAACCTGTTGTTCGAGTGTTTTTAGCGATCCGGTGATGTTCCGGATATTTGACTCGTTGGACGCAATATACTTCGAAAAATTTTCCTCCATCGGGGAGGGTTTCGGAAGAGGAGGGGGAGGAAGAAATCCGGGCGCATAAGAAATAGGGGGACGCTGAGCATTATTCGGGTTGCTCCACGAGAAGTTGGGGTGATTCCTCCAACCCGGATTATAGTTATTACTATAAGGGTTGTTGTTGGGGTTGAAGGGAGGACGACCCGAATTTCCCATGAAGTCCACGAACTCTTCAGCTACGCAGACGTTAGGGGGAATAAAACAAGGCGGAGTGGAGGAGGCAGCAGACATCTCCGCCACCTGCTTTGTTAACCTTTCAACTTGAAGGGTCAAGAGAGCAGTGGCATCCACTTCAAAAAGACCAGCCGCCGGCTTTGGCCGTCCCCGCGGGACGTTCCATTGATAGGCGTTCATAGCCATCTCTTCGAATAAAGCCTGGGCGGCCTCGGGGGTTTTGTTGTTAAGCGTACCCCCGGCAGCCGCGTCAATCATTTGACGCGTCTGAAAATTCAGCCCATTATAAAAAATTTGAACTTGCAACCACGTTGGCAGCGCGTGGTGCGGGCAACGGCGGAGGAATTCCTTAAATCGTTCCCAAGTCTCGTATAGAGACTCAGGATCGTTCTGCACAAACGAAGAAATGTCCGCCCGCAACTTTGCAGTTTTGGCGGGCGGAAAGTACTTCGTTAGGAACCGTTCCGTCAACTCAGCCCACGTGGTGATACATCCTCGCGGGAGGGCATTCAACCACGCCTTGGCTTTGGACTTAAGGGAAAAAGGAAATAAGCGCAAACGAATGGCGTCATCAGTGACGCCATTGATCTTGAAGGTGTCGCATATCTCCAAGAAATTGGACAAGTGGACATTCGGGTCCTCATCCGGCAGTCCATCGAACTGCACGGCGTTTTGGACCATTTGAATGACACTTGACTTTATTTCAAAATTATTATTGGCCACCGCAGGGCGAACAATACTTGACCTTGAATCATCCAGGTTAGGCCGGGCGTAATAAGACATAGTACGCTCGGCCGCCGGGGGAAGGTTAGGGGCGGCCATAACTACAACAGTGGGTTCTCCGATAGATTCCTCGGGATCTAAAGAAGGATTTCGGCGATGAGATCGGATACGCGCAAGAGAGCGTTCGATCTCAGGGTCGAAGTCTAAATCTTCAGACTCTGAGGGTTGTCCTCGGGTCATACACCCAAACAAAAATAAAACAAAAATAAACTCTCTTTTTTTTGTGTTTTTTAAAATAAAGTTTTTAGTTTTTTTTTTATAGAAAATAAGTAAAATTAATAGACTCCGGAATTCGAAATAGCAACTCGAAAAGAGATTCCCCGGCAACGGCGCCAAAAACTTGATGGGCCCGCGAACAGACTCTTACTGTGGTTGGTTCGGTGAGTCGATCGCCGCGGGCTTGCTCGGGTAGGCAAGTGCACCTATCGCAAGTAGTACTCGATATTCGGGGGAATACCGAGGTCGTATTGTTCTCGGGGTCGCGTTGACTATTCTTACTCCTCCGGGAGGACTATTATTTTACTGAAAGAAAGGTGGATTTTTTTGAAAACTAAAAACGGAAAAACAAAGGAGCGAAAAAACGGTTTAGAAAATATTCGATGAAGGGTTAACGCTCGGCATCGAATCGGATTAAGACTAAAATAATTTTTAATAATAAAAAGACTTAGTTTTCAAATTAATAATAAGACAACTTGGCCGTGGAGGTTCCACAAATGTGAGCTCACCTAGCTATAGGGATATCGCTCACCTAAACGTTAAGACTATTCGAACGAACGTTAGTCCGACGAAGGATTCCTCTTAACGCCCGCTTTACGCTAAGAACCCCGCTATTGGGTGGGGGACCCAATCCGGTAGAATTACGCTAGTCCTCTCTCGAGGGTATGCACGCAACTCTATTTACCCAGGGGTGATCGGTCCATATGCACGGCCTCTCGGCTAGCTAGCATATGGACTACGGAAATAGGGCCCACACATCGATTATGTGGTCCTACGCGTCGTAAACCCGGGGTAAACCCTAAGTGCTTAAATTAAAATGAAAATGAAGAGCTTTAATTATTATAAATCATTTTAAATGTCCCAATGCTCTTCGATGCCGAGGCTAATAGCGATTAGCCACACATCGGTATGGGGACGGCTTATAATTTAGTGAGGCTCGAGTTCGAAATTAAATGCTACACGATTATAAGAAAGGGACAAAAGAAAAATAACAATATTTAGAGAGCTAAAAAGTTAACTAAACGAGAAGTCACGCACACTCCAAATTATAAATAAAAAAGGAACTAAGTTACACATGAAAGAAAATTTGCGTAATTCAAATTTGCGAGTCCCACTCAAACGAGTGGGGGCGGTAAATAAAGGCTGAAAATTGCAAGTCCTACTCAAACGAGTAGGACTGAAATGAAAGCGAGTCCTACTCAAATGAGTAGGAGAAAATAAATGCGATTACAGGGCTAAAAAGTCCGGCCATTTAACTCAAGTGAGTAGGCGGAAAAAAATAAAGAAAGTAAAATTGCAAGTCCTACTCAAACGAGTAGGACTGAAATAAAGTCCGGCCATTTAAACTCAAGTGAGTAGGCGGAAAAATAAAGAAAGAAAAATTACAAGTCCTACTCAAACGAGTAGGACTGAAAATGAAAACGATGCGCCATTTAACTCTTAACGAGTAGGCGGAAATAAATGCACACGAACACACACACTCCATATGAAATTCAAGAAAGCGATAAAATTATACACCTACACCCACACACTCTACATAATTTGAATAAAGCATTAAAAGAAAGCATTAAAACAAAGCATGAAAATTTAACACCTAAACTCACACACTCTACACAATTTAAATCAAAGCATAAAAGTTAATACACCTACACTCACACACACTTCATGATGATTAAAGAAGAACAAAAGAAAGTTTATTCTCATACACTCACACACACTAATAACAAAGAAAAAATTAAAGTTACCTAAAAATGAAAATAACAAGATTTCTACTCCTAAAACTTACCCAAAACACATAAAAGAACAAACAAAAAGAGAATGAGCAAAAAGTTTTACAAAATAAAGTCAAAATCAAAGGTGCTCAAAAATTGAAACTTTAACTTTTTCATGCTTAGGTTTTGCCAAAAATGAATAAAAAGAGAAAATTACAATTTTTAGAAGACTAAAGTTTTTCAAAGTAAATTAAAAATCAAAGTTTTTGGAAAATTAAAATACCAACATTTTCATTCTTATAATGTTATGAAAGTGATAAAAAAGTGAGAAAGAAGTTGAAAAGAACAAAAAAGGTTTTACAATCCTAAAAGAAAACTAAGTAAAAAAAAACAAAATCACTTTTTAAAATCTCTTTTATAAAATCACAAGGATGAAATCAAAATCTAAGCATGAAAACTATTTAGAGGAAAAAGACATGGTGAGAAAAAAAGAAAAACCTAATTCATCATTTCACGAATTTCAAACAAAACCTAACTTGAAAAATCAAAGGCATGTAAAGAGGGAATCCTAACATCCCTAAGCATGAAAACAAGTAAAAAAAATGTAAAGTAAGCATGTTACACTCATACACACACACACACTTTTCATAAATGAAGAACAAGTGAAGAACAAAGAATAAAAAGGAGAAGGAAAGTGGGGCACAAGTGTTCATTCCAAAGCCATATATGAAGAGAAAATTTAACATTTTATTGATTAAAATGAAACTATTACAAGCTATTACAAGTGCTAAAACTAAAGCAAAACAAGACATGAAATAAAAAGGGAAAAATTCTCCTTACATAGCCTTGAAAATCACGGATGCAGCCCACAAAAAGACACTAACTTGGCCCAAAAATCTGAACCCTTGGACCTTACAGAACTGGGCTATTTATAGAAAAAAATTTCAAAGTACACGCCCTCGGTCACGGGCGTGTAGGGGGGGCGTGACAGTACTATTCATGAAGGCGGCTGGCGATTGGACATCAAAGTTGACTTCGGGCTGAGTTCGCAGCAGTCACGCCCTAGGTCACGGGCGTGACTATGGGCGTGTCGGGGAGGTAGAACCGGGCGCGGGTTGCGTCAAATGTCCTCGGCAGCATCTTGTCGGGCCAGCTGGAAAGGTCACGCCCCATGTCACGGGCGTGACTATGGGCGTGACAGTTGGGGTCGACACTCGACGAATGTCGAGCGGAAAGTGTCGAGTCGAAATCGTTGAGCTGAAATTGGGTCACGCCCTTGGTCACAGGCGTGACACTGGGCGTGACAGTTGGTGTCGACACTCGATGATCGTCGAGCGGAATTCGTCGAGAGGAGAGGACACGGGCTTGGGTCACGCCCCGTGTCGGGTGACACGGGCGTGTCGCCAGGCGTGTCAAGCCTTTTCTTCAGAAATTTTCCGATTTCACGGGAAATGCACAGTCACGGCTCGGTCACGGGCGTGACCCATGTGTCACGGGCGTGACTATCCAAATTTTGGCAGATTTTGAATTTTTTCTGAAAAATCAAATAAAACAAGTTAGGAGAAAATTTACAAGAATAGGAATATTTTATTGAACAAAAATAAGTAAAAACGACGAAAATAAATGAAAATGACTAAATTAATGTGCATAAAAATACGCATATTTACAGTTCATCACATCACCACATCACCAACGGCATCTTGCCGCAACGGAATCTCTACGAATCCTTAAAGTTCGTATGCAACATCACCGAGTAGGACTAACGGTCGCGACAACGGCTTCACCCACCATGCCTAATCCACTAACGGAGCGGACCTCTAATGCAAAACATGTCGGGGACGTACTCAATCGACCCGGAGGTTCCTCTTGAACCTTGGCGACCCAAACCCCTCTCATTTGAGTGTTTGGTGCCCAAAACTAGAAAAGAAAATGATGTTAAGACATGCATCCTAAAACCGAGAGGAGAAGTGTCGTTACCTTCCGACTCCTCTTCCTAGCCATGGCAAAATAACCGGATGAAAACCTTCGCAACGGTCTAGCCTCCACGGATCTGGACTCGGCTCGCGATTTGGAGCACCGAAGCCTCTCCTACAGCCCAAACTCTCCTTCTCCTTCCTCCTTGCTCTCACTTCTCTCTAGAACTTTAGTAAGAGAACGCTTGGAGAAGAATGAGGGTTTCCAACCCTATTCTCTGACTTAACTCCCCAAGAGATGTCCTGGACCATCAAATCCCAAAATGAGGGAAAGAATGGCCACGATCCGTCTGAAAAATAAAACACCTGGGCCGAACACGGACTGGAACACGCCCGTGTCCAAGGCCGTGTCCCCCATTCGTCGTCACAAATCGATGCGCCTGGAACAATACACGGGCATCCAACACGCCTGTGTTTGACCAGACACGCCCGTGTCCCGACTGACACGGCCGTGTGGTCGGCCGTGTGCCTCCATCGACAAAGCCCCGAAAACAACCCGAGAAGGACACGGCCTGGGACACGCCCGTGTCCCAAGCCGTGTGCGAAGTATCGACACTCGTCGATAGCCTTTGTGTCGACACTGCGGAAAAACGTCGAGCGTAGTTCGTCGACCCTGCGGGACATGCCTTGTGACACACCCGTGTCACAGTCCGTGTGCCCCTGTCTCGACACTCGACACTCGTCGAGTGGACTTCGTCGAGAGAAGTCTCGACACTCGACTAACATGGCCTTGGACACGCCCGTGTCTGAGGCTGTGTGCCTTGTCTCGACACATCGTCGAGCGAAAATGTCGACACCCCGGGCCGGTTGTCGACACGGGCTCGACACGCCCTGAGACACGCCTGTGTCTCAGGCCGTGTGCCCAGTCTCGACACTTTGTCGAGCGAAAAAATGTCGACTACGCGGCCAAGTCATCGACTCTAGCCTGATACGCCCTGGGACACGCCCGTGTCCCAGGCCGTGTGCCCCCTGCTAGAAACCAAAACTGGCCAGAAAATGCTGGTCGATCCCCTGCCAGAAACCTCGCTGATCAATACTCTCGTGCTGGGAGAGGCACTTTTGACTGTGTCATGAAAGGCAAAGCAAGTTCCAAGGAATCATTTCAGACTCTATGCCAGAAATCCAGGGACTCTGACCAATATTTTGAATATCACAAAGGAAATGGTCATTTGACGGAAGATTGTAAAGCTCTTAAGCAACTGCTGGAGAGGATGATGAAGCAGGGAAAGTTTGGTGATGCTGTCCAAAGGATCTTTACATCTCCCTCCGAAACCTGAAAAGACAAAGACATGCTAGACACCCTCTCCAGCTTGGAATAAATAGGCTAAAAGGGCCTTATTATCAATCATGGAAGTAAACCCAAACGCGTTAGTTTGTTTTTATTACCAATTTATTTCCTAGAGTTTCTATATTGAATATGTTTTTATTTCATGTCTCAAAATCTCATACTAACACCTTTTCAAGCGTTCCTCTTTTCTTAACAGCTTGAGAAATAGGAATAACTGACTCCAAGAGACATCGCCAAGTTCAGCGTAAACCCCCCTAGAACTGTTGTCATTAGCGTAACACCAGGAAGATCACGTGTTGCGGGGAGATTTCGCATCGTGTAGTGGGGGCTTGCAGGTTCTTGTGCTGTAGGAAACTAAATTTCGGATCCCGGCTAGTACCTGACCCCACCTCTGCATTATGGAGGGACAGGGTGGGAGTAAAGCCCTATTATGCCACTTTAAGGGATATCATTACAACTTTGATGATCGTGTGTGGAAAGCACTGCCACGCGCACCTGCCCACCTATCATCTTAGTTCGTGACCCTCGAACACTCTTTGGATTCCTCAAGCAGTGCCTGCAGGAGACCCACAGCTGGGTTGATCTTATAGGAAAGCAATTCCACACACACCTACCAGAAAGATCAACTTGGGTTGTACTTCAGGCAAGAGGGCAGTGTATCCTTCCCCTCTTTTTGAGCAGGCAGCTTTTGTGACCTTGCGAGGAAAGCACTGCCACGCGCACCTGCCCGCTTGGTCACCTAATTCTGAGGTGGGTTGATTGCATAACTCATGTGACCCTGTGAGGAAAGCAATGCTTCATGCACCTGCCCACTTGGTCACATTGGTTATGAATCATTTCTTTAGCAGACAAAGGTGCGTATTTAAAACTGGTGTTCGCTAAGTCCGCAAGCCATCGGTTTTCAATTCAGCTATACTTTGCTATGGTCTTCAGCTAATCCGCAGAGCTTGGATTATCTAGTCTATCGAGCCTACTTGGGTGATGTGGTTTACAGTTTTTGCGACCCTGCGTGGAAAGCAATGGGCTTCTTGCGCACTTGCCTGCTTGGTCGCTTGAGTCTGTAACCCAACTTTCTCAGATCAAAAGAAAGATTTTCAACGCAGTGACGGACCACGCAGTTTTATATGTCGATTTATATTGTCCGGCTTCTATATACCTACATATCGGTTTGTTCTTTATGTACCCATGAAGTCGGCCGACCTAGTTCTGGCTTAAATTATTTTGGCTTATGTGTACATATCCGCTCCCATGCAGTTTTGATCACTATTATTCGGTCGGCTTAATTGCCGACTAAGTAAGATTAAGTATTTTTGGCTGCGGGCTTATGTTATCGTACCAGAAGCCGTAGAACATATCTCTATCCTGGTCTCTTTCATCATAAGCGCGATCTGTATGAGAGTTCGCCCTGGCCGCAAACTTATACTTCATTGTTAAGGCTTTTCGGAGGCTAAGGTTCTTATCCGCGTGGTCTATTGGTCATAGTTTATGTACAATTAAGCTGCGGCAAATGGCGATTTAAGTTTAGCCGCACGGCTCGTAGTAGATGAAATCAGCGGTCTAGTGAGTCAGACCGCTCTAGCTTCTAGAGCTCGGCGACCTGTCGAGCAAGTCGCGACTTCGCCGGCTAAGGCTTTCAGCCTGCCACCAGCACTGTAGACCCTGTCGTTCTACCCGCTCGTTTTTCCGTCGGTCTTCTTATCGGCTTGTTGCGCCATCTAGCCGCCAGCTCAAGCCGAGCATAGTCCGCGGTCTCTGGGAAAAGTTTGGTTATCTTCTTCTTTTCAAGATGAATCATGCAAAAGGATGGAATGAATCTAGTTACATGTCAATTACTGCGGATCTCTCAGAAGTACAGGATTGTTCATATTTTAGTAATGAGTCCCTTGTCCATGATAAAAGATTTTCTGCGAATTATGTTGAGCATGCACCAAAATCTGTTGCAAATGAACCTCCTTATAAGGAAGAAGAAAAGACCCCTTCTCCATTTATTGATCGTATTCGGTGGGATACTGTCTCCGATGATTTCAGAGTACCGCGTCTCCCGGAGTATTCCGGATGTGATGATCTGTTTTCTCATTTGCAAGCCTTTGAATCCGCTATTTCACTAAGGACGTTGTCAAATGGAATAAAGTGCAAACTCCTTATTATATCTTTTGGCGATATTGCAAGGGAATGGTTCTATAGTCTGCCACCTCGATCGGTAACCAATTTTAAAGATCTTTGGAGTCAATTCATTTCAAGGTTCGCTATTTACAGGAAGCGGAGAAGATACGTTGGAGCTCTCTTCCGAATCAAGCAAGGAATTGACGAGTCTAATCCGAATTTCGTTGACCGATTCCAAAAGGAAGTTCTGGATGTTTGTAGAATCCATCAAGATTATTACTTACATGCTTTCATAAACAGACTTCGAGAAGGCCCTTTGAAATTTAAGCTCACCACAAAGTATCCCAAAACTTATGAAGATCTTGTTGATATCGTTAATAAGTTCATAATAGGTGAAGAAGCAAATAAAGGTTATATCTTGTTTCTGAATCAGATGACTAGACAATCTCAAGGGACCTCTGGTGATCAGCAATTTATTTCCTCTCAAAATATTTTACAAGTTAGATATTGCAAATCTCCTTTTCTTCCTCAGGATAGAGCTACAGTATCCCTTCAGCAGAACGAATTATCCGAGTTTGTGAAAGTACATCCAGTCACATCTTTGTGTCTGAAAACTCCAAAGCGTAGAAAAGGTTCAGATAAGTATGTTAAATTCAAAATTCCTATGGAAGATCTTCTGATAATCCTTCAAGGAATGCCTGAGTTCAAAAAGCCTCGGAGTTTGAAATCTAAAATCAAATATCGACATGAGGAGCTTTTTTGCAATTATCATAAAGATATTGGTCATCCAGCAGAAGGTTGCATAGCTCTCCGGGAGTTAGATAATCAAGTTGCAAGAGATGGGAAGCTGCAAGACTATGTCATTCAGTAATTTTCTAAGGCATTCTTCAAGGCTTACTCAATAGTTCAAGCAGGGATTTATTTTTCTCTATATGATAAAAATGCTTATGATCAGAATAATATATAAAATCCCCTTGGCAATTGGTATTAATGGGGCATAGTCAAGCTTCGAACATATATCCTTTTGCCACATCCTTAACATCAAACTAACATTATTTTTTCATTTGAAGCTTATTTCTTAGCTTTACTTTATAATGCTAACATGCATGCATATAGGGGCAGAAGGCCCTTTGATTTCTTAAGCCCTCCACATCCCTCTTGACATCGGACGCGGATATTAAGAATTTTAATCCCGCTTATGTGTTCTTTGTGTGGAAAGTACTGTCACACGCACCTGCCCACATCGACACATAAGCGCATAGCTCCATCTATTTTTGTAGGACAACACGAGCTTATCTGTTATCTCACGGCTTTCTTAAGCGGCCTGTGCCAATTTATGTCATTCAATGCACAGGTCGCACAGTTACTCATTCCAGCTTAAATTATTTGGCTTCGATGTGCCTCTCGTCAGTTTATTATTCATATGGACGGGAAGTCGGCCGACCTGTTTTTGGCAGTTAATTCTTGAGCTTAGTCTGCCGTCTTATATGGTATCAATTATACTAGTCAATCAGCGACCTGCCATCACAAACTTATTCGGCTTCCATGTGCCTATTGCCGGCCCGTATTACCAGAAGCCGCAGAATATTTCTCTATCCTTATCTCTCTTTCATTAAAAGGGCAGTTTGTATCCGAGTTCGCCCTAGCCGCAATCTTATAGTTCAATGTCATGGCATTTTGGCGACTAAGAAGGGTAGCGGTGCGGTTTATTGGTCGCAGTTTATATACAAGCAAGACGTGATCATTTCCCTCTTCCCAGCGGATAACTTTGATTACTTCATTAAGGCAAATGGCAGTTTAAACTGTTAGCCGCGCGGCTTATTGTCGATGTGTATTCCGAAATAAGCCGCAGAAACATCTCTTTCTCTCTTGCGGATGACTCCATGAAAGTCGCAGTATGGCTTCAGACCGGTTTATATGTTGACTATCTATTAAATCAGAAGTTATACTCAGACCGCGCGGACTTGAACAAGTAAGAAAAATGAGATGTAAAGTAAAAGACACGTCAAAGGTGAAGTTTTCCTTCTCTATTTCTATTTCATTAAAGGTTACAAAACATTAATCGCGCGGTTTACAAAAAAATACCGCCGATTTCCAAAAAAGATCAAAATACAAGTAACAAATTACAAAGTTCCTAATCGACCGGCTTGAGCTTCTTCGCCACAAGAGAACCTGAATCACCGCCTTCATCGATATAGATGGAGGATTCAGAGTACCCGAGCTGCTAGCCGCCGAGCTGCCTGAACCGCCAGAAGTTGCCGAATCAGTCCGCGCGGTCTCGGATTCTTGACCACCGGAGTCTTGCGATGCGCTTCCGCTCCGGCTTCTCTGGCCACCTTCCACCTCATCATCTTCCTCCTCTTCACCGTCTTCATCGCCGATCTTGCCTTTGCCCTTGATCACCCTGTAGACGACGGCCACCCTCTTTTTCATGGTGGGGTAAATGTCGGCACAGGTGAACTCGGTGAAGCCGGCCGCCAAGCCGCCAAGGTCTCGGAGGCGGTTAAGAGCCCCATCGATCCCCTGGATGACCTGCGGGAAGACGTGGTCTTGGAAGGTGTGGTTGGCCGGGTCATACATTGCCTGTAAAAGAACTAAAGGTAAGACCGCCCGGTTCCAAAATGTTAACCGCACGAGTATTGGGTGATGACTTACCGCCTCCCTTTCTTTCAGTCGCTTGTTTTCTTCCACTTGTTCCTCTAACCGCCTCTCCAGGCCGGTCTTTTCTTTCATTAACTGCTTGTAGGCTAGGCCCATGAAGTGGCCTGTCACGAAGCTCCTTGCCCCGACCTGCGCGGCTAGACGCGACAGGTCGTCTGCGGGAACTCGGCGCAGCTCCTTCAGGTTGCGCTTGCCATACAACACAGCGCCAACCACGTTCGTGTGGCGGGTTACTTCTTCCCTCCGCTAGAAAGGGAGGGCGGTGGAGACCTTCAGGGTGTAACACCCCGAAGTCAAGCGGATCATTTTGAGCAAAATTGGGTTCAGGCATGGGTGACACGGCCTGGGGCACGGGCGTGTCCCAGGGCGTGTCAGGCCTGGGTTGTGTCGAGTCGTGGAGTCGACGAAATTTGGAGTCGACACAGCGGACACGGCCTGCGACACGGGCGTGTCGCAGGGCGTGTCGAGGCCGTGTCGACGATCGGCCTTGATGTCGACGAATTTTGCTCGACGATCGTCGAGTGTCGAGTGTCGAGTGAGGACACGGCCTGTGACACGGGCGTGTCACAGGGCGTGTCAGTGGTCGTCGAACTCAACTCGACGTTTCGAGCTAGGGCGTGTTTGCGGGACACAGGTATGTCCAGGTGCACACGGCCAGGAACACGGGCGTGTGCCAGGCCGTGTGAAGTCTCGGGTTGTTTTGGGATTATTTTCCTGGAGGCACACGGCCTCAAACACGGGCGTGTCTGAAGGCGTGTCGGGAACACGGCACGTGACACGGGCGTGTCACACGGCCGTGTATTGGCTGGATTGAGTCGGTTGTCTGCCGCTTAGAGGGACACGGCCTGTGACACGGGCGTGTCACAGGGCGTGTCAGGCCGTGTTCAAGCTTTTCTGGCCAAATTTGAGTCGTTTGTTTCCCTCTTCCTGGATCCAATGGCTGGGCTCTGTCCAGGTGTGTTGAAGGCCGAGAAAAAGGGGATTTAAACCCCTCTTTTCTTCTTCTTCTTCTTCTTCATTTCTTTTAAGAAAGGGAGGAAGAAAGGCTAAGGCAAGAGGGAAGGGAGGAGTCTACCAGCTGCTGTAGGAGCTGTGGAGTTCGGAGCGAAGATCCGAGAGCAGATTCGTGAAGGCAGAGCCGAGGCGGTGATTTCCATCCGGCTACTTCATGGCGCTGAAGCGGTCTTCAAGGGTAACGATCTCCTTCTTGGACATCGAAGTCCTTCCTTTATTCATTTGCTTGGAATCCTCCACCAAGAGGTGGATTTGCGGAAGTGATTCCTCTGTTGAGTCTGCATCTAGAGCCGGAATTATGGAGTGCGGCATAGGCATGCTGTGTGAAGCCTATCTGGACCGGTAGTCTGGATTGGTGATGTTCATGGGTAAACCGGAGAAGACTCCGTGGATTTGATGAGATGCAAATGGTTTTCTCTTGTGATGCATGTATGGATGTGATGCTGAATGTGAGGAGGCTTTGGCACAGCTCCTGGTTATGATATGATCAATTGGTAGCACGCCTGGGGAGCTCGAGATAAACCCGGCCTGTTACACCACTAGGGTGGGTTGATCTAGTTAGGTAGGGGTCGATTGGTGGCAATGCTTGGGGAGCCGAGTTAAACCCGGCTTGCTGCACCACATAGTGTGGGTCGATCGGATTAGGAGGGGGGTCGATGGGTAGACATTTCCTGGGGAGCTTGGATAAACCCGGCGTGCTACACCACATGTTGTGGGTCGACCTACTCTGGTTGGATGCTGTGAGGTTGTACCTCTGAGTGGTTTGGGCGGGATGTCGCCAGCTTGCGAGATTGGTGGCCTAGGGCCTGTCAACCATCAAGTTAAAACCTCGGATCGGCGGTGTATGACTAGTGGATTCCGGTACGCCAAGAAGGTGCCCTGAGTGCATGGAACGTCTGGTGGATTCCAGCGTTTGTGATGTCATGTGTTTGCTAGCGGGATAAAGCAAATGATATATATATGATGTTTGATGATACTTGATGAGCACTGTATACAGGGAAGGAACCATTACCCCGGGTAGGGGGTAGGGTCGTTATAATGGGTCAGCCACATGCTGACCGTTACTTTGTTTTGCCGCTTTTTGGTGGATGTCTCATTGCAGGAGCCGCGGCTTGAAATGAATAAGTGGAATGGCTAGATTGCTGCTGTTGGCCCTTGAAGGCCATGCAAAGAGCTGTGTTTGGATTTCATGTGTGGCCGGCCTGCGTGCCGACGTATGAAATTATTGATGTGTAAAAGAGGAACCTGTAAGGCCATAAGGCCAGGGTGTGTGGGTTGTATACATTCCCGGTGTTGTTCTATATAAATGTGTTCTTTATATATTGGTGGACATTCTGGTTTGAGTTCATGCTAACATAAAAAACTGCTGCGCTAGAATGGATGAGTTAAGGATACGTATAGATTTTGATTTCCACACGTGATTCCTTCACTTGTCTGTGATCTATGGCGTGGGGCCCCGGCCGGACCCACCGTTATATGTCATGTGACAGGTGGGGGCGTTACAAAGTGGTATCAGAGCCCAGGTTTAGATTGTTTGGGAGGAGAGAACATAAATGAACTCATGACTGTCCACTAGGAATGTATGTCATGCACATGATGTGCGTGAGTGTGTAGTCAATGTAGCAGTACCGTTATGATTTGCAGGATTAATAGTGTTCTGTACATTGATAGGTGGCGCGGGATGAAGCTGGGCCGTCTGAGCCCCAGCGGTCGGATGAGAGTGCAGCACCCATGGAAGCGCCTATGCCTCCCTCGGCAGAAGCCATACGGGTGGTGACGGAGACAGTGCTTGCAGTGTTACAAGCACAACCTACTAGACAGGCAGGGTCTGGTGCAAGGCAAGAGCATGCTGCAGTGGTGGTGGAGGCGCAAGCAAGTGACGAGTCCTTGACATATTTTATAAACTTTCATCCACCGACGTTTGGTGGAGCGCTTTCCCCAACGCAGGCGGAAGATTGGTTAGCAAGGGTAAAAAGGATCGTAACTGCAATCCGGACGGTCGAGGAACAGAAAGTGATGTTGGCCACTTTTCTGTTGGAAGGCGATGCGAGATTGTGGTGGGATGAGATTGAAGTGCATCACTAGGCAGGTCGAGGTTTAACGGAGGTTTCCATGGAGGAATTCTCCCAAATATTTTTAGCCAAGTATGTGCCGGTGTCGCAGAGGATTGCGATGGAAAATGAGTTTCTCCGTTTGGTGCAGGGTGAGCGAGAGATTGATACCTACCTGCATGAGTTTACAAGATTGGGGAGATATGCGGGATCGAACTTTGCGGAGGAAGCACGAAAGACAAATCGGTTTTATGAAGGATTACGGGATGAATTGAGATTGGCACTTCCGAGTTCAGTGAGCCAAGGTTTCAAAGCATTGGTCGATACAACTCGTGCCTTGGAAAAAGATATGAAGCGAGTATATGAGAATAAGCGACTGGCAGCGGAAAAGGCAGACTCTAAAGTGTCGCATTTGGATCAATCAGAGTTTCGACGACGAGAGAAGAAAAGATTTAGGCCGGCGGAATCAGCTCCGTCGACTGTTTATTCGGGGGCTACTTATGGGCCAGGGCGTGTTGATACGCGGATATGCTATAAATGTGGGCAGCAAGGACACATAGCAAAATTCTGTCGGAATGCCCCTCCAGGGAGTGAGAAAAAGACAGGTGCGTCATATGACGAAAAGGGTAAAGCAGTGGCCGAGTCATCTGCACCCCGGACGCAACCTTGATTGCATGTTATGGAAGTGCAAGAGCCGCAAAGCTCAGTTGGTGAAATTCAGCCTCGGGTGTTTAATTTATCTCTTAATCACAAATTCCAAAATCGGGAGGCTGAGCGGAGGTGAAACATGAATTACTTCTCTTGGATGCTCTGTTGTATGTAAACTATGCTTATATATGATGAATAAAAGCGTGATGTTGAAGATATCTATCAAACTGTGGTGCACGTGTGATGGTAAGGAGATAACGAAATCCTGTTGTTTTGTTTTGAGGTCTTCTGTGGCTGACTGTGCACAAGTGGAAGATAGGGATGTTTGTTTGTGTTGTATGTTTGTTAGTTTGTGCGGAGACTTGGGGTGTAAGCTTTGATGATGTTGTGGCTGATTGGAGTCAAATTTCGAGGATGAAATTATTTGAAGGGGGGGAGGATTGTAACACCCCGAAGTCAAGCGGATCATTTTGAGCAAAATTGGGTTCAGGCATGGGTGACACGGCCTGGGACACGGGCGTGTCCCAGGGCGTGTCAGGCCTGGGTTGTGTTGAGTCGTGGAGTCGACGAAATTTGGAGTCGACACAGCGGACACGGCCTGCGACACGGGCGTGTCGCAGGGCGTGTCGAGGCTTTGTCGACGATCGGCCTTGATGTCGACGAATTTTGCTCGACGATCGTCGAGTGTCGAGTGAGGACACGGCCTGTGACACGGGCGTGTCACAGGGCGTGTCAGTGGTCGTCGAACTCAACTCGACATTTCAAGCTAGGGCGTGTTTGCGGGACACGGGTGTGTCCAGGTGCACACGACCAGGAACACGGGCGTGTGCCAGGCCATATGAAGTCTCGGGTTGTTTCGGGATTATTTTCGTGGAGGCACACGGCCTCAGACACGGGCGTGTCTGAGGGCGTGTCGAGAACACGGCACGTGACACGGGCGTGTCACACGGCCGTGTATTGGCTGGATTGAGTCGGTTGTCTGCCTCTTAGAGGGACACGGCCTGTGACACGGGCGTGTCACAGGGCGTGTCAGGCCGTGTTCAAGCTTTTCTGGCCAAATCTGAGTCGTTTGTTTCCCTCTTCCTGGATCCAATGGCTGGGCTCTGTCCAGGTGTGTTGAAGGCCG
The DNA here is from genome assembly GCA_039583875.1 of Platanthera guangdongensis. Taxonomy (NCBI): domain Eukaryota; kingdom Viridiplantae; phylum Streptophyta; class Magnoliopsida; order Asparagales; family Orchidaceae; genus Platanthera; species Platanthera guangdongensis. The sequence continues at coordinate 96,342,558 of CM077167.1, forward strand.
AGAAAAAGGGGATTTAAACCCCTCTTTTCTTCTTCTTCATTTCTTTTAAGAAAGGGAGGAAGAAAGACTAAGGCAAGAGGGAAGGGAGGAGTCTACCAGCTGCTGTAGGAGCTACGGAGTGCGGAGCAAAGATCCGAGAGCGGATTCGTGAAGGCAGAGCCGAGGCGGTGATTTCCATCCGGCTACTTCATGGCGCCGAAGCGGTCTTCAAGGGTAACGATCTCCTTCTTGGACATCGAAGTCCTTCCTTTATGCATGTGCTTGGAATCCTCCACCAAGAGGTGGATTTGCGGAAGTGATTCCTCTGTTGAGTCTGCATCTAGAGCCGGAATTATGGAGTACGACATAGGCATGCTGTGTGAAGCCTATCTGGACCGGTAGTATGGATTGGTGATGTTCATGGGTAAACCGGAGAAGACTCCGTGGATTTGATGAGATGCAAATGATTTTCTCTTGTGATGCATGTATGGATGTGATGCTGAATGTGAGGAGGCTTTGACACAGCTCCTGGTTATGATATGATCAATTGGTAGCACGCCTGGGGAGCTCGAGATAAACCCGGCCTGTTACACCACTAGGGTGGGTTGATCTAGTTAGGTAGGGGTCGATTGGTGGCAATGCTTGGCGAGCCGAGTTAAACCCGGCTTGCTGCACCACATAGTGTGGGTCGATCGGATTAGGAGGGGGGTCGATGGGTAGACATTGCCTGGGGAGCTTAGATAAACCCGGCGTGCTACACCACATGTTGTGGGTCGACCTACTCTGGTTGGATGTTGTGAGGTTGTACCTCTGAGTGGTTTGGGCGGGATGTCGCCAGCTTGCGAGATTGGTGGACTAGGGCCGGTCAACCATCAAGTTAAAACCTCGGATCGGCGGTGTATGACTGGTGGATTCCGGTACGCCAAGAAGGTGCCCTGAGTGCACGGAACGTCTGGTGGATTCCAGCGTTTGTGATGTCATGTGTTTGCTAGCGGGATAAAGCAAATGATATATATATGATGTTTGATGATACTTGATGAGCACTGTATGCAGGGAAGGAACCACTACCCCGGGTAGGGGGTGGGTCGTTATAATGGGTCAGCCACATGCTGACCGTTACTTTGTTTTGCCGCTTTTTGGTGGATGTCTCATTGCAGGTGCCGCGGCTTGAAATGAATAAGTGGAATGGCTAGATTGCTGCTGTTGGCCCTTGAAGGCCATGCGAAGAGCTGTGTTTGGATTTCATGTGTGGCCGGCCTGCGTGCCGACGTACGAAATTATTGATGTGTAAAAGAGGAACCTGTAAGGCCATAAGGCCAGGGTGTGTGGGTTGTATACATTCCCGGTGTTGTTCTATATAAATGTGTTCTTTATATATTTGTGGACATTCTGGTTTGAGTTCATGCTAACATAAAAACATGCTGCGCTAGAATGGATGAGTTAAGGATACGCATAGATTTTGATTTCCACACGTGATTCCTTCGCTTGTCTGTGATCTATGGCGTGGGGCCCCGGCCGGACCCACCGTTATATGTCATGTGACAGGTGGGGGCGTTATACAGGGACTCGCCATTCGGACTCCACAGCACAGCCGGGTTGCCATGGATGTCCTTCAGGCCGCTGCCCATTCCCTACAGCATAAACTCGCCAGAGGAGGCCGACTCCTCCTCCTCCACAGCCCGCGTTGGCTTGGCCCGCCTGGCTCGCTTCTCTCTTTGGGTGAGAGTAAGGCCGCCAGGAGTCAGCGGCTTGTTCTGCTGGACCGCCACAGCCGCACGACTAAGAGTATAGTTCGGCCGGTTTGGAGCTTACTATCTTCTGCTTCAATTCCTTTTAAGGACGGCAGCAGCGGGATGTAATGGTTTACATCAAGCCGCTCCCCCTTGAAGAAGCTGTAGATTTCCTTCTCCACGCCGTACAAGTCGCCGCTGCCGAAGGCAGCCTATTCGCGGATTGACTGGCAGAAACCCCAGGTTTCCCTCGAAGATAAGAAACCGCTCCGACCAATTAGCAATCTTGTTCGCCAGGTTGACGATCTTCAGCCCCCTGCAGCCGAAGTACAAGTGCCCCCCGGAAGATCTTTGTCCCGAATTCCGGGATAGATCGCACAGAGTAGCATTTCCGGAACAGCCTCACAGAAAATCGGACTCTTTTCGACCTTAAGTATGAGATGAAGCTGTATATGACGGCTATCGAGTTTGGTGGCAGTTGTCCCGGCACAACGCCATAATGGTCGAAGACCGCCACGGCCTCCATCATGACCGGAAAGCGGAAACTGCAGTCAAAGTGGTCGATGGGGATGGCAATCTAATTTGCGCTGGATGTGTTAATCCGCTCGTCTTGCAGCGTAAGCCGTGCGATTAGCGGGCTTCCCTGCATATGTTTCTCTACAAAATCGTCTAGCTCGGCTTTTGTAAGCCGGCATTCTTTTTGGTCTGCAGAGTGGAATGTTGAGGCCCCATCAGTCCTAACCGCAGAGGCCTTGTCAGACCGCAACGACTTAGACTTAGCTCGCATCCTTTCTGTCTTGTGATGAAATCTCTGGGGTCAGCTCTATTTATAGAAAACCAGCGGAGATACAGTACTCAACGTCAAATCGCGGCTAGCCACGACGCCGTGCGACCTAAACCGGCAGGAAATACAGATCAGTGCAACGACTAAGCCGCAGTTTAGTTCCTCAGTCCGCACGGCTATATCCCTGCACTTAGAATAATTTCGTTACAAATCATGTGGATATAAAAGTTTCAGGCCGGCGACATGTTCACCAGACCGCACGGCTACTTTCCTATACTTAGATTATTCAGAACAAAGCACAGACATGGTGATCATAAATACAAACTGCATACGCCGCAAACAGTTTGCAGCATAATAAAAATACAACGGTTTGCAACAACCAAATTGTCCAACATCCAGCAGAAAAAATATATTACAACATAATATTCAATTGTTCGCGCGGCTTAGATCGCTCAAGTCGCTCAGCCTTGCTTATCGCCGTTCAATCTGTCTCGTCCTATTCGTGCGACTTGTTCACCAGCTTGCACAATCGCAGCATACACCTGGCTAACCAGATTATGAAGCGAGTGCAGGTACCGGTGAACCCGCGCAGTGTCGTGTTCTACTCTCGCAAATGGGATCATTTGGATCGCCTGAACCCCCAGCCTGCTTGAAACTGCGGCCTGCCCGAGCGTCGCGACCTCCGGTGGATTTGAAGTCTCGCCAGAGGTCGGGCGGCCAGTAGTCGGCAATTTTCTAGAGGTCGGCAGTGCAGTCGGCTGTTCTCCGTCGGTCTCCGCTGGCAGATCTTGGTCTTCGCCGCCCTCAAGATGTGGAATCTCTTCTCTGTCTCCTTCTAGCCGTCTAGCCATCAACAAATACTTCTCTGCCCTCTCCTGCTCCAAGGCGACCTGCATCTCTGCAATCTTCCTCTCAGCGGCCTCCATTGCGGTCTGGAGCCTGGCAGTCTCTTGCTCGAGTGCGGACTTTAACTTTATGGTCTCCTGCTCCAGCGCGGACTGCATCCTTGTGGTCTCTTGCTCCAGGATGTTTTGCAACTCTTGGATCCTTTTCTCGGCAGCCTCCTGGGCAACCCGCTTTTCTTCATCCTTAACCCGCAGTGCTTCGATGTGCGTGTTCAAATCCGCTTGTAATGTGTCGACCTCCTTCTGGAAGTCGGCCATCTCTTTCTCACGAACACTTGGTGCAGGCAGTGGCAGCATAGACAAAAGTGATGTCAAGTCGTCCGGTTTCATCGCGGTCTCCGGTTCACCTGCAGAAGATAAACCGTATTCAGGTTCAGCCGGATAATTACGACCTTCTAGCAAGGGAATTGTTAGGATAAGACCGCCGGTTTGATTTTTATCTCCTTCAGAGGCTGAAGTATGGTTTTTAAACACTGGCCGCCTGAATCGTTCGGGATCAATCCTCTTTAGCTTTTCTTTCCATAGCCGCTCGGCTTCTTTAGCTCGGCTTTTCAGTTGGGCCGTGGTCAGGAAAAATCTGGCCGGCGGATTTAATATTATGTTCGCCCCCTTCTTCCTTGTTCGCAACATGTAGAAGTTAACAATTCGCTTAACTTCCCTGTATTTAACTTGCAGCAAAGGAAGTGTGGTCGTCACCGGCTTCTCGGCGATCAGCTTCTTCATCTCTTCCATCTTCTCTCGAAGCTTCAGTTTATCGGCTCCTTCAGAAACCGTGGAAGCCGAATCGCCAAGCTTCTCCCCAATGACCTCTACTTCGGGGCGATCAACCTCCTCAGAAGCCGCTGGGGTCGACAGTAGCGCATCCTGCTGCTGGAGCGTCTTCATGCCCTTGAGGAGGTCGCTAAGGGTCTCGCTAGCCGTGGATACATTCTCCGGCTCGTTCGGCTTGAAATCCGGTGTGGACGGACTCTCGGGTACCTCCTTCTCGTGCGGCCTATGTTGAAGACTGTCCGGGCCGGTCTTTACGGAAATATTTCGATTTCTGGCCGGCATCTTCCTCATCTTCCTCTTCATTCTTTCCTCAAGGGTCTCGCACCGTTTCTTCTGCTGTTTCAAGGAGCCGAACATGATTTCTATCTGTTTGCTCTGTTCAACCAAAATCCATCCGGTCTCAAGCGCCTTCTCCGGCTCATTGTCGTCCACAACGATTAGGTCGACCTTGGCCTGCAATTCGCACGGTTTACCAGATTCAACAATTTTCTCCTCCGTTTCACCTATTTTTAAGTGTGGTTCGCCTGATGGAGAGAAAGTCATATCAAAGGATTTTACAGCTCCGGTTTGTGGTGGAGCAATCTTCGAAACCTCTTTGGGATCTGTTGCGGCCTTCGATGATTCGCCAATGGGTATGTGTCGGCCTCTTTTCAGATCCAGAAGCCGCTGGAGTCACCGGCTTCCCAATCTTCTTCGCAGGCTGTCAGTCAGAGTCATCCGGTTTCTTGCTCCGGCTTTTCTTCTTTTTAGTCGATTTCTTGTCGCGGGCTAGCATCAATGTCATGACATCCATCTTATGAAAGACCGCATCGGCTTGAAGGATTCTGATCGCAAGTGGCGAGTAGCGACCCGTGGCTCAGCAGAGATCTTGAAGAATGTCAAGGTCCAGGGGATTTTATAGACGTCGATAAGGCAGTCGTGGTCTCCGGCTTCGTTCTACATTTTCGAAGTTTTTTCGGAACTTAAAAATGTGCGGGGATTATGTTAAGCCCGGAATTCATGACCTGTCCGCACAGTTTTCCTGACCGGGCGGCCTGGGTTTTCTAGTCGCCAAGTCTCCCAATTCGGACGGTCACCAGAGGGCAGCTTGGTCGGCTAGCCGCAGCTCGGTCCACCTCGACTTGTCATCACCGAAGCCGGGCGGTCTCCATGTCAGGCCGCCACCAGCGCCGACCCTGCTCAGTGACAAGGCCCAGGACCCAGACCATCAGCTCGCCAGGAGGAATCAGTCAGGCCGCGCGGCTTCCTTCCTTTCTCGTTTTCTGCTCATTTGCTTCCCCTCACCTCTGCCCGGTTCTCCTGTACCCCGGGCAGCCGGTAACTTTAGCCCTGCCCGCTTGGGCAGCCCCCCGAGCCTATAAATAGGGGGAGGGTGCACTCCCCAAGACACGCTGACTTATCTCCAGGAGCTCGCTTGTTAAGAGCTGCGGTGATGTAGGGGTGACCGTGATTCGTGCCCGAATACGCTAACGGAAAATATTATCACAAGACATAAAACCAAAGGGGAGGGCTCCGACCAAAAAGCGAGCCAAAAGGGGTCGGGTTTGCTCCGAAATCTGAAAGAGAAAATTGTCGGACTCGATACAACGTCCTTAGGACCTACCTCTCCAACAAGCACACAACTCACCGCACCTACACAAGCATCTATTGTACCAACTTGAGCCGTTTCAACGCAGCAATAATTTATTTTCGGAGCGGCGGAAAACTTCAATAGGCGGTCGAGTTCGAGTTGTGATTAACTCCCTTGTTAACACCAAAATGTGCCAATCTTGGAGGGCAAGTCAACGCTCGGCCAGGTCTCGCTCTCGCAACGGATCTACCCAATCCGGATCACAAGAGGTTCAATAACAACGAAATCGAAATCGGAATTTGCAAGCGACGTGTTTAAAAATCACGGAAGAAACGGTTTGCAAAAACCTCCACAAAATCTAAAGCAAGAATCTCTAAGGGGAAGAAGTTACCCAACCAAGAACAACAATCACACAAGATAAGGTGGGAGAATCACTCTCTCCACGGATCCACCGGCTTCACACCGAATGGGCTGCAACCTTCTTCCTTGGAGTCGCACCGAAAGGAAGCCACGCCGGAGTCGCACCGAACGGGGATGGAGGAGGCAAGGCTTGGCTTCACACCAAAGGGGGTGGGGGGGGGGGGGGTCGGCTAATGGACTCTCTCCATGGTGGCCGGATTCTTCAAAGGGGGGTTTTTTTAGGTTTTCTTTTCATTCCATAACTCATCATAATAGCCTCCTTTAAATAGGAGTTACAAAAGAGATCCAACCGTCCATGATGGAGATGAAATCTCATCCATCCGGGCGGTTACATACACATAATAGCCTCATTTAAATAGGAGTTACAAAAGAGATCCAACCGTCCATGATGGAGATGAAATCTCATCCATCTGGGCGGTTACATACACACCAAAATGTTTGCAGAAAATAATTAAAGATTACAAGTCACAAATGAATATAAAATTATTAACCAAGATTGGAATAATTTTATATTCGCACATTAAATAATAAAGCATGACAAATTAATTAAAATAGTCTTCAAGCGAGGGTAGCACGCCGCGGGCGGAGGTTGTACCAGCGTCGTCCGTTAGCGTCATCACGGCTCCGAAGGTCTTTATGTTGTAGAGCCTCGGCAACTAGATCGTCATCAAGTAGTGGCGGAGGGGCAGCGGCATCAATCCTCCCCCACTCAAAATCACGTATCTCTGATGCATGGTCCGAGAGATAGCGGCGGAGAAGCTCGGCATCCAAGCATTGAAGCTCTGTCGCAAGTACCCATGAATCATCTGAAGGGGGGCGGTCACGCCAACGGATGAGGAAGCGGTAGGTAGCACCATCAGGGGTGGTAAGTGGCTCAGCAGCAAGTATCATATCTGGAGTGAGAAATGTCTTCGAAAACCTAGGAAACATGTCAGCAGTAGGGAAAAAAGAAGGCAACGTACCATCCGATGTTATACCTACGGGGACCGAAAGAGAGAGATCATCCGAACTACCACTCCCCAACCCAGTAGAAATTTTAGTGGAGGGAGAAGACGACAAAGAATTCAACTCAGGTGGAGGAGAAACAAACGACGTCAAATCCGAGACATTAAAAATAGGGGAGATACCCCAATCAGCTGGCAAATCCAACACGAAAGCGTTGTCACCTAGTTTCTTTATAATTCGAAAAGGGCCGACGCGCTTTGGTGCCAACTTTTTAACGGTGCCAGATGGCAAGCGTTCGGGAACTAACCGGACTAGGACCAAATCGCCGACGTTGAAGTGCGACACCCTCCTATGTAGATTAGCGTGCGACTGATAAGACTCGTATTGAGCTGTCAAGGTAGCTCGTATACGTGCATGTAGGTCATGAATATGTTGGGCGAAGGATTGTGCAAATTGACTTGTCTTGTATGTTGGGGGCAAGGGAACCAAGTCAAGAGGCACAGGGGCCTTGTACCCGTGAACTATCTCATTTGGAGACAGACCAGTGGACCGGTTTTTGGAATTATTATAGGCCAACTGGGCGTGGGGAAGAAGAAGATCCCACGTACCTTTGTGATCGCTCACTAGGCATCTAAGGAGGCTTCCTAGGCTCCGATTGACTACCTCTGTTTGCCCATCGGTCTGAGGGTGATAGGCTGAGGAAAACAATAACTTGGTACCCATCAAGACCCAAAGTGTTTTCCAAAAATAGCTCGTATACTTAACATCTCTATCCGAGACTATTGTCTTCGGCACTCCCCGGTGACTAACTACTTCCTTAAAATATAATTTGGCAATGTGAGATGCGTCGTTGGTTCTACGCAAGGAATAAAATATGCCATTTTAGAGAATCTATCCACCACTACAAAAATAGAATCGTGACGGCGTAAGGTGGTGGGTAGGCCTAGAACAAAATCCATACTCACGTCTTCCCATGGCGTGGAAGGGATAGGCAGGGGCGTATATAATCCTACGTTGGTCTTGGTGCCCTTGGATACTTGACAGGTACGACAACTACTAACTACCCGTCCCACCATTGCCTTAAGTTTTGGCCAATAGAATTTCTCCTCAACTAACGTAATGGTCTTATCCCTATCGAAATGACCACTCAACCCTCCACTATGCAATTCCCAGATGATATGAAGGCGTAGCGATGACTGCGGGATACATAACTTCCCATGCCTAAATAGGTAGCCATCCTTAATGACGAACGCAGATATAATCGTGGGGGAGCTATCTTGGGCAGACAAATATGCATCCTGAAAGTCTGGACATGTGGCGTACTCGTCCTTGATTCGCTCGAATCCTATCACGTTAACCTCCATAGTGGTGAGCAACAGGGTCAGGTGACTAAGAGCATCCGCGACTCGATTGTCAGCTCCTTTAAGGTGTTTGAGGTTAAAAGTGTAACCCTGTAGGAAAGATACCCACTTAGCGTGTCGCGGGCTGATTTTATGTTGGCCATTGATGAACCGCAGTGCCTCGTGATCGGAGAGGATCACAAACTCCTTAGAGAGGAGATAGTGCCTCCAATGGTGCAGACATCTAATGACGGCATAAAACTCCCTATCGTAATTCGAGTAATTCAATTTGGCGCCCGCTAACTTCTCACTAAAATAACTCACAGGGTGCCCTTCCTGACTCAAGACACCTCCTATTCCTACGCCAGAAGCGTCACACGTAAGCTCAAAGACCTTATTGAAGTCAGGTAGATGTAGGACAGGTGCCTCAGTCATAAGTTCCTTAATGCGTTGGAAAGCAGTAGCGGCGGACCTTGTCTAGGTGAACTCACCTTTCTTCATGCAATCACTAATGGGGGCCATAATGCTACTAAAGTCTTTAATAAAACGGCGGTAAAAAGTAGCTCACCCATGGAAACTTTGCACCTCTCGTAATGTGGTCGGTTCGGGCCAATCCCTCATGACCTTAACCTTATTAGGGTCAACTCTAATGCCTTCCGAACCGACTATATAGCCTAAGAATTCCACTTCAGTGACATAGAATGTGCATTTCTTGAGATTAAGGTATAAGGTTTCCTTCCGCTGGGTGGAAAGAACCGATCTCATGTGGGAGACGTGCTCAGCAGTGGTGGTACTAAAGACTAAAATGTCATCAAAATAGACGACCACAAACTTCCCCATGTAAGGCTGAAAGACATGGGTCATCATCCGGGAGAAGGTACTAGGGGCATTGGATAGCCCAAAGAGCATCACAAGCCACTCGTATAACCCATCCTTGGACTTAAATGCTGTCTTCCACTTGTCCCCCTCACGGATCCTGATCTGGTGATAGCCACTCCGCAAATCTAACTTTGAAAAAATGGTGGCGCGAGATAAGACATCTAGGAGGTCATCTAATCGGGGAATAGGAAATCTATATTTGATGGTAATCTTGTTGATGGCACGGCTATCAACACACATTCTCCACGTACCATCCTTCTTGGGGGCAAGAAGGGCCGGTACCGCACATGGACTCATACTAGTCCTAATGAACCCCTTTTTCATCAAATCCTCGATCTGGGTCTGTAACTCCTTTTGGGCGGCGGGGTGAAGCCTATAGTGGGGCTGGTTCGGTAAGGAGGAGCTGGGGATAAGGTCTATAGCATGTTGTATATTCCTGAGCGGTGGTAATACCGAAGGCAGCTCATCCGGGTACACGTCCTTATACTCATCCAACAATTCCCGTAACTCTCTAGGCAACTCATCCAATGCTCTCGTATCCCCTTTCGCACTCATAAGAACTAGAGCGTACATCATCCCGTCAAGAAAGGGATCCTTCACAAACTCTTTTCTTCCCACGAGACTCAACGTTTTCCTCTCGACTGGAACAGTGGTGTCCTTAGCCAAAGCTACTGGCTCTTTCGGGACGGTCGGTCTCAACGTAATGACCTTGCCATTGAATTTAAACTCATATGTGTTGGCCCTTCCAAAGTGTGTCACGTCACGGTCGTAAAGCCAAGGGCGGCCCAATAACACGTGACAAGCGTCCATTGGAAGGACATCGCACCACACCTCGTCAGTATAAGATTTGATCGAGAGAGGTACAAGGCAACGCTTGGTGACCGGGACGGTAACCTTATTAATCCAGGCTACCTGATAGGGAGCCGGGTGGGGCTGCGTAGTCAAGGACATACGTGTAACGACATTCTCAGAGATGACGTTTACACAACTGCCACTATCAATGATCAACTTGCACAACTTCTCGCCACTCTTAAAGATCAGGGAAAATATACTAGTCCTTTTCCAGTCATCTCACGGACGAGGGGTGGTCAAGATACAACGCATCACCATAACGGGGTGTTCGTCCTCTAAATCGCTTGGGACCCCTTCTAGGTCACTCTCCTCAGCAGCCTCATAAACGAAATCAGCAAGGTCGGTAGTCGACTCTAGAAGGGCTATGGCTTTAGTCTTCGTTGGGCATTCAAAGGCATAGTGGCCTTGAATGCCACAAGAGTAACAAGTAGTGTTAGCCTTGCTAACCTTCCCTATAGGGACACGCTCACTCGTAGGATTCTTGCCGTTCCTAGCAGTAATCACGACAGACTTTGACTCGGCAGACCGAAACTTCCCTTTATCATGATATGTGGAGGAAGAGGCTCCAGCTGTGGACTTTCCCTTCGCATGGGAATACCGGGAGTGAGCCTTAGAGGCTAAGTGCTTTTCGATGTCGAGGGCGGCATTAAATGTCGTGTTCAGATCCGTATGAACATATCGTAAGAGCTTCCGCTGAATATCGGGATGAAGCCCCTTACGAAATCTGGATAGGGTGACCTCGGGGATCTCCCTCAAATCACAACGCACCATACGGTCCTTCAGTTCTCCTATATACTCAGCTACCGAATTGGAGCCCTGTCGTAGAGTGGAAAGCTCGTCGAACATCTGTACCCGATGGTACGCGGGAACGTACTGATCGGTCAACAAGTTCTTCATCACGGCCCATACAATAAGTGGGACCCCGTTCCCGGTTCCTAGCCTAAGCTCTTCATTCAGCCAATAAGTTTTGGCACGTCCCGTTAGCTTCATCCTGGCAACTTGGACCTTTTGATGGTCCGTAAGGGTGTGCCAATCGAAGTAGCACTCCATATCCACCACCCAAGTAAGGAAGATCTGGGGATCTCCCATGCCATCATAAGTGGGTGCGTCGATCTTAATGGCCCTAGTGATATCGTAAGCACGATCGTGGCGGTGTTCTCGAGGGGGCACTCGGGGAGAGTCCTCAACGGAATTCGACTTAGGAGTTTGTTGGCGCCGGTTGGGCTGCTCAACATTAATGGGTGGCGGGGGTGGCCTTGCTTGATTTTGCAGGATCTGTGCCAACATGTTTCTAAGCTCCGTCATTTCGTTACGTAGCCCTGCTATGGCCTCGGTGTTGGGATCCCCATGCTCGTTCGCAGCAATCCTAGACGTAGACGGTGTCGCGTACTCGGATTCGTGCCTAGTGCGCATTCAGGTCTAGGAAATTTTGAAAAGGTGATTTTTCCTAGGGCTGTAGCTATACTGAAAATAAGATATTTTATATTTTCCCGATGTGAGGAACACGTGGATCGTTAAAAAAATTTTTTTTGAAATTTTGCTGAAAAATAAAGATTTCAGCCCGCTATTGGCAGACCATAGAAAATAATTTTTTGATTTTTTTTTAGATCCGATCGGGCAACAAGAAAGGTAGAGAGGATGTTTGCAACGTGGGAGTTGAAACGACCGCCTCTGATACCAAATTGATGTAGGGGTGACCGTGATTCGTGCCCGAATACGCTAACGGAAAATATTATCACAAGACATAAAACCAAAGGGGAGGGCTCCGACAAAAAAGCGAGCGAAAAGGGGTTGGGTTTGCTCCCAAATCCGAAAGAGAAAATTGTCGGACTCGATACAACGTCCTTAGGACCTACCTCTCCAACAAGCACACAACTCACCGCACCTACACAAGCATCTATTGTACCAACTTGAGTCGTTTCAACGCAGCAATAATTTAATTTCGGAGCGGCGGAAAACTTCAATAGGCGGTCGAGTTCGAGTTGTGATTAACTCCCTTGTTAACACCAAAATGTGCCAATCTTGGAGGGCAAGTGAAGGCTAGGCCAAGTCTCGCTCTCGCAACGGATCTACCCAATCCGGATCACAAGAGGTTCAATAACAACGAAATCAAAATCGGAATTTGCAAGCGACGTATTTAAAAATCACGGAAGAAACGGTTTGCAAAAACCTCCACAAAATCTAAAGCAAGAATCTCTAAGGGGAAGAAGTTACCCAACCAAGAACAACAATCACACAAGATAAGGTGGGAGAATCACTCTCTCCACAGATCCACCGGCTTCACACTGAATGGGCTGCAACCTTCTTCCTTGGAGTCGCACCGAAAGGAAGCCACGTCGGAGTCGCACCGAACGGGGATGGAGGAGGCAAGGCTTGGCTTCACACCAAAGGGGGGGGGGGCGGTGGCTGATGGACTCTCTCCATGGTAGCCGTATTCTTCAAAGGGGGGGTTTTTTAGGTTTTCTTTTCATTCCATAACTCATCATAATAGCCTCCTTTAAATAGGAGTTACAAAAGAGATCCAACCATCCATGATGGAGATGAAATCTCATCCATCCGGGCGGTTACATACACATAATAGCCTCCTTTAAATAGGAGTTACAAAAGAGATCCAACCGTCCATGATGGAGATGAAATCTCATCCATCCGGGCGGTTACATACACACCAAAATGTTTGCAGAAAATAATTAAAGATTACAAGTCACAAATGAATATAAAATTATTAACCAAGATTGGAATAATTTTATATTCGCACATAAAATAATAAAGCATGACAAATTAATTAAAATAGTATTCAAGCAAGGGTAGCACGCCGCTGGCGAAGGTTGTAGCGGCGTCGTCCGTTAGCGTCATCACGGCTCCGAAGGTCTTTATGTTGTAGAGCCTCGGCAACTGGATCGTCATCAAGTAGTGGCGGAGGGGCAGCGGCATCATGCGGTCTCAAGTCTAGTGCCTTGCGGCTTGCAGTACGGTCGGCCTGTTCGGTTTCCTTTTTCTCTTCTTGTAGCCGCTTCACTTTTGGATCAAAGGAAAGCACGTCTCAAGAGAGGCATTCAGGCCGCGACGTGCGAAGTTGGGTGTTGCCGTGGTTCACTGCTCGGCTGTTCTTTTTTCTCTCGTCTGCTTAGTAGATAACGGCTTGTAGTCTGCCTCTTTCCCCTTCCATCCTTCTTTTCCCCTGTTCTTGAACCGTTAGCTGGTGGTGCTCGACCCCCTTTGCATTTTCGTACATCAACAGTTGTGGTGTACCCAGGTTTATTTTGCTTAGCAGAGAGATTCTTTTTATGATAGCTCATTTGGGTTAGGTGTTTAGCCTTCCTGTTTATCTTTGTTTACCTCACCGAAACCCAAGCCTCATCTATTCACCTAAAGTCCTACTGATTCGTGTGTGAACCAAACCAGTATCGTGGAGAGAATGCAAAAGGGCAAGCATATGGTCACCGACATTGGTGGATTCCTTTGGAGGTTATCCCGAGCCCCAATCTTTGGCAATGCTCGCCTAGCGATTAGTCTACTTTCTCCCTACGCGTGACCGGATGATTCACCGTGATTCCATTTTTTAGTAGTAATAAAATTTTGATACGCATTGTGAAAAGTATAAACTATTTTGTATACTTAGAAATTTCTTTTATTATATTTTTACGCGTGCGATCATGCGACTTCGCATGGTTCTCCGTATCGTAATTTCCTTGTTCGCTAAATCATTTTCCCTATCTGCTTAGATTTTATTTGCTCGGGACGCGCAAATAGTTAAGTCTGGGGGTGTGATGAGTCCATTTTATATACCTATTTTCGGACTCATCTGGGCTAGTTTTCCTTCGCATTCACTTCACTTTTAGTTCATTATCATATATATTTAATCTTATCATTATTTCCATAGGAAGTGCACATTTAAGCCTGTGGTTGTTTTACTCCATTTTGTGCTCGTCTGGAATGTCTGCACATATTAGTACTGGGTTTAGGGGTCGTGTGCGTGTTCCGGGGACGTTTGGAAGCAGGAATACTGCGCACGATCATCGGATATAGTGCGCACGACCACTGGTTGTGCGCCGATGATCATGCGCAATGTGCCCTTATTTCTAGAATCTGCCTGGGGTAATCGCACGACCACTGGACATAGTGCGCAAGACCACTGGTCGTGCGCCACTGATCGTGTGCATTGATTCCCCTTTTCCTGGAGCTCTGTCTGGGGTAATCGCCCGACCATTGGACATAGTGCGCACGACCACTGGTCGTGTGCCATTGCTCGTGCGCGTTACCCCAATTCTTCTTCCTAATCTGCCATGCCAGTGTGCACGATTACTGGACATAGTGTGCACGACCACTGGTGGTGCGCCCGTGATCGTGTGCATTGTTATTTCTGTTTTCTATAAATATGCAGGTTCCGCCGTAATTCAGAAATCACTCATTTTTCCTCCGCCGTTTTCGCGCCGAGGAGGGATTCCGCCGTCCTCCTTCAATCTCCACCCTAGGGAGGTGCTCCGAGCAAGCTTTCATCGCCAAATCCAAACCGGAGCTTCCTCTCGGCCTCCTGCATCATCTTTTGGGCTCATTTCAAGCTTCAACGCCATAGCCATCAAGCAAAGGGAAGCTTGCAACTTTCGTCTGCTATCGTGACATGAAGAAGACGGGCCATTGGAAGGTGGTGATAACCCTTCTCTACCCCGGACGCAGTTGAGGACTGAGCTTGGACGCGGATTGACAACCCGACGATTCCAACCGTGAATCATCAGCAAGACTTCGAATTTGGTCGATCTCTTGTCTTGTTCTTCCTTTATTGTTGTTTATGCATTGTTGTAAACTTTATTTATAGATGATGTGCGCTTAGTTGTAAAACACTTATATTAAATCATATCTTTGTGATTTGTATTTTCGTTATATTTGCTTGAGGTGCGCCATATTCCATCCACCACCATCCACCCTTGCCGCACTAGCAATTTCTAGTGGCGCGCGTAGCGAAGAGTTGCTTTCGACCCTCATTCGGCCATTCTAACCACCTCATCCGCAAGCCTACTCGTCCATCTGTCCAGCAATTCGGTGCATAGCAGCCCGACTAGTCTTCCATCCCTCCTGGCGAAGCATCGCATTGCGGCGTTGCATAGGAGTAGTTTTTAGCCTTTTATTTTTCTTTTTCGGCAAATATCAAAACCCCCCTTAGTTAACTCTGACCTAAGGACTGTAATCTCAAGTCCTCCTCGAAATTAACTCCACCTTATTGTGTTCCTTGAGAGATCGATACTAGGGAAAACTCGCACATTTTATATTACTACTTGTGCGACCGGTTCACTGTCGTGATCTTTAACATCACTCAACGCACTCAACGCTTAAATGCAATACTCGATGAATCAACTCCTTGACTCGACGAATCATTGAATACACTCAACTCACTCAATGTCACCATTCAACGAGTCAACTCTTAACTCGACGAAGGCGTTGAGTGGTCTCGACACACTCGACGCTTTTGCCTTAAAATATTTTAAGTCTTTTTCAACACAACATATAAGCTATACAATATAGATCTTATCTCCCAATTTCTCCGCAATCTTATGTGCGACCCTGATATTCTCATACTGAGTTGGCTGTGAGGCCACATGCTTGATCACTTCTAGATCATAATGGTAACACCAACAGACATACCCATGCTCGTGGTACCTGGAGCAGTAGCACTGTTTAACACCCAAAAAATGGAAAACAGAACTTTTGGTAACTATCGTGCGGCGATAGTGGGTATCGCGTGGTGATAGCCAGCACCCAATCCTAAAAGCATTGAGTAGACTCAAAGCACACAACGCCTTCGGCGAATCATTTAGTCGACTATCACGCGGTGATAATCATATCAGGCAGCGAAGCCACTTGACGTTTTTAGCAAAGCACTGAGTTCACTCAACGCTATCAATGCACTCAATGCAATCAACAAATTGTCGAGTGAGCTATCGGAACAGTGATAGTGGGTATCGCTGGGCGATACTTCCACATGTCAGATGGCTGGGGGCGGCGACCGAAGAGCTGTGGTTTGACCTAAGGTCAAGGCGG